>CM060947.1:161688291-161893291 GCA_030765055.1 Mantis religiosa | reverse complement strand
AGATGTGATGTCGTTAACATGCTCCTAAAAATGAAGTCTAACTACGTAACAACTTTTAAAACACCAGATACGGTACATATTATAAATGGTCACAAAGCTAAACATGCATCGTAATTATCGGATTTTCATTCTCGTGTCTTTGGATCTCGAGACAACCAATAGCAGCAATAAATAAATTAGTAACTAAAATACAGATAATAAAGACTAGGAGAAAGGGAGCGAAAACCCCGTCGTTTAAGCATTTTTGCAGCTTCTTGCTTCTCATTCAGGGCTGTAAGTATTAATGCTGGATGCGTACGTTGTACCGAATAGAAGAGCAGAGCCGCAATAACGGCTTTTGTGCTTTTAGACAATGGGTCAATGTTTTTACATTAGACTGTAAACTACGGGGCTGCATAGATAATAACTAGGGGCAGCTGACTCACCTGGTATAGTGTTTGCAATTGACTTCTCGTTCTATGAGGACTAACACAAATGTTACTGTAGGATATATATTTATTTTTATTAGCTAGGCATGATCCAGAAAACAACGTTTCATACGAATCGTTTGTGGAACCATTATAAAAGCTTTGCTAACTATACTTGTATATAAGATTAGTTTTATAAACTTAAAATGATGTCTAATAAATGATAAACATGAACTTAGCAAAATTCTGGAGCGAATGAGTCAAATAAACTTCAATTATAGTGAGATAGGTATATCCTAAATTTCTTTCAGAATCCAGTCAGTGATGTCATACTGACTCGTCTCAGTTGTAAGACAAGCTGGTGTAGGCGTAAACAACGTTAGACCACCTCAGGGTCAAGGTGTACAAAAGAAGAATAGGAATAATGGACTCTTCTTCTTTTTCACATTATCCCCAATATACCACTTTTCGCGGTGTTAGGGGATTCTTGTTCCTCCATCCCTTAAGTTCGGGTAGAGGAACCAAAGCTTTGTATCTGATAGAGAACCAGGACGAGTGTTCAGCCTCATATGTGTATGAGGGCGAGATAAGTGAAAAGTAACAATGGAGCAATTGGAGGAATGATGACGTGAAACCAGAGGTCCCGCAGAAAACCCGTCCAGCGCAAATCTCACTTTGCGGTAGCCAGGGATTGAACACGGGCTGCTTTGGTGAAAGTCGAGCGGCCTAACCACTCGACCACGGCGCAGTCCAACAGATTTTCAGGTGTCAAAATTCTTTGAAATATGCAAGCTTGGTATAAAATACGTGCAGGTGCAGCATTTTATTTATCTATTATAATTGATCACTACCGGAAGCTACTAATGTAACTTACCTCTGTTAGGTACATCTTAGGATTTAGAAGAATATGAAGCATTCAGTGAATTATGAAATCAAATAATTTCTTTACCTTTAAATGTTAGTAACCGTCATAAATGTTAATTTCGATGCATAGTTCTAAAATCAATTCTATAAACGTAAAAATTAATTTATATATAACACAAAATTTAACTGTTCTAAATAATGTAGAGCTTGAAATTTAATTCTTTTATAAACTTCTAGGTGCCATTTGACATATGTTGTAAGTCGAAAAAAAAAAAAAAAAAAGAAAGAGAAAATATCCGCTACTTTTAACTACAAGGTAAAACTACCTAAATTATTAAGATTGTGTCACAGATAATACGATTGCCTTGCAAATCCTGTTGTATCTTGTAGCTGAAAGTAACTATAATTTAGTACCTTATCATTTTCTGTGAAGCTTAACATTAATATCGCTGTCTTTAAACTTTTTTTTTTTAAACTCATTCCTACTCTTTGGTATATTTTTGGTATATTGTGGTAACCCATTAAGTTTCTCCCTAGAGGGATGGTGGTTTGGACCGGTATGACCACGCGGTCTTTTGACTGAGTCGTTCACTCTTAGCGTGGATTTGGCGACGGATACATCTCTCCCGTTCAGTGTGTGTTAAGTGTGATAGTGCAGTGACGTGAAGCAAGATGGAACAAGAAAGTTACGATGAAAGCGCTATGACCTATTTGTAAGTAGAGTGTCGCAATTTTATTAAATAATCAGATTGTGAAAACTATTTATTTCCTGTCTATTGCTATGTGTAAACCTCTCGTTAGCCAAGCAACGTCCCGTATCAGGTCTGGCAAAGATGGGTTCTCAGTGAGGCCCCAGCTTGTAGCCTGACAATATATTGTGACTTTGTGGGTTCGTAGAATTGCAACTCTTGTGTACGGCTGGTGTGAAGAAATGATTAATTTCCATCAATTAACTAAAATAATAAGAGTTAAATTATGAAGCCAGGGACTCAAGTACCTACGATAATAAGTCGCCACAAACGGTGTATCTCGGATGCGAGAGCCCCTAGTGGTCTACCGGGGACGGCACGTTGGCCATGGTGGCTCGGTGGGTTGGAGCGACTTGACGGAGACCGGGAGATCCGTGGTTCAGGCCCCGGCCATGGCACTGACTTTTTCATGTTGACTCTATCTATCAGAAACCTTGACCTGTGTACGGCTGATGTGAAAAAATGATTCATTTTCATCAATTAACTAAAATACGCAAGTGTTGTCACATAACACCCGTAAATAATATCTATCACTGCATTTACTGGAACGAGCTATAGATTTGGCAACTTGTGTGACTCATATGCACACTCATCACATTTCCTAGTAAACATACCCACTAACAGCAAATTAACAGTTTTTTTTTTTTTTTTTTTTTTTTTTCTTTTTTTTTATTTTTTTTTTTCTTTTATGTTAATTTATGAAACTGTTTTCTCGATATAAGTAGCAAATTAATAGAATGTAGATGAATAAATGTTGGCAAACATGTAATCGAAACATTACATCTTTTTTTTTATTTTATTTTTTTTTTTTTACATTTTTTTTTTTATTTTTTTAAGGAAAAGGAGAAAGGAAAAAAAATTCTATTTATGTACTAAGTGTGATGGGGAAGAAGGATGGGCTCTGATTTTTTTTTTTTTTTTTTTTTTTTGTAAGTCTCATAAATTAAAGTCCAGGTGCTTATTCAGGAGATTCCATATGTTAGGGTATCGTTTCATCCTATATCTTTCAGCCTTTAGCCATGATTTAAACTCTATTAAAGTCGGTTGCTCGAAACTCAGGCAGTAATGGTAGAAACCAAAGGTCAACCATATCTGTGGGTGCTCTGTTGCTCCCTTCTGGAAGTTCCAAGCTAACAAAACTGAGGTTACAGAATTTTCCGACGTTACCCCAATCATGTGTCCCGTCTGCTTCTTGGTCCATTTCCAGATTTCGCGTACCATTACGCAGCTGGTTATTCTATGAAGTTGCGTATCTACGTCTCCACAATGTTTACACCACGGCTCCGGCACTATATTGTGTTTATGTTTCTTAGCTTCCGTGGGAATGATTTCGTTTACAAACTGATATAAGGTTACTTTCCAGTCCAATGGTACAAAACGATAGCCGAAGAGTTTCCATATATTTTTCCAGGGAGTATTTGGATATTTGAGAACAATCGCCGGTACTGTCAAGAAATCCTTTAATAACTCCTTATATATAATTTTGGATGTCAATGTCTTTGTTTTCCTTGCAATTAAAGGCAAAACTCTCTCATAATCCCTTCGCACCTGTCGAAATGCTGCAGGAGCTACCATATGTGCGCCAATCACTTGTTTGCTGAACTGTATATCCTGTTGGCTACTTTGGCCATTGATGGCTGTCAGGATAGAACGCAATAACAGGGCACGACACTTCACTTGCACATCCACCAAATTCCATCCGCCACTATTTATGTCCCTCCGCAACTGTGGTCGGGCAATTTTGTAGTACAGATTCTTCCAAATGTAATAGCCTATTGCCCGTTCTAACCGTTGTGAGAACTGATGGGGCATCGGAAGTACCTGTGCCACGTACCACAGCTTCGCAAGCACAAAGGTATTCACGTGCCAAATTTTCTGCACAAAATTCAAATTCCTCGTCAACTGTGAGGTCAATTTATATATGCAGTGGTTAACAATTCTTCTCCAGTTTACTGCGATCAGGTCCTCCAGGCGGGGTGTTAGACACAGACCTAGGACCTTAATTTCGGGCTGATGTGTAAAGCGAGCGTCCTCCATTGTCCAGTTATTCAAGGCCAGGAGATGTGACTTACTGTAATTGATCAAAGCCCCTGACGCACTCTGGTATTGTAACAACGTTGGTTCCATTGCTGTGAGGTCTCCAGAATCCGTGAGCACCAGTGTAATGTCATCCGCATACGCAAATACTCTCTCAAGATTCAAGGGGTTTTTTCTCCTGTAGAGTACCGAAACTATGCCTCTTATTAAGGGTTCTACACACATCGTATACAGGATCATCGACAGTGGACATCCCTGACGGATGGACTGTTCTATAAGCACTGGCTGCGTAAAAAATCCATTAACTTGGATTCTGGAATATGCCGTTGCATAGAGCCATTGTATGACATTCAAAAATGAGGGAGAGAATCCAAAGCGTCGTAGCACACCCCATAGATAACCGTGATGAATTCTGTCAAATGCTGAGGTAAAATCCAACGCCAAGATTGCTACTGGTTCATCAGGTGTGCGCTCACATTCAATAATGGTATCTCGCAACGTCCTTAGAATATGTGTAATCGTCCTATCTGGGATTCCACAGGTCTGTCCTTTCCCAATAATGTCAGGCAGGTATCTCTTCATCCTGTTGGCGATAATCTTGGTATATAATTTGTAATCTGAATTTAAAAGCGTGATTGGGCGATAATCGTTCACATCTAGTGCTGCCGCGTGTTTGGCAATGAGCACAATGACGCCTTCATTAAATCCAGACATGATTCCCGGATCTCGCTGTAACTCCAACATTACACCAAGCAAAGTATCTTTTATTATACTCCAATTGTCACGGTAGAACTGATACCCAATACCGTCGGGTCCTGGTGCAGAGGTCATACTGGCCGACGCTAATGCCGTGCACAATTCTTCTTCCCTTATGTCCTCAGTCAAGGCCACATTGATCTCCGGCGTTACCAGTGGTTCAATTAGCGTATAGACATATTCCTGTGCCGCTCTGTTGACATCAACTGCAGCAAATCTGTGGGTAAATGTATCCTGAACCTCCGTTAAGATTTCTCGTGAGGTCGTCAGTAAGTTTCCTCCCGACGAACGTAACTTGGAGAGATATTTTCGTGTCCCTGAGTGCTTTTCGGACGCTAAATGATACAGGGAAGTTCTCTCCTCGTCCTGCACCGAGCGGTCGCTCGCGCGGATCTGTGCTCCCCGGCAAAGTTCCTCATGTAAACAACAAAGCCTTTTTCGGACGGCAGCAATATGTTGCGTCACGTTTCGGCCATCACACTGTTGCTGATACAAGTCATTTAGCAGGTCATAGTAATAATTCAACCGTTGACGTCGCACCTTTACCCTCTCAATACCTTCACCTTTATAAAAGTTACGGATGGCAGGTTTGAACGTGTATAACCACTGTTTCAGCAAACTGGGAGTCCTGCTTTGAGCAGTACGCTGCCACCTCGTCCACAACAGTCGAAACTTTTCTCGGATTGTCTCATCCTGGAGAAGCTCACTGTTTAGTTTCCAATAACTTCTGCCCATTGTCACAGTTCAAACCCCTCTCCCCTTCATTCGTCTTATGCATTTTTGTGCTGGGCAGATATTAAGGTAACCAACTCTCACGTATTTCCCGGGATTTCTTGTATTTGAGTCTTGTTTTCATCATCTCCCGGCATCCGTATTGTTTCTCCCATTTTTATTTTTATTTTTGGTCTTTTTACGTACATATGTACAAATATTTTTCAAAGATTTAGATTTCCCGCGCATGGCCAGAATGCATTGAAACGTTAGGCAACAGAAGTATGCGCTTCTTGTCTGCTAACCAGTAAACGCAATAAACGTTTGCTACACGCCTTCACTTCCTTTCTTCCAATAGTTCCTTCCGGTAATTTTGCAATGAATATACAGAAGTAGAAACAATCATTCAAGCCTATATTACTTTCTTTGTGAATATTATAAATGTCATTCAAAAAGCAAAGTATTAGTTGAATCCCGATCTTAATTTGATAGAATCTCATGAAGCTGTGCAGTTGGTAATTAGCAAAGTTAGAGAAATGAAGATAAATTTTTCGATAGTGGTACTCATAAATTGTTAACCATTGTTCTTGATTAAAATTTGAAGTCTACAGTGAGAACATTTTCATTGAATTCTATGATAGCTTATATTCTTACTTAGTTCACAAATTTGATAATAGTTTAAAGTATTTAATTCAACTATGTCTAAAATGAAATTAACATTCACTGACATGCATGAAGTTGTGCATTGTGTCAAGCTGGCCTGTGTAAATAAATATGAATTATATGAGGAATTTTGTAGTTCAAATGATGCAATTAAATGTGCTGTCTCTTTATATGATGATGCGTAAGGGCGCTCAACTGCGCGGTCATTAGCACCCATGAAACCCAAATTATGGTAACTTTACTTGACTGTCTCTTTAGAGGGTAGCGTTAGCCAGAAGTGGATAACAGTTTTCGCCAATTTGAATTCAAATAGTGTGAATTTTGAGAACATAGGTAAGCTGGTAGTTTATGTTATGAGTGCTCCAGGAAGTAATGCTCACATGAGAGAGTGTTTTCTTTTATGAATAACAAGTGGACAGATGTAAGGAATAAAAGTAGTACAAAGCTAATCAAATCGGAACTGCTAGTTACTATAAATGTCCTTGGAATGCAATGAATTATTTGAATTTGCTAAAACTGATATAAAGCTACAGAAATCTGTTACAGAATGTGTATAAGTATTTGTGTAATTAAATAGTTATCGTTCACAAATACTGCAATGATCTTTTGTGAAAATTTGCCATAATCCCAATCTACCTAATTTTTTGTTAAAGATATCCGTATCTTTCTTATTTTCTTAAAAAAAAAAAAATAAAAACACCTGGTCACCCTACTCCACAGGCATCAAAAGACGTTCGGGATCACAGCTGCGGCTGAACCTGCTATATCCATTTGCTCTCCGTGTCACTCTACTCTAGTGCGCATTAATAATAGTAGCATGAATATTAGTTAATATTAATGATTAAGTAAATAATTTTTTCTTTGCCACTGCACATGAGAGATTCTTCGGTGCGTCCTAACTGGATATAGGGAGATAATCGATTTTACTGTAATTTTTTTCTTTGTAATTTACGTTCTCCAACGTTAAGTCATATCGGACGATGAATGTAATGGGTGAAATGATGCTTAAATGAGTCCGGGGTCCAGGGAGCTTAGAGCTACCCGAAATTTGTCTTTAAGAATAAGGGAAAACCCCGGAAAAAACCATATCCAGGTAACTCACCCTTACCGAGATTCGAACTCGACACCTCTTGAACGTGAGGTAGCTCCTTTCAAAATAGTTCACATTATATGTTTTAAATTTTATCAGCGCATCATCTGGGGAACTGTTCTTATTCTCACCCTTTTCTAAAACTAATCACTACGGCATCTTGCTTTTAATAATAACATTTTAATGTTCTTTGAATGCTGCAGGTAAGAGAGAAGATGCCAAATTTAAGGTTTAAAGGATCAAAGGTTAAAATTGAGACCTCAGGCTCGACATTACATTATTGTTCATTGAGAAATCTCTTCTATATGACGGCTACTTAGATTATCTCACAAGTAATAACATTAGCATAGGCGGGATTCCAACTATATTGAAAGGATAGTTACATTACTTGTTACTTCCTAAATATATTTCTCTAAAATCAAATGTATATGGTTATAAAGAATCAAGGATGAAATAGAGTATAAATGTACGTAACGTTAAATAAAATATGATTGATTCCATGTGAAATCACAATTATTTTGCACGGACCGTGCACACTTTTTCTTTCTCCATGAAGGTTCTCTGGAATCATATATTACAAATTACGCAATAAATTCATTCTATGTGCAATCAAGTTTTATCGCAATATCGCAGAGTGCACTCAACATACTCACTGTCATTTTCTGATCCGCCCGATACTCTAATTTTAGTTTCACTAAATGGAGCTTTAGCTGTTAATTAACCCTCCACTGGTTCTTGTATCTTCTAGTCGATGTTCTTAGTGAGGAGTGCAGCTGCTCTCTTTTTAAGTTCAGTTGGTAATGGATCCAAGATATGCACAACAAAAGTGTGTTCAAAGGCTGTTCCTGGTTCTTTCTGAACTCTTGCTCCAAGTTCGCAATTGTCTTACTTTGAGAGAGAAGCTGGAGCACAGCCACTATTGTTGGATTGCCCCTCCTTTATTCCCATCTGCCCCAACAGTAGCAACCATTTTGGAAAAGAAAAATACATCCACTGTGATTCGCTCAGGATTGTATTGGCACAAGCCTCAAGCTTCAAACTCAGAATGGCCACTGAATAGAACTGCAGCTTTCTTACTCGATTCAGCGAGGAGCACCAGGTACTGTGCTCCTGAGACCTTATATCCTGATGAGATAATGCTCGGTAAAAAGCTTGTTTTAGTGATTTGAAAACACATTATATCCATTGTTCTTTACTAAACGTTGCCAGTGAGGGGCAGGTTATAATTTTAGGAAGGTAAGACGCAATTCATTCCACCATTAATTGCACTCTGCGTGGCCAGTCATAGGAATTCTTCAGTCTACTGATCCGTATTTAATGTATTTAACACAAGTTTCAACCATTTAGGTACGAAACGAAATTTCTCTTACATAGCGAATAAAAATTGGTATCTTACCCGAAGAAAGCTTTGGCATCTCTCTCCAGGATACACAACTGAGATACACTTTACTTGATTGACAAAATATAGCCTCTGAGGAGCAATTGCATATGACATGAGATAGTACAAAGTATTCGCTGTATTCAACGCGTGAAATATTTGACTTTTTTGCTTTATACATAAGTTTACACGCATTTGAGAATAAATTTCCGTTACACTTGCCATGTGTTATATGTTTGGATAAACGCCTGAAACAGTTACATACGCATTTGGCTTTACTTCATACTACAACGAGTAAGGTACAGTTTGGTATAGCGATTTGTTGCTACGTGAAAGAACTGCAAAACCCACAATGGGCATGTCCTCCAGATCCAGTTATTTTAATAGAACACTTAATGAGTTAAATTATTTCTAGAGAAAAATAATAAATATACTAACGTAATCTGCAAAATAACTTTATTTGAACACTATAATATAATTTGTAAGCTGGATTTTCATACAACAGAAGCCATGACAAACAGAACCTGGGCTAACATAAATCAAGAACATCTGGTGAAATTAATAGCAGTGCAGGGATAGCAACACAAAATATGCAAGAGCATGAGTTTCTCTCTCTCTCTCTCTCTCTCTCTCTCTCTCTCTCTCTCTCTCTCTCTCTCTCTCTCTCTCTCTCTCTCTCTCTTTTAATTTACGTCCTCCGACGTTAATTCATATTGGACGATGAATGGGATGTGTGAAATGATGCTCAAATGAGTCCAGGATCCATGGAACTTAGTTACCACCAATTCGTCTTGTAAGATAAGGGAAAACCCTGGGAAAAACATTATCCAGATAACTTACCCTGACCGAGATTCGAACTCGGGACCCCTTAAACGTGAGGCAGACAGGCTACCATCTACGCTACCGAGGCGGTTGTGTGTGTGTGTGTGTGTGTGTGTGTGTGTGTGTGTGTGTGTGTGTGTGTGTGTGTGTGTGTGTGTGTGTGTGTGTGTGTGTGTGTGTGTGTGTGTGTGAATTGTGCGACCAATCCTGAGACCGTTATCATGTAACAAGCTGTAAAAAAAAGGTAAAATCACTAGTAGAACTCTATAACTAATAAACAACGTGAACATTGAAATGCTACGAACAAGGTGTGTAACTTACGCACAATTTGTGAGCATTTATTTTATAATCATAATCTTTAGGGAACCTATATTGTTTTTAAAATGTAAGTGAAGTTCGTTACAAATTATTATAGCTTAGTGTAATATTTGTATTGCTTCACTCGTAGCTTCAGATTTTACGCATTACATAAATTATTTAGATACGTTACTAATTTGTCCTATGTCGCACGTTGAAAAATATATACCAAAGTTTATATAGGAGAGCTTACAATTATTAGAAGGGACAATACAAATATGTATGCCCAATTAAAACAGCTTTTCAGCATGCATGGCGAAGATGTTTAGCAAATTTCCCAAAATATTTTGGTAAATCTCTTATTATTCTTAAGCAGAGAAGCGCCTTTTGATGCAGAAATTGACCTATAAAATGTATCTTTCAAATTTCTGTGTATTGTTTATGAATTCCTCTTCGTTTCTATCAAATTTTGCCTAACCCCAAAACCATAAGAGGAGGATAAAAGATTACTTTAATATGTGGTTCAGATTATAGTATAAAATGTATACAAAACATTTGTGCCATTCCCGACTTATTGTGAACACATAAATTAGCCAGATGTGTAAATTTTCCAACATAAACGTATGTTGCAGTAATTAGTTTTTAACTTCTAGGTGTCATTTTATTTCACAGAGATAGAACAGAAATAGGAAAATGGGTGTTGTTCTGGAGAAACTTAAGAATTCTATAGTACTGAATAAATTTGATTACACTGGACTTTTGTAAATATCAGGTATACTAAGGGAAGGTTAAAATTCGTATTCTACCAATGTTACATTTATAAATTGATGATTTATTGTCTCAAAAATTATTTAAAACAGAAGACTGAAATTTTTACAGGATGTACACAGATGCATGGCTTCCAATTTGAATGAATTTACCGTACAATTGAGTACGATGCACCATTATACCGCTCAGTTATTAAGTCACTTAATATACCTTTTTATAGAGGAGTATTCTATTAATTGCACATTTTCGTTTAATAAACTGACAGTTACATTTAAAATTAATCAAACTTGTTGATCCAAAAATGAATTCAAAATAACAGAGGTAGTTTTTGGCACCGTAATATTTAATAAAATGCCTTAAAAGGTTTATAAAAGTAAGGGTCGTTTGAAGCTGAAAATATCATTCACAGAAAAAGCTGTTTTATGAAAAATACAGAAAACCAACTAGCATGCACTTTTAAGTAAACTATATAATTCGGGTGCACAGAAACAGCCTATTTGAAATAAATATTAATATGTAGAGCGAAATCTCCTTTAAAAGCGGCGAGGTACTTTGTGTGTACTCCAAAGTGTGCACAAGCTTTAATTCTTACTTTTGGAAGGTGATGTATAATTTACAGTACAGAATGGGAGATGCAGTATAATATTTAAATGTACATTTAAACCGTAAATATTGGCTTACAAACTAAATTATATGTCATATTACACAAAACTAAAATAAATAAATAAAGTCTTCAGTATGACATAACTTCAGTTGTATAAAATACCATAAGTATATTCCATATGATATATACGCAGTATGCATCATTTATGTTATTACGTTTCTTGAGCCAGTACTGTCAGAAATGTTCTTGGTGAGCTTAAATTTAACGGTGACAGTGTAATGGATCATAAGCTGCAGCTTCACTCGTGTGATTTAAATTGTTTTGTCACAGTACGTAAACAACAAGGCAATAATTATTCTCGTACGTCTACGTCCTACACAAGCGCTGTTCTTTATTGCCTCCTCTATCTCCGCTATCTCCGCTGCTCCCATTTCTCTAGGTGGGTCATTGAATCTGCTTTTGTGCATGCTAGTTGTATAAAACAGCGCAGGCGGGATACGAAGTTATCTGAGGTACAGTGTCTGTAGCAAGTTCATATTTTTCAGACATAATTGAGTATTCAAAAAAAAGGGTTTATAACTGTTGCATACTTGATTACTTATGTCAGAGCTCATTTTGCATGCAATTTATATGTTTTTGCGCATGTCTCTATATAATTCACGACCGTGCATAATAGTGTGGAAGAACTGCAATATTTCCTTGCATAAAATATCAGAATTGCATACTATTAAAACGATTTTAATAATGCAAAACTTCGCGCTAATTTACTGATATAAAGGGGAACACGGCTTTAGAAAATTTATGCACATAATGAGAAAGATGCTGCAGCTGGGAAGCAATCATTGTCAGAGCTGTTGAAGCTAGAGGTTACTGGAAGCCTGGTAAATAAATCAGTTTACAAATATTTATCTGAAACTGCTTGAAAAATCCAGAATGATCCATTTTAAAAGTTTTAATTATTTATTGCTGCATGCTCCATTACATTATTATGCAATACTACATGCAAAGGTACTCGGTTATATAACATTTTAGATTCAAAATAATATAATATAGGTACATAATGTTGCAATATACTCTAGTTTACATTCAATCCTATATTTGATTGTAGAATATCAAGGTTCTTACTATTAACAAATTTAAGGTTTTTTTTTTTTTTTTAAGTTTCTATCAGTCCACAGTTTTCTATTTAGCACTGCTCGCTAACTCTCACTACACATTTCCTAAGGGCTTCTCTCTCACATTTCAATCTTGCACACTCCCACAAAATATGTTGAACTGTTTGTGCACATTTTCTGCAGACACATGTAGGGTCTTCCACAATCTTGAATCGTTGCAAGTAGTCCCCGAATTTTGCAAGTTCTGTAAGCGTTGCTGTTAAATTACGGCTTTTAGAGCTTGGTCTTTCCCGTAATATTTTGAAGAATGTTTTTGTGGTGTCTGCATTTTTAGTTGTTCGCCATTCTACTTCCGATAGTTGCATAATTCTCAAGTTCCTTTAATATTTTACTTATTGTGCTTGTTGGTATGGTGCAATATATATCTGGCAAATGTTTAATGACTGCCAATGACTAGCCAATAGTCTATCTGCTGTTTCATTTCCCACTTCATCAGCGTGAGCCTTGACCCACGAGAGATGTATTGTCCATTCTTGGTTTTGAAGTTCAGCTATGTTTTCTCTTATTTGTTCGATAAGAATTTCGTGCTTCGTATGATTATCAATAAAATGCAGTGTGCGAATTGAAACTAATTTTTCATGAGGACTCATCCCTTGAATTATTTTCAGTTGTACTGGGACTTTTAAGTTATCCTAATTACTCTGCTTGATTTTTATTGGGGCAATTGTTTTTTTAGCTTGTGTTAAAGGAACTCCATACTTGTTGATTACTATTTACGATCCTACTCCTTCTCAAGTTTTACTCCCATCTGTATAAATGCTTACGACATATTTCATATCTTTTATCTCTTCTATTGATGGCAATTTCGCTGGATGTCCATTCCTTACATTTTCTATCTTTTTCAAGTTTTAGGTGTTCTCTGTTTATAATCAAGCTTCTGTCTTTTCCTCCAATGGCATAGTAATAACTAGCTGTTTGTATTAGTTCTATTGTCATTGGAGTATTCCCTGTTACTAAGCAAAGTACTTCATGAGACTTGCTTTAGCTATTTTTAAGCTGATAAGTTTCTGCACTCTTCTTATTTTATTGGCATTGTGTTTATTCCTTATTGCTTCAGTCCAGGCTGGAACTCCATATGAGAGGACAGGTGGGATGACTTCTTTGTATCTTATTATTGTAACTTCGGATTTTAGTCCCCAATTTAATTTCGCTGATACGGTCAAAGCATGGATCGATTCTGAACAATTCGCACTGATGCACTCTATATGGTAATCAAAACGAAGTCTGTTGTTGAAGATTAATCCGAGTTATTTTATCTTCTGTACTTACTCCAGTCTCTCATTCTTTAAATATATAGGCTACATAGTTCTCGATCCTCTGTTCTGCCCCTCGTTTTATATATGCGTTTGAATTTTTGTTCATTGAATAACATTATTTTGTTTGTAATCCATTTCGAAATCTTTAGCATTTATGTTTTCGCATTATTTTCAATCTGTAGTCTTGATTGTCCTCTGACTAGGACCACTAAATCATCCACGAAGGCAATCACTTTCGTGCTTTCTTTATACCTGAGGTTTTAAAACCTTATAAGGTTAATTAATGTAAAGTTTCAACTTAGTGTGACAACTACTCAAAATTTATTGTCTGTGTATAAACGGTACACATGTGTGCTATACTAAAACCTTATAAGGCGCTCCTATAAATAAAATTTCATAACAAATATTAGTCTTCAGAATAAGCATTAAGATTTTTAAACGTAAGTAATTGAGATTTTTCTCATCAGTTTAATTCCAAATAAATTATAACGAGGTTCATAAAAAGATAGCGGGATGGTACTCTATATCATATATAGCCAATATGGTCTGTTTTGTTTTAGATATTGCCGAGGTTCATTCAAAAAACACAACTGTATATAGATCATCCTATGAGATGTCTAAGTTTAAAAGCAATTACTGACGGAAATAAACTTTGGTGTTTTACATATATTTAAAACTAAATATTTTTAAAGTGTATGACATTACTATGTTTGCCATGTGTGTAGATTTTACTATATGTAAAACTAAGGGAATTAAATTTATTTTAAGACGACCAGTAAAACTACTTCTTACAATGAAAGATTTGGGATTTACGAACATTTTGTGTATTAATACTAGGGGACCGTTAGCAAGTTTATCCTCGCAATGACAAAGAACCTGTAACTAAACTTGAAAACATTCTAAGATATTTTCCTAGTTTACATCGTTCTTTTTTCATTAGTGGAGCACACTTACTAGTTTAGTCTCGGGAAGTACTTAGTCGAAATTTCCCGTGGCGTTCTGCTGTGTTTTAGCGCTCGAAAGGATATCTGCTTACTGCAAAGATGGGCTGTTTGGACACTCACACACACACACACACACACACACACACACACACACACACACACACAAACACACACACACGAACGCACGCGCGCACGCACCCACACACATGCGCTATTTAAAGCAGCAAAACTTAACTGGGGACTCACACACGAAGCCTTAAGAACTATTGTTCAAGGGTGCAATATTACCTCTATTGTCCTATGCAGCACCAGTTTGGATAAATGCATTAAATAGGAAATATAATTGTATCAAGTACATTAGAGTACAAAGGCTAGAGAACATTAAAACAGCTATAGTTTCCGAACAACATCCACGGAAGCACTCTGTATAATAACAAGACTGACACCTATTATACTGAAAATCCAGGGGATCGCCCAAGAGTATAAACAAACAAAACAGAACACAGACTGAGAAATAGACACAGCATTAAGTGACAAGAACTGGCCACATCCGTCAGACATTCCAGAAGTAAAAGAAGCAAATGAAAATGAAAACTATAACATTGAAGTTTACACTAACGGAAGCAAAACAGATCAAGTGGTAGGTTCTGCAGTGGTAATATACCAAAACAAAGAATTAACTAAACAGCTGCAGTATAAACTAAACAAAAACTGCTCAAATAATCAAGCAGAACAACTTGCAATCTTTAAGAAATAGATAATATGGGAATAACACAAACTGACTTGAAAACAGCAGCAATATATACAGACAGCAAAATTGCACTACAATCATTACACAATATTAAAAATTATAACCAACTGTTAGAAGCTGTAAGAGAAAAACTATAACTATTGACTAAAAAGAATGTTCGATAAGAATAGGATGGGTAAAAGCCCACATAGGAATAGAAGGAAATGAACTTGCAGATAAACTTGCAAAACGAGCAACAATAAATGCTAACATAGAAAGCTACAACCGAATATCAAAAAGTGGCATCAGGAAAAAAATACGAGAAGAAACACTCAAAAAGTGGGAAACAGAATGGCAAATACCATTTTAACAGACCATGGAAGGCTTAAATCCTATTACAAGAGATTCAACATAATTGATGATGCTACATGCACCTGCAACAGAGGAGACGAAACCACAGATCACATCCTGTATGACTGCATCAAATGGAAGAACCACAGGGAAAAACTAAGGATGTAAATAAACAAGAAAGGAGGAAAGTGGCCAGTACATAATCCAGCACTTGTGGGACAATATCTAAGGGACTTTAGTGAATATGTCAACACAATAAATCTAGAAAGTGCTGAATAACTAAATAAGTAAATTAATTCTAAAAGACTATAGTGACTGTGGAACACAATCTAAAAATACAATAATTTCAATACCTCAGTTAATATGAACAATCAAGCCGAAAGCAAAGCAAACCAGAACATGTAATATTACAAATGTAATGGAACATGTGTATGAAATAAGAGGGAAAACACACACACACACACACACACACACACACACACACACACACACACACACATACACACATATGCACGCACGTACACGCGCACACATACACGCACGCGCACGCGAGCACACATACACGCACACGCACACACCCACAAACACGCCACCCCTACACTCACGCACACCACCCCCACCCCCACACACACACTCACATACACATATACATATATCAGAAACTGATCAGACAACAATGTTCGAAATTAATATTCAGTTGGTTGATGTTTCAAAAAATGGCACAAAAAACGAATCCTCGTCAGCTGCTTGTGGTGATTTTACCATAGAATTGGGAACAATAATTCGAGCCCGGAATTTCGTACCCAAAAGCGTGCATATATTCTCTAAAAAGTTTGAAAATATACAAGAAGTATCCATTTAAAATATGTACACTTTATGCAAATATGTACTTAAAAGGTGAATATATACAAATAAAAATGCAGTTGCAATATTCATGTCTGAGTTATTCTTCACTGCAAACAAACATAGAATAAATTAAACTTATATTTATTGTTGAGAAGAAATATTACTTTTAAGAAGCCATAAACCGCAGTTCAGAACAGCAATACGAGAGAAATTTTCAAATTGAAAGATGTTTGCAGAAGAAGAGCTTTTATCCTTAGAAACTGTTCTCTGTATCACACGATGATATTTGTGCATGTTTATACGATGATAACTGGTTCACAGTAAAACATTTATATTAGTTAATTGCAGTATTTTTATGTATAATGTATGTAGCTTTACATATCTGTTCATATCCGGGATTCTTTGATATTATATTCCTCAGTGAGTTCTATCATGTTTTCCTTACACTACCGCAAAAAGAATTTAAGCTGGATGTTGTTTACGAAACATTTTGAATGCCTCATTTAAGCCAAGGCCACTGTTTCTAAGGAGGTAGTAGTTTCTTTTATTTTCCTGTTTTATGTTTTAATTTAATATCCTCCCATGTAAGCCATTTCAGACGATGAATTAAATGTAAGAAATGTCACTTAAATCAACTCAGGGTACATAGCTACATGACATTCCTCTTTCAGAATAGGAGAAAACCCAGGTAAAAAAAAAATCTTATCCACGTAACTCCCCTGACCATTAGTTTAACTCGGTATCTCTTGAATGTAAGGTAGACACGCTACCTCCACACCATATAGGCGAGTCAATAGCAAAAGTGCGCAGGCAGAAAAACAAGACTAACTTCCAATTCACTATTAGACAATACATTTGTGCTTTAAGAATGGGACGCAGCATCAGTAGGGTATAAACACTAAACAAGCACGTTTGCTTAAACAATGGCTCAAGCAGTTTACAATCTCTTATGCTCATTACAGATATTCTGTATACCAGAAGGCAGCATCACCCTAGTTCGCTTCCTTGTTAATAAGTTGATAAGTTGAGGAGCAATGGTACTGATGGTGTAATGGTATAAGTAACTGAGCCCTCGATGGCGGCTTTCAAAAGCTACTTTTACCATAGCCACTAAAGTTTATCCTCCACGTATCAGTTCAAAATGCGACGATGTGAATTTCAAAACACTTTAAATGTTTGATTACGGAAAATATCATTATGTGCGTTCTAATTTAACTATCCGTCTCTGATGAACAAAACATATTTAGCTCCATTTGGACGTAATTTTAAAGAATCAAATTCAGATTACGTTATCGTATATTGTTTGTAACCTCCAATTATATTAAATAAATTAAATATGATACTTTTAATTGTTGCACCAAATCTACCTCGATAATCGAGTGAAATCGAGAACGAAAGAAACTCATTTTAGAAGTTTATCTCACATTTGCGATACAATATTTGTATAGATGGCTGACCTAACATGTTTTGCAAAGTGCTTTCGTCGGGTTCATGATGATTGCTATATTTATGAAGAAAGTTTCTCAAACTGGATAAATACCTAAATGGTGTATGTAATGTTAAAAATGTTTCGTATGAATCGCAAGGTAATTGGTCCAGCTTCTTTTTTAAAACCTCGCAAAATTATTTTTGCTTTGGTTCACCTTTATTATCCTATTCTCACTTTTTTATCATTTGTGTCAATAATTCCTGTTATGTAGTATATTAAGCGCAAAGTTCAAATAGAGTACGTATTGGGTAATACAAATACTAGTACAGGTAAATAAAATATGGAAGATAAGGGCTTACTTTTCATTTTTTATTGAAGATCCTCAATTTTTTCCAGCCGTCTTGAAAGCAGTAAAAGCATTATCAATAGCATTTTCGGCTTTATAGGTTCACACTTGAATCCCGGGATGTGCTTTTATTTTCCGTTTCGTGGTATGCCAAAAGTCAAACTAAAGGGATGTGATTGACAGATCTGTTTCATGTTAATTTATGCATCATACAGCATGGCCATTAAAGAGCATAAAAATATACCAAAAATAATATTTGCTTAAGCTTTTGAATAGTCCTCATTATTTGAATGAGTGAGTCTCCCCCCTCCCAGCATTTATATGCGTATTTATATGCACTGTCTCAACGAGGTTCGAGGCTTCGGAAATCGTTGCGGTGAATATTTTATGTAAGTCATCCTGATTTAAATGAATGTAATGCGGAATAATTATAACTATTAAATTATTTTGTTGTTAATTAGGATTTCAATTTCAAGAATCATATCAACACTGGTGTGCCGGAATTTCATCCCTCAGGAAATTCTTTTTCATCCAGTACATCTACTCAGATAAGGCTGTCACTTCTAAGCACACTTAAAACTCATCGGTCTGAGCCGGGTTTGAACCCAAAGCCTTGGGATCAGAGGATTAGTGCTTATCATGGAGTAACTGCCTTCCTGTACTATTCTATTTGTTTTATATTTGGTTGTAATACTGTATCCAGTATGCAGTATTTACTAGCAAAGGAATGAAACCAAAGGAAAACAGCATATAGGAGTTGAACTAAGGATCTCCCAAAGTGGGTCATGGACGACAATACCTTGAAGCTTCTTTCACTTACTTGTTATTTTTAATACAGATAGTTAATATTACAACAAGTAGGTTAGGTTTTCCACACGTGTGGATTTCTCAATGTAAAGTTAAAAGAAGGTAGGGGATAACTATTGCCTTTGTTTGTGGTTCTAAATATGGCTGCAGTGTTCCGCTCTGCTGTGAAAGCTTTAAAACAAAGAGGAAGGCTTAAAGGATACACAGGACATGGTATTCCTGGAGATTAATGAAGATGTGCGAGACGAAAGCGCCTGAGGTAGCAAGGATTAAGAGAGAGGTACACGTTCAGCAAACAGGTTACACGTGTTGGCCTAATTCTATTTCCATGTGAATTCCCACTCAGAGAAAACACAACTTGCAGTAAAACAGGGACCAGAAATTGAATGTCATACAATCAACACAAATTAGCTTCTTTTTTTTTGGGGGGGGGGGGGGCAACTAGAAACACCTTTGGAATTTTCAACATCAATTGTTTAAGAATTTTGTAGCCAGAGTACGGATAACAAAAATCCATACGTCTATTTAAATTGAGAACGATTTATTTCTTGGAAAATAATTTGCGATGAACTGATGCAAATGTTATCGTCCATTGAAACAAGTAATATCATACTTCACATCTTACTTTCTTACTTCGCACATAGTAAGAGGAGAATGTATAAGCTTTAAAAATCTAAATATATAGCAAGATTTCAATGGAAATGGAAATTTTAAGTTCCTAAACAAAGAAAACAATTTTTTCTCAAAAGTCTGTGTCCGAGAAATTTATAATTAAACAACGAATTGTCGGTTAAGTACCATACTTGGTATTTAAGATCAACATCTTAAGAGGAAGCTACACAAAGATCGGTTTCTCTAAACTACCCTTTACATTGGAAACATTTCGAAAATTTTGATTTCCTCAGACAGGCTCTATACTTTATAATTAAAATAGCATGTTTTGTGGCAAATAATATATTTATCAGGAATATTTTGGAAATAATCTCTGAGGTACTCTTCCTCCCAGAGTGAGTTTTACTTAACATGTAAATCGTAAGAAACGTGCAAGATATTACTGTACAAAATGTAGATCTTCTTAAAGCACACAATTCGTAAGAAATAACCTTAAGAAAATAACAATAATAATAAGAAAATTTCTTATTTTTTGTAGAGGTAACCAGTTTAAAAAAAATTAATGTTGCTTTGATTTGAGTTTTAGAATGTACAGTATTTTTCTCAAATGGGCGGTCGTTATTCAGTTTTTAGAACCTGGGATCCAAAGAGAACCGAATGTCAAAACGAGGAGCTCTTAAAATATTTTGCTATTGCTTAAGCATATTGAACGTATTTTCCATTTCCTACTGCACATAAAAGAAATTATGTAATAACAACATTTGCATAAATGTGTATCTGTACTATTGACTTGCGGTAGAAGCACGTGGAAAGGATAATCTGTTGAAGAATGGATAGAAATATCATATGTATGTAAAGTATCGGCGTTTTACTTCCTCTGTCACCAAGAAAAAAATTATCGTTGAGAGTTGTATCGGAAGCGCACGTCTGTGTCAACAAGTATAGCGAAGCGCTGTGTGTGTGTGTGTGTGTGTGTGTGTGTGTACAGTCCGATACGGATACAAAGCGTAAGCTACGTCACAACTCATTACTTTCGACGCGGGGATTACAGTGAACAAACATGTACATTCGTAAGTTGTTGAACGTGAATTTTCTGCGCCTCTCACTCAAACAACATAGAAATAGTGGGAGACATTGGGTACATCGTTCAATGTCACATGACTTTAATGGTGCATATGAGTAGTACAAATCATTTTTATGTGTTGGTCCGAGACTTAGTTAATTTCTTATATTACGCAGCATTGAAAGCCCAGTATTTTGTGTTGAATACTGGACAGTTCATTTTTTGTTCGTTTCGTAGGTGGTGTATTCTCTATATTGTTAGCTTTTTGCAGACACCTCCTTGACTGCTTTTGGACATCTCGAAAGTACATCCTTCAAGCTGTTTAATGACTGTTGATAATATCCAAAACTATTGATTTATAAAATGGATACTGTACAATAATTGTTGTACGTAAGGCTATTAACACAATATGTCCAACACCTTGCACTCCCTGAAAGGCACATCTATCTGCTTGGGGAGCAGTGGTGTAATGAAACTAAAGCTACGCGTTGCGAACCGGACTATCCCTGCGTGTTGTCCTCGGGACTGACGTCGGCAGTTATATACTGCGAGACTCCTAAACTTCATATCCTTTAAAGGTATACGGGTTCCAAAGTCTTCTGATAACTAAATACCTGGTATTTAAGTTGAATAAGAGCTGTCTTGCGTCGCGGCTTAGTGGGCTACAGGTTGTGCTTCGGCTCCCTGCGCCTGGAATGCGCCCGGGATCGATTCTATCTCTGGGTGATACGGATTTTGAGTCCCGAGTATAGCACCGGTGTCTGCTCAACATCGCGAGGAACTTGTGGACCTACGCTAGGCAGTGAACCCTGGTCTAAAAGGCCAACTTTTCGGCTGGAGGTGCCGAGTTGCTGAACCACACCACCTACCCACCTCTGCCTTGTGCATTTGGGCGTGAGGCAGTCGGGTTGGCAGGCTCAGGGCCACTTTAGACTGTTACGCTATAGGTTATATTTACGTTTTGCCTTCCTAGCACGTGACTCAGAAGAAAACATTCCCACCCCAAACTAAGCTTCAAATAGAACATTTTTGTAACTATCAGATTTTCTCTATACGATGCTAACGATTTTCATTAAAATAATGAAAGATACTGTAGGAAAAATTAAATATACATTTTGAATTCTTTTTGAAGAGCTATGTTTTCGCCACTATAAAGATGAGTTATAATCTTATATAATCTTACACTTTTTATTATCTGTATTGCACTATCCCAATTACTGTAAGTAATATTACATGAATTATTTGCCGTCTGTCAGTTTTTCCTGTCCACTTAATATTGTCGTGGAGTTTGGTGTTATGTTTAAGTTTCAGTAAAAGTGTACCACTGGGTTAAGTGGTAAATGCTAAGCGAAGTGTGGATACATGAAACATACTACACAGGAAACGTATATCCCTGTCAGATGTACAGGTTATTTCGAATAAGATTTGTTTGTGTTGCAAGCCGTTTCCAAGGGATCCATTCTTTAAAGATCGAGTTATTCAATACTTTGTCTAAGCCCTGTTGATGTTAAATTATTTCTCGTGATTGTATGGAAACAGTATGGAATTTTAAGACCAGCATATGGATACAGTTAAAAAAGTAAGTGGAAATCGCTGTTCCCAAGTGGTTAATATCCTAACTATTTTTGCCCAGGTTTAACTCGATTAAAATGAAGTAGATAAAAATGTTCATGTTTGTAAGGGGGAAAAATATATATACCCGCCAAAAATTGCACATGCAGAAAATTTTATATGAATGCATTCTCACTTAGAAATGACCGAAAGGATCAATATTATATTTGCTTTTGTAACTTACTTCAGATGGCCATGATCTGACCAGATATACGATTTGAGTTAAATTTTAGGGGAAATGTCGAGAAACACAGGATACCTCAACCTTGTGCACAGCGTGTTAATTTTATAGTTACAGTATAGTTATTTCAAAAAATTCAGAAACTTTCCCTAAATGTTTTTATTACCTTTATTATTTTTTCCTCCACCGATGAAGGAGAGTTTTGTAGTCTCAGCTGTTTAATACAGAGGCGGTATAGGGTTGCGGTCAAGTATGTTGCTCTGTAAAGCCAAGTGGGCTAGGCGCTGTTAAAATAATCCCAAATTTGCTGCTTCAAACCCATCCAGACCCATTGTTTTAAGTGGACCTAAAGATGTGAGCTCCAAGTAAGTAGATTTATAGGCCTGTAAAATAACTTTTGCGAAAAAAATTATACTTTGGCAGCACTGGTATGATCCATATAACTGAGAGCATGCTTAACAAAGGAAATGCTTTATTTCTTCTTATGTAAGAGCTTTATTTGCATTTCATTCTGGGCGCATGAAGATCTCATGAAACATACCTTTTTAAAATAGGAGTACTAATTTATGTCAATATATTCTATTTATATTTGAGAAGTTAAAAATTTTGCAACCATTGTTTCATATTAGTTTGAAATTTTCAAATATTTACTGTATATGTTCTTAAAAGTATTGTTGCTCCGTTTGTTTGTTTGTTTGTTTGTTTCTTTCTTTCTTTCTCCCATCCTATCTTCCTCCATCCCTCCCTTCCTGTCTTTCTTTATTTTTCTTTTTTCCTCTCTCTGCCTCTCTTTCAAGGACATGCAAAAAGCAGAGAATTTAAGTCATCACATTACAAAAAGGTTTTCAAAATCTGACCTTCAGTTTACCTACAACAAAATTGCAGTTGTGAATTGAAAGTTCAACTGGATTAAGAAGCAGTAGATTGAATAATTAGTTCTTTAAAATAGTCTGTGGAACGGTTACGGAAACGACAAGTGAGTGCAACATATAGATATTTCAGTTTCTTCGGATAACCCTTATCACAATGGACTTAGACTCATTTTTGCACCATTGATGAAATTCGTCAGGTTTTTCTTTTTTCTTTTTTTCAGCAGGCATTGGTCATAAAAGGACTTATATATGATCATTAAGTGTACAAGAAAAATTATAACATAAGATCATTTATGAGGGTTATCATATTTATTTTGTTTTTAGTTAATTTGTGTAGTGAAAATCATATAACATCAGATATTACATTTAACCGATTTACTCTTTTTGGGGGGGAGGGTAGCTTCATATTTATATTGTCAATAAATTCTTTAATTATTAGAAACAATTTTATGCAAACCAAACAAGACCAGAACGACTGCTGTCAAATGAAGATTATTTCATGTAACTGTATTTCCACATACATTTATCTGAAATCTTTTATAAAATCAGACTTTAATTTCTCCGTAAAAAGTGAAAGAAAACGCACTACTCATCGCCAAATCCTTTGCTAAGAATGCATGTCGTTTTACCAAAAATAATGTCCGCTTTATTACCTGACAAATAAATTTTCCGCTGCATATGCTGGTTCTAGGCTACGTACTTTTTCCTGTGTAAATGTATACCTTTGTCTGAACATCTCAACTTTGTCTTTGTCTGAACACAAAGCCCATTGATGTATAGAAAAATGTATTTCCCTCAAAGCGTCCGTATTTTATTTGTATCAAAAGTGCTTTCATGCGCTTCCCTTTCCACCTTATTTATTTTCTCTGAATTATTTCATTTCGTATGCTGTGTTTTTGAATGAAATCATGAATGCGTATGTAGTGAAATTACTATGGAAAGGTTTGCAGAACTCCATTTTTAATAAATGCATTCATTTCTGTGATTTGTATTATTGGGTTCTATTCAATTGTTTTTATGTACAAAATGCAAAACTAAAATAATTTTAAGATACTTGTTTATGCATCACATTTTCATTCATTTTCGTAGAAATACTATTCATTACCTCTATTAGAAGTTAGCTTCTAGTCATTCTGTATTAGTTATATTTCATTAAATTTTTAAATTACATTAAATGAAAGTTTTATGAGCAGGAGGCTCATACATCAGTTAAACTTTTTTTTTTTTTTTTTTTTTTTTTTTTTTTTTTTTTTGTAATTTTACGTTCTCCAACGTTAAGTCATATTGGACGGTGAATGAAATGGGTGAAATGATGTTCGAATGTGTCTAGGGCCCATGGAGCTTAGAGCTACCCGACATTCATCTTTAAGGATAAGGGAAAACCCCGGAAAAAACCTTATCAAAGTAACTCACCCTGACCGAGATTCGAACTCGGGACCTCTTGAACGTGAGGCAGACACACTGCCATCTACGCTACCAAGGCGGGCATCAGTTAAACGAATATAATACCAAGCAAAGAGCTTATTAGCTAATACAAGTTCATGAAAGAAACAAAATATAGAGTAAGCATTTAAAATGAAACAGCTGATCTTTTCTGAAAATTAAGCACTCAACTACAAAGATTTGGAAAAGCAATTGACGGGGTGATTTATAAACTATATGTTAGACTTTTGTTCTCCTGTAGGAACTTATATTTATTGTCTTTTCACAAAAACAAAAGACGTATAAGATATTAACACTTGAAATATCAAGAAATTCTCCTGTTGCTCTGTCCGTGTTACACCCTGGCTTATGGTGAGACATCGCTACTACATAAAACACAATGCTGAAGTGTAATGCAATATGGACACTCTTCATGGTTAATGGACATGAAGACTATTGCACTTAGGATACTTAACATAAGTGTTTCCTCAAATTGGCCCTTAGAATAGATATGAAAAATAAGTTCGCTGCTATTCGAGCACTTGTATACCATTTGTCACTGAAAAGATGTCATGTTAAACAGTTCAAATTTTACAGCTCCGCATTTTAAAGTACGTGATGAATGTTCCAAAAAATAGAGTTTTATAGGGAATATTTATTTCTTCCAAAGTATATTTTCCAATATTGGCTTTAATGCCGTTTATGGAAGAGTACATTCGGAATATCATAAAATTAAATGGCAATGTACGTTTTCAATTCTCTGAAAAATCTTATGAAGCACTTCAATTAATTTATTACTAAGCCTTATCCTGGGTAACATCAAGCGAGAGTCAACAGCTCATCATACAGAAAATGTTGTTCCCGTTAACATGCACCAATTAAACTAATATTATGCCGTATTCATAGTTTACTTAAAGTGGTTGCCCTTGTTTAAGTTTCACGGGTGATCAGCCGGGTCAAATTTATTAATATCGAGCCTTCGGACCTTTGTTTTAAATTTACTCCTCCAACGTTAAATCATATCGTACAATGAGTACGAGTGAAAATGTGCCCTGTATATTGCAAGTACCGTGGCCTACTTCAGGAACTGAGTGAAAAAACTGGCGGACTGTGCGAATATGTATAGTTTTCTTATGTGGGTAGGGCTTTTGTCACACCACTGCATAGCAGTCTGACAGTGGTCCAAGAATGGCCGAAAGCTATTGTTTTGTATTGATAAGTGGAATAATATTGCATCAATTGTATTATATTGTTTGTTATTTTGAAACATCAATTAAAAATTAATATAACTCAAAAGGAGTAAAAAAGATATTTCATTTATGGCAAACTATTTCCGAAGGTCATACATCCGATACCATACTCTGAGATAGACCATCTTCATGCGTCGGCTGTTATAACAACATGAAGGAGAACAAGAACTATCATTAAAAAGTAAACCGTCAAGTAAACGGTAAAAGTAAACCAAATTGGATCACAATGCAAACATCTGATGAGTAAATTAGGAATCCTTCTTCAGAAGTACGCAACTAAAATATGCATACTTCTTGGCAAACACTACAAAGGTAGGTAGCAGGAGCGATAGTAAAGGAGAGTGTCAGGCAGTAGATAGAAATATTTTTGAATGTATTTCAAGCATGATTTATTGATATTCTTCCTAAATCTCTTAAGAATATAGTTGATTTGCAGAATTTGGATATTAGAATAGAAATAAAAGCTACTAATTGAAATTTTTTAAAATATACTACAAATCATTACGTCTTTACACAATCTTAGAGAATTTGGACAACATAGATAGCGCTTTGCATTAAAATCTTTATTCCGCCATCTTTTTGTTTTCCTTTTGCACTTCAGTTTTTCTTTTGCATGACGGTAGTAAGCAGAGGAAGTATTTTATTAGTGTCTTTTTTTCACTTCAAGTTATGCTGTATAATATTACATAGGTAGTCTTCTATACTAAAAGTGGATACAGAAAATAACTTCTTAAACTCTCCTCTGAATCCAACTAAGCATTTTTGAGGCTGAAAATATTCCTGTGCTTTAATGTAAATAGCGTAATTCATGATGCGACATGAAGAATTTGAATAAACTCCCAACACCCCAAAGTACACCTTAGGTGGTTGCTAACTATTTCTAAAATTTCCCTGCTGCGTTTTTTTCAGATACGATATGTTTTCAGATACCATTCTATAGACGCATATTTTCGGTGTTACCGTTTCTTTCTTAGTTTCTTCGTTTCTTTCCTGCTCAGCCTCTTCCATTTTTCCTCGCTTACCTCAATCGATGGTTCCTTACTAACTTCCTTCCTTTAGTTCATTCTTCCCTTCTTCTGTTATTATTTTCTTAATTTTAATTTATTCATTCCTTCTTTGTTTATTTGTTGTTTCTTTGTTTTCTTCCCTTCTTCAGTCAGAAAGGAATACCGAATTATATAACTACTACTTTCTATGACGCACCAATATTTCAGCCAAAGAAGAATTTAATTAGTGAAAAAATGCGACTGCACATCAGCTAAGGGCGTGTGTCCGATATAAGAATAGCCCACAGCCACAATCAATACAACTTTTATTTTATTCATGAGTAAAAATTCTCGGCGTTGCCAATGGCCTGGCGGTTTATCCAGAATTACTATGTAAGTCTGCACTTATTCATTTGCATTGTGTTACGTTGGTTGCATTTAAAATGATTATTTATGACTGATAAGCAAAGAAATAATTAACATATTAGGATACTGTGTAACAAAATCTAACAAGCAAAAGAATAAAAGAAGGGTAAATAAAGAGACAAAAAATACACAATGTAAAAGCACGTTGAACAACCACAAATAAGATCATTTATAACGATGATTTCTCCTGAAAGCCTCTCAATAACATTCATGTTGTAACAATCACGCTGTCTTGTGATTATTTATAGAGCAATGTCAGTTCGGGGAAGTAATAGCAGTATAAGTTACATTAGTATAACTTGATTTATCGTCCGAACCAATATGCATGCTTGAAGGTACTAAGGAACCACAAGATTGTCAAATTAAAGGAAAATTAACAGAAAATAGACGATAAGAAAACGAAGAAAATGACGAAGAAGAAAAAGAAGAACTATTTAATTTGATGTGACGTTATTATTACAGTTGAATTAATGCGGTTCAAACTTTCGTTCATTTTTCAAAAAGCGAATGTAATGCATTTAAATTTGCAACGTCGAAATCAGTGCAACGGTGTGGAAGCCTATAAGAAGGGAACATAGATGCACACTATATATAATAGATTATGTTATATAAATTACTCTATTTTTAAGATTAGCAACAACTCCTTCTTAAATGTGCTGTAATTCATAGACCTTTATGCATATTAAACTACTTTTTGGAAAGTATAAACTTATTGAGACCTTCAAAATATTTAAAAGGTGCCTATCTCTCACTTAAAGATGAAGTAGAAAAATCAATTGGTGCTACTAATAATTGTGAACGCATTTAAGTTTCACGTTTTGAACATGTAAATAGTAGAATACAATGCAATTACTGTTTTACTAACTAAATAAAATCTATTTGGACAGCCCGCCTCGGTAGCTTAGATGGTAGCATGTCTGCCTCACGTTCAAGAGGTCCCGAGTTCGAATCTCGGTCAGGGTGAATTACCTGGATAAGGTTCTTTCCACGGTTTTCCCTTATCCAAAAAGACGAATTTCGGGTAGCTCTAAGCTCCATGGACCCCGGACACATTTGAGCATCATTTCACCCATTCCATTCATCGTCCGATATGACTTAACGCTGGAGGACGTAAAATTAATATATATATATATATATATATATATATATATATATATATATATATATATATATATATATATATATATATATATTTGGACAGCAACTAAAGAAACTGCCTGGGCATGTAATTTTAAGGAATGAAGCAGAGAAGTTGGAGTTTGGGCATGAATTATTATTTAAAGCCAAGTTTAGGTAATACAATTATTAGACTACGCCTCAAGTGCATCATTTGAGATCAAGACGGTTCTCAAGATTCTTCTGCGCATTTAATGCATATGCATTACATACCTTTTACGACGGTGAGTAATAGAACAGCACTTATACTAAGACAAACTTAATAATTTAGTAACATCCGTTGCAAATAACTGCTTCAGTAACAAGGTCGTCAGAATTAACCTTGATGAAAGAAACTTAATGAATTATCCACACCAGATTGTTTACCCGAAAAATAGCTTCCAGCTCATATTTAAATACTAACCCATAACCCATGGCGCGACAGCCCATATACGGCCAATGCTTGCCAACACGTCTGCCGGCCTCACGCCCACATACGCAAGATAGTGGTGAACGATCATCCAACCGATACGGTGAGGTGTGGTCAGCAGCTTGGCACCCCGGAATGTTGACTTTCTTAACCAGGGCCGCTTACGTACTTAAATACTGCATGGATTAAATTGGGATAATACTAATGAATAACAGTTAAGTACATTTCAAGTAAAATTTAAATGGTAAGAATCTACTCTCAAACATGATTGCATTCCTTATTCACAACAATTAATTATTTTTAAGTGAGATCATTTAATATAGTTCTTGCAGCAATGCAGTTTATTTACGTGTAGTAAAATGGGCAAATTGCTTAGGTAAGTTACCAACACCAGCTTTTGAACCTGCCGGCATCAACGGGAAGCAGATAAAAACCTCTATCGTCTAAAAATTAAATCCACTACAGGAGGAAAAAGAACATAATATTTACGGCAATATTACTCTAAACCTAGGCTTTTCTCTGATATATATTCCAAATTCACTTTTAAGATTTCAAACAGCGCTGCACTCAAGCGACCGCATGTCTGTAAACAATACATTTCCAACAATAATAATAGCTATGCTTTGAAAATCCTGCTCTTAACACGTAAGCTGAGTTCTTTCAGGGTTTTTGGAAACTCCTGTGAAGTTGCAAAAACTCGTAAGGCCTTTTAATCTGGATAAAAGAGTTGTCTGTCTCCCCACAAATCCCATTCTAGCAGAACATCCTGGCAGCAAAGTGAAATGGGGCTTCGAGTTTAGTAGGTTATTCCAAAAGCAAAGCTACCAACCTTTCCTGGTAAAATTAAATTTTTAAACAAGGTTTCAGGATCGTGAAAAAAAAGTTCAGGAAAGCGAGGTGTTCCAAAGAAAAAGTTGGAAGCTTTGTTTAAATTAAAACGTAAAATTGAATTACGACGGACACCAATAATGCTCTTTTATATCAAGAACTTTTTCAAACTACGAGTGAGAGGAAAGAAGATACTTCCAGGAGACAGTCGGAGTATCAGCAAAGGGAATGCTAATTAATAAATTGTATGCTGTTTAGTAACAAAAAAGTTAGTTTTGTCTTTCTGGGTGGGACAAATAAGCTTACAAGGAAATATTGATACACGTTATTCGCTAGGAAGGTAGAAAATAAGGAAAGTCAGTTTTATTTTTCTGTTGAAATAATTGAATTGTTGCTGAGTTAGAAACAATTTCCAGTTCTAGTATTTCCAGTTTCTAGCAGAGTAACTCTTCAAATGACCTTATGCAATTCTGTACTTATAACATAGAAATTATGTTAAATCAAATCAATATTTCTGCTTGTAGGTGCCAGGGAATTTGGGAATGCAGCAGACCTTAAGTTATTTTCAAATGTTATGAGGGATAGTGGTTATGTGATGACTTTAAAATTCCATTCTATTGCATAGTAAACAGATAATTATATAAAATTATTATTACAAGAATAAGTCATTCTCTTAACAACCATTACTCAAATAACAGTAATTTTTTAATTTAAAAATATCTGATACATGCCCTCACATTAAGTTTTCTTTTGTTCTACAAAATATTCTCACAAGCTTTATTCCTCTGTCCACTACATGCTAATAGATATATCATTTGCAACAATCATTTTATTCTTGCTTGTAAATAGATAGCAGGAGAGTATGCAAAACAGAATATATTTAAAGTGATACCCAAATGTTTTAAGATCTAGTGGCTATGTGATAGCTTTGAAATTCCGTTCTCTTTGCGTAGTAAAGAGAGAAAATCTGATTTTTGCGCTCACATGACTTTCTCTGCTCTTGTATAACTATCCTAACAATGACGAATTCCTCCATCTACTTTATTAATCCAAAATTTACAGAAATTTACGGATGTTACCTTATTTAACTTTCAGCAGATGCAAGAGCAATATGGGAATGCAGCAGGCTCTAAGCGATAGTCAGATTTTGTCAGTGCACAGCTGGTGCATTTGTGGCTGCTCCGAAATTCCGTTCTTTTTGCATGTCTGCGGCATAAAGAAACGAATAATGTATTCAAATTTAAGAAATTAGTATTGGAACTAAACTATATCAGCAAAACCTCTCAAATAACTTGTTCCAGAAGAAATATTATTTAAAAAATTGTATCTTTATACACAAATTTTATGCAGTAAAATTTGGTTCCGTCTTATGGTGAAGTTATTAGAAGACTTCTAGCAACAGTGGCAGAAATATCAAGATTTACCTTTTATTTGTTATGAAAGTATCCTAAATATACAGTATCTTCATCAAAATCTGGATGAATGTGGAGGAAAATCTTCCTGGATAGCTGCTGAACCTAAATAGCCAGTTTAAGTGGCTTTTGGTTCTTGAGATATGTGGTTGATAGACACAAACAAGTACACACAGTGCGCGTATTAACCTTCTTCATAGTTTTTATTTTTTTATTTTAGTTTCAGAGGTACCAGAAACATGCATTACCGGTGAAATCTCATCGAAATTCTAAGTGAATGTCTTACGCTGCATACTACACGTAATATATGAGGCTTCTCATTGTCATCTTCTGATTTAATAATGATTGGCAGGAGGTGAATTACAGGCTGGGAGATTTGGAACTTGTCGAGGTTTTTCTCGTCGTTACTTCGTTGCTCAGCATGACATCTTTCTTTTTCCATTCAGGGTGCGTCCTGACCTTTTATAAATTTCCTGGAGGAAAAACACCGTGACTGTTTAAAGAATATTATATTTACTCCTGTAATCTTGGTACCGTCGACACCGCAGGTTTCTACACGCGATTGCGTTCTCTCGCGACAAAATTACGTGACACCTTTCCTAAGCGAACGAGAAGTTCCTAAGTTGTGGCATGCATGTGGATCTTTCGCTGTTAGCTGCTCATTATTAGCATACGTGCGTTGACAATTTCAGTGTTGATTGCTGAGTAATGTGTTCACAAAATTCACGTCTCGGCCACATTTCTAATTTCCCCCACTACAATTCAATTTTCAGTTTTATATTCATTACGTGCTTATTTTCTTAATTTTCATTCGCCAAACTCAGTCCTATTTTGGGCTGTAGATACATTCCAGCTTTACACATGCCCACGTTTTATAGAAAGTATTTTCACGCGTCGTATTTATGTGTAAGCACCCATGGACTGAACCTTCACAAGAAAAGAAAAGGTTTCCGACAAACCTTTTCCGAATCTGTCTTCAGGGTGTATTTTTACGACCCATTTCCTGTAGCCAACAAACTCTCTCTTGTTTGTTCTCACATTTTCGAAATCCAGTTCTTTTCATATACTTATCTTATGTGTAGCTGCACATGTATGTATGTATGCGGAGACGTGTAATGTATGTGTGGGCCGCGCCGTGCCTCAGACAAATCTTCTCCGAATCTGTCTTCAGGGTGTATTTTTACGACCCATTTCCTGTATGCCAACAAACTCTCTCTTGTTTGTTCTCACATTTTTGAAATCCAGTTCTTTTCATATACTTATCTTATGTGTAGCTGCACATCTACCTATGTATGTATGCGGAGACGTGTAATGTATGTGTGGGCCGCGCCGTGCCTCAGACAAATCTTCTCCGAATCTGTCTTCAGGGTGTATTTTTACGACCCATTTCCTGTATGCCAACAAACTCTCTCTTGTTTGTTCTCACATTTTTGAAATCCAGTTCTTTTCATATACTTATCTTATGTGTAGCTGCACATCTACCTATGTATGTATGCGGAGACGTGTAATGTATGTGTGGGCCGCGCTGTGCCTCAGTGGTTAGACCGCTTGGCTCTCACCAAGGCGGCGCGGGCTCGATCCCAGGCGACCGCAAAGTGAGATTTGTGATGGACAACACTTCGCTGGGGCGGGTTTTCTCCGGAATCTCCGGTTTCCCCCGCTATCTCATTCCACCGGTGCTCCATCTTCATATCATGTATCATCAGTGTCATCGCCTGCGGTGCCGTATGTAGTAAAAGCGGGCGTTAAACACTACACATTGCATTTGTAATGTATGTATGTATGTATGTATGTATGTATGTATGTATGTATGTATGTATGTATGTATGTATGTATGTATGTATGTATGTATGTATGTATGTATGTATGTATGTATGTATGTATGTATGTATGTATGTATGTATGTATGTATGTATGTATGTATGTATGTATGTATGTATGTATGTATGTATGTATGTATGTATGTATGTATGTATGTATGTATGTATGTATGTATGTATGTATGTATGTATGTATGTATGTATGTATGTATGTATGTATGTATGTATGTATGTATGTATGTATGTATGTATGTATGTATGTATGTATGTATGTATGTATGTATGTATGTATGTATGTATGTATGTATGTATGTATGTATGTATGTATGTATGTATGTATGTATGTATGTATGTATGTATGTATGTATGTATGTATGTATGTATGTATGTATGTAATGCACGTATGTACGTATGTATATATGTATGTATGCATATATTGGTGTACTGTTTTTATTAATAAACGTATAATATCAGTTTATATTTTTTGATACTAAAACAAATTAATGACTTAATTAAGGACTACAACGAACGTTTCATACATACAGAAGGTAATACATGAATAAGGACTCGTAATTTCACACAAGCCTATTGTGTCCCTTGTACCCAAATTTCCCTGTAGAACGATAACATACCGGATGATACAAATGTGTTTGAATAATAAAATGTATATCTTGAACCTTTCAATAGCCTTTGAAGTTTTCTACATTAAAAAGTATGTTGTATAAAATAACCGAGCAAACAAAGTTCAGACGAAATGTGACCTGAAGAAAAATGTACAGGTATTAAAATATCCAATTTGAGTCCATACATTGTGTAATATTCTCTACACTTCCCCAACATTTAATTTGATGGATATACTTAGTAATTCTCAAATTTTTGTTCAAAGAAAGAATTATTAACCATGACTAACCATTTTATTCGTATTTCGTTATGTTTTATGTAAATATTTATTATTTTACTAAAGCCACGCGTACCGTAAAGTCAAAGGACTATCTTTATATTAATACTGTAATTAATAATAGATATATTTTATGAATATGCCAGGGATAGGCAAAGTCAACTGAGTCTTCTAAACTGTTGCTTTTAATACATGTTTTCTCAAGTTTTCACTTATACTGTTGTGCAAATAAATCGATAGTCAGTGGCCTATTCATTAATTCTTGCCGAAGAATATCTAATTTAGCTATCCGAAATGTCTAAGCATATGAATTCACATCTTTTATTAGCACTATCATTCCTCGACCTGAAGTTTCTAAGAGTATTGCCCGCATATGTATTTGTGCAGTTCTGTATCATTAGGCTAATTTATAAATCACCGTTGCACTTACCTTCAGTTTTGTAATTGATGCATAGTATTTCAGCGAAACATTCAGCTAAAATAGAGAACGTGTTTCTTCCTTCCAAAAAAATAATAGCATGTGGTTTTCCAACCCCTGGTTTCTACATTTGGCGTTTGAAATATAGATTAAGCACAACAATTGTTACGCATTTTGGAACACCACTGTTTACAAGTATTATTAGGATTAAACTGTTCCTTCTGATTTTGAACATTCATGATTGAGATGTCTGTCGAGAATACTGTGAGAATTTTCACTTATATGAATATGCACAGCAAAAATATCTTCTGTGATTATTTAAGTAAGAATGTTAAACTAAGATAAGTCAAAAAAGATGTGGGATCATTACTAGGAAGTTAGTCTGCAAGCGACTTCCTTTTATTATCTCACAGGAGGAGTTTCTCTGAACATTTTTGTTTATTACTTCTTTGTGCAATAGGCTCAAAGTTCTCAAGATAAGGAAAATTCCCAAGTAATCTTAGTGATAAAATTCTGTTGACAAAGCTAATATTTTATTAATTTAAGATTATTCAAGGGGCTTTTGTTGTACATTCCATTACGTAGACCAAATATTTTACACATACAAATATATTAAAAGTTAACCATAGTGCACGTTATGGTTATTTTAAATTTATTTCAAGGTTGGAAGTGTGATAATATCTCGCTTTAAATCATAATCGAAGGCGCCGAAGGTACAAACAACTCTGCTGAAAGCTTTTGGTCCATAAATAACAAACAATGCTTCACAACGCTATATTTGTCAACGTTGCATCGATGAATGGTAGCGTGGAAACGTGCGAGACATTGTTGTGAAGCTCACGAAGCAGTGAGCGTGTCATTTTTGGGCGAACTGTAAGTACAGGTACCATTTGTTCGCTTAAGATAAATAGCATACATAGCATGTATGACTTTTGGCACTTATTATATTCACAACTTTTTCACTTACCACAACTTATGTGCTAACTGGAAGGCAATGTTCGTTGTAATACATCTTTAAAAATTAATGAAAGCTGTAGAATTACCTAAACTTAAGGCATTGCCGGAAGTGCAGCTTTTAGAACAATGTTAAAATGACTATGTAAGAATTAATTTAGGCTATTCTAACACAAATTTTAAACACTGAATTACTTTTAAAGAATAAGGAACTAGTTCTAGGACATATCTGTGTCATAAATAACTCGGATAGAATTCCAAACGTATCACCCATTTCTCCTTTATTGTGTCTTAGTCTTTATTCCATCGGTAGATCTTTGAAGATACTGGGCTTATTTTGCTTAATACACTGGATCTTTTGAAGATCGGCAATTTCCGAGGTATGAACACTTTTGCTAGGAATTTGAACTTGAGAAGTTCAAATTGCAACTCGGGCCCCATTCAAGGCTTCCGAAAATTAAAATACTTTTATTTGGACGAAATTTGTAAGGAGTTCCATTGTCTTTTTCATTTACAAAGTGTTTCATTGCCTATCATATCTTTGAGACGATCTGCATGAGCAAGATCGGTGTTTTTCTCCCTCCCTTCATTTATACCCCGCCTTTAACTGCAGTGGTCATATCGGCGGCCGTTCTCCTTTGGACATATCTATGCTTTTATTTCGTATTCGGTGGGTTTTAATCACTAAATCACGCACACATTCACTCTCATTCATACTTCCAGACTCTGGGGAAGTTCTTGGTCGAAGTAAAATCCCACCCCCACCACCGGGAATCGAACCCGGGAGCCTAGCAGGGCAGGCAGGTGCTCTACAGACAGACTCAGTTACGGGGCCAGCCAACGGTGTTATATGACACTAACAAAAGCAGCAAACAGTACATCCGCATTACAAAAACTGAGACGGTGCAAAAAGCTCAGTTCATTTGATTTTAAACATTAGATTTAATACTTCTAGGCATTACAATATAACAGTTTACAGATATTGTAAGCAAAATAAAACTTTATTTGTGGGTATACATAAACTCTTCAGTGAGCATAGCCAGACTGAAAAATTCAATGCCATCGTCGGGATTTCAGCCAGAATCGCTCGCTCTCCGTGCGGTTTCTCTAAACCACTGAGCTACTATGGCCAATGTGCCGACATGACATTAAATGCTGACTCGTATGTTTCCCGGTAGACCACTGGGGGTTCTCATATGCAATGAGACACACACCTATTTGTGGCGACTTACTATGCTGTAAGTACTTAAGTCCCAGGTTTCATAGTTAAACCTCTATGATTTTATTTTAAGTAAATTGAACCCCTAGTGGTCTACCGGAAAACATACGAGTCAGCATTTAATGTCATGTCGGCACATTGGCCATAATAGCTCAGTGGTTTAGAGCAACTGCAAGGAGAGCGGGAGATCTGTGGTTCAAATCCCGACTATGGCATTGAAATTTTCAGTCTGGCTCTAGTCATCCAAACCTTAGGCTACACACGGCTAGTGTGGAAGAAATGACTATTTCTATCAATTTACCTAAAATAAAAAAAGAATCTTCAATGATACATGCACATAGGCTTTTCTGACACTAACATTTATTTTTATATAGCTTCTACTAACTTCTTACGAAAGGTTATTTCTTTCTCTACTAGCCCGTTAAATTATGTAACAGGTAAAATACTGCATATCGAGATTTCAGTTGAGATCATCTGATAAAAAGAAGAATAAGAAAGCATGAAAAATAAAAAAGAATGAAAGAATGAAAGAAAATCACAGAAAAAAAGAAACTAAGAAAAAGGAATTTAAGGAAACCATCGTGAGCGTGCGTGACTCAAACGAAAAGCCGGTTAAATCATCATTTAGTTAAGATCAGTACCTTTGCAGGATACATCACCGAGTTATTAAAACTATCTCAGCTACAGCCTAACGTTTACGAAGAAAAATTTTAAAAGATGATAGTATTCACAAAAATGATTAGGCACTTTGACCAAAATACCAGATATATAAGAATTTTTCTTGACAAATGAATGAAAAATATACATCTTGAAAGTTCTGTAAATGTCTTCAGAAATCTTCTTCATTCTGGATGATTTTCGCATAACTGGTAAACTGTAACAGAGCGACAAAATCTTACTCCAGAAAAGTGTAGATCTCATTAAAAAGTACAGTTTATGTCTGGTACTCGTACAATTTTTTATTACGTGAACCACTTCGGAACTTTTGTTATTTGTCCGATAATTTCAATGGTTATACTCTTCTAAAATGTGAGAACGTTAATTATATTTTATCCCTTGGCCCTGCATAGTCCTAGGAAGCTACAAGCAAGATAGCAATGTGTGTCTGGATTAAAATGAAGTAGCTACAGCAATCAACATTTTTAAGAACGGTTTGTACAAAAGTAGGGGTAATCATATATCAGATATTTATTTATCTGCTTCACGCTGTTCGAGGCAAACTTTGCAAATACTATTCATTACTAGAAATGGAGAAAATCGAATCATCATCTTCTTCTTCTTCTTCTTCTTCTTCTTCTTCTTCTTCTTCTTCTTCTTCTTCTTCTTCTTCTTCTTCTTCTTCTTCTTCTTCTTCTTCTTCTTCTTCTTCTTCTTCTTCTTCTTCTTCTTCTTCTTCTTCTTCTTCTTCTTCTTCTTCTTCTTCTTCTTCTTCTTCTTCTTCTTCTTCTTCTTCTTCTTCTTCTTCTTCTTCTTCTTCTTCTTCTTCTTCTTCTTCTTCTTCTTCTTCTTCTTCTTCTTCTTCTTCTTCTTCTTCTTCTTCTTCTTCTTCTTCTTCTTCTTCTTCTTCTTCTTCTTCTTCTTCTTCTTCTTCTTCTTCTTCTTCTTCTTCTTCTTCTTCTTCTTCTTCTTCTTCTTCTTCTTCTTCTTCTTCTTCTTCTTCTTCTTCTTCTTCTTCTTCTTCTTCTTCTTCTTCTTCTTCTTCTTCTTCTTTCTTCTTTCTTCTTCTTTCTTCTTTCTTCTTCTTCTTCTTCTTCTTCTTCGTCTTCTTCTTCTTCTTCTTCTTCTTCTTCACTTCATGGCATAGGCAATCAAGTGCCTGTTCCGCCTTCGAAGTCCTCCAGTCATCCTTTCCTGGGTCTGCCCACCGATCTCCTAACTTTAGGATGATACTGTAATATTTTTTTTTGTAATTCTATTATCTGGCAAACTTTCAACATGTTCCTTCAATTTTTGTTTGGGATCTTTTAACCTATCACTCATACTAAAAATGTCCAGCTCTTCTCTTATACTATTTTCATTTCTTATTAAGTGCCTCTTCGTACATCCTTCCATATTTCTCAAGAATTTCATTTCTGAAGCCTGTATTTTACTCTGTTGCTTTTTGGTTAACGTCCAAGTCTCACTTCCGTATGTCAGAATACGTATAGCCATAACTTTGTAGAACTTTAATTTTGTTTCTTTACGTATATTGTTTCTAAATGTTCTATTTATTGTTCCACACACTCTTTGAAATTTGCATATTTTATTGTAGACATCATATTCCTTGTCATAACTAACATCAGTTCCCAAGTAGTTAAAATGGCTTACCTGTTCAACGCAACGATTATTTATAACTACTTTTGTTCTAATTGGCTCTTTCCCAATGAATGCCATTACCTTTTATTTTGTAAAAGACATTTTCATATTATATTGCTTACAAAGTTCACTAAGTTTAAAAATAGCTTTTTGCAGGGCAGACTCGCTATTTTGTATAATAACTAAGTCGTCAGCAAACAATAAAATATTTAAAAAGTTTTTATTTGAAATTCTAAAACCTACATTCACTAGCGGCTTCCATTTGCACACTAGGTCGTCAGTATAAATACTAAAAACTGTAGGTGATAAAGTACACTCTTGTCTGACACCCTGATTAGTAAGAATTTTTTTTAGAAATTTTACCATTGTTCCTCACATTTATTTTTGTTTAGAAGAAGCATTGTATCATTTTTACTAATTGTTGTGGTATCCTCGTTCCTACAATATTTGCCACATTTTGCATCGGTTTACCCTATCGAATGCTTTTTCAAGGTCAACAAACGCCATATGCGTTTCTTTATTAAACTCCCTATGTTTTTCAATTACTTGTTTAACAATTAAAATGTTATCTACACAGGATCTGCCTCTTCTAAATCCACTTTGTTCTTCCCTGAGAAGACATTCAGCTATCTTCTGCAAACTTTTTTTTATTATTTTAGCAAATATTTTATAGGCCGTATCCAGTAAACATATTCTTTTGTAATTGCTACAGTCATTCCGTTTCCCTCTCTTAAACATAGAGATAGTTTTGGCTATAAGCCAATCTTCTGGGATACATTGCTTCTTCCAGCACATATTATAGCAATGTAGCAGTCGGAGCTTTAGCAATAATCCCCCATATTTAAATAAACCGAATAGATATATAAAAGAGACTCTGTAACTTTAAAATCCCATACTGTTTCCATAACATTGCCCTAGGACCTAAAATATTATAAGGTTATGAACAAATAAAAATAATATTGATGGGGGTCTTGGAAATGACTGAGGCGACATAAAGGTCTTATTTCGTATTTAAAGAAACACGTTAATGTTTACCAATTACACAAAATTATAACACAAATTCTTTCCGAGTGAGGAGAACCTTTGGACTGTTCACAGACAATTCAGGATATACATTTTGTTTGTTGTGTAAAAATCTAAAATTGACGGAATTTTAATAACATTTGTTAGACTTTCAGAAAACAACATTTTCGAAATGCTATTAATTTTAAAAGTTTGGTATTTAACCAGCTTTTCATTTTTTATGTTATGTACATACACATCATACTTTTCAGTAGAATAAGAATAAAAATATCATGTGAACCTTAATGAGTACAGGGTAGGCAAGGTAAAAAGAAATATTTACTAAAACATTTAATTTGGTCTAGCGCGAACACTAACCTTGTATGTTTTCCATACCGTATGTTTAATTCATCTGAGAAAGAGTATTTAAACATATTTTTTTCGGAAATTTGGTTTTTCAAACTTCAACACTATATCATTCAATGCAGAAATGTTGTTCACGTTTTCCAAATTACTGGTCATAAATGTTTTCCTTGTTGTTTCGGATGATCACTAAAGGTTGAATTTCATATGAGCTAATGGTAGTCATAAATAATTGCCGTTATTCAACACATAATGACCGACCTCTTTTTTAAATATCTCCACTGATTGGCAGCACATGTGTTATCTTTATCAGCATACTGATGATGAAATGTGTGAATGTTGTTATGCAGTTTATCCTCAGGGAGGTGCAAATTCCTTAAAGCGGAAGCTCTTAATAGCAGTTTACTTCATGAATGATGTGTACATTAGCGTACTCAAAACGCGTATACATCAGGAAGTTTTAACCACCGCTTCTGCCCCCCTTTTGCCGAGAGAGGAAGAGATAATATTATAAGCTAAGGCTTTTGCGTTTATCTTGAGATAGGTAACTTAAACCACCTACGATATTATTAGTGCAGGTAACATCTATAGGGAATCGTTTATTTTCGTACAGAGAATATACATAGAAGAGGAGAGCATTACGCTTGATATGTTACGGAAACAGTGAAGCAGAAAATACGTTAACATCATTATTCAAAGTCCGTAGTTCAACATTTTGCCTACGGCAATTTTAGTCCTTTTTTGTATCCCCGAAGTTATTAACACAAACAATGGATAATTTCTGCTTCCGTGGTTGAGTACAAGTACTACCCTAAAGCAAAGTGTTAATTTTCTGCATGAAGTAACTCAATTTTATTTCGTGCAAACTATAATTATTCTGCACATATGGTAGATTCTCAGGCAAATTATTTAAAATTGGACTCTTTCTAGAATTCTTGCACGAATAGTTCTGGACGGATATGCAATATACTCGTATTTTGTTTATCCCTTTCTTTCTTTATTACTCTTCACAGGTTTCATCTGCATGTTCATGACAATGCTGTGTATCAGAACGAGAAATCATACTGCTCGATGAAGCTGTTTACACTTTAGCTTGTCACAGACTTGTAAGATGTTATTTACAGCCAATACACCTTTAAATTAACATACTATAAAACAGCACTTAACATTTTGTTTTATTCACACCCTTTGCATTACGTTGTTCCTATGTGTGCTCGCAAAGATCTGAACCTCATCTTGCAGTAGAGTGCTACAGTATTTATTGGGGTACATGTGTACAAATTCCCTGTATTTCCCATTACACTAGAGCAAGCAAATATGCATAAGGTCTGAACCTCCCATGCTGACTGTCACAGGTCTTTGATTCGTAAATGAGATGAATTAATGAGGATGCAAATGAGTTTGGAGTCCGCTAGCGCTTAGTTTTGGCAATTTCAACTTCAGTGTGAGGACCGAAGTACGGAAAAGCCTCCAGCCAGCAAACTTGTCTCAACCGGAAATCGAATCCAGTCCAACTAGCTCCAAACTGAGTCATTCTGGTTAGGAAACTCCTATTTGTGAATGTTCATTAGGATGCAACAAGTTCTACGTCACTTGCATTCTGGTTTAAACAATATGCGGGAATTTCTGTTGATTATCTTAGAGTTGGAGAGTTGATGATCAGCAAAAAGACTGATTTTTCCGCCAGTATCTACCGCGCTGATTCTTAGACATTCAGTAATTCACAGCAAACAGATAACCCTTTACTTGAACATGATCTATGGGTTATTCGATAATATCCTTTGAACTTTATTTTACAATATAATTTGGTATAATAGTTAATTCGTCAGAGAAAATAAAAAACTTACCACACAAAATAATGTACATCTGCTTAAGACAAACAACTTATTTCAAATAACTGTTCTGTTACATCAGCAGCTTCCGTTATATCCATTATTTTAGATTGAATTTTTCAATAATTTTGCGATCTTTTAAAACTGAGTTTTCCTTCAGTTGTTTCTCAGGGCATCATGACAAGAATACGAAATTTCAAGACAGTATGATAGACAGTCGATTCTTTTACTTTTATGCGCCTTTTATATACAATGAAATGTGTAATGAACTATATATACAAATACATATTTCGATTATCAGGTAGTGAATAAAATAACCTTCTCAGGAGAGGCAAGGGTTTGTGATGACAATTATTTATAAAATTCACATTAATAATTTTAATTGTTGGTGTTTTGTGTTTTTACAATACATTTTCACGCAAATTTTCGGGGAGAATTGATGAGTAACGAACATGTCTGAAATGAAAAGTAACAGGTTACTAGAGTAACACATCTGTTAAAACTGCCTTTTTTCAAATTAAAATATTCTATTTTAAATCAGCAGACAATAGATAACATGAATAAAATCAAATATCACAAATCATACATCGCCAAACTGCAACGTACAAAACGTTGTGATATTTTCGCATTTCATACTTTTCCTTTTGTCTGTCACAGCTAAGTTATAAATAGAGAAATTGTCATTGTCAGCGTTTGACATTGGCAATCAAAGACACTGAAGGGACTTTTCACAGAAACTGCGGTAAGAATTAGCGTTTGGCTTCAATGACAAGAGTGCTGTTACTACATCTAATTATCGTTACCACCATGGCTTTGCTGTTCAACAATATCACAAAGCTCTTTGTAAGAAATAAATCAGAATGCACAACTGCCTGCCATGCTAGGGGTATCGGGTTCGATTCCCGGCGGTGGGGTTGGGGATTTTTTTCCGACCAAGATAATTCCCCATCTTCCTCAGAGTCTGGAAGTATGAATGTGTGCGTGATCTAATGATTAAAAACCAAAGATAACGAGTTCACACCTTCAGTATGTTCCAAAGGAGAACGGCCGCCGATATGACCATAGCAGTTAAAGGCTGTGGAACAAGAAAAAAAAAATAGTAATAAGTAATACCACTGGTTTAAAATGCCTTTAGTTGTATAAATGCTGCAATTACCTGATTTAAATCACATATACTTGATTTAGTAACCGGCCTAGAAAAATCAAACAAATTATGTAAAACGTTTATGGTTCCTACATCATCAGTTTCTTTTACCATAATGGAGTTTCCCCCACCGCCGGGAATCGAACCCGGGACTTCTAGCACGGAAGGCAGGTGCTCTACCGACTTAGGCCACATGTTTTTGTTTAGATTGAAATTCTAATATTGGATCTGTTATTAATCTTGAATTTTTAGAAACAAATGTTGCCCGTACCTCTACGGCATTGCAGCACTTGGCATCGCAAAAATGATTATTTAACCAATTTTGCGCAGCAAATGAAAGCTTTCCTTTTCTAGAAAAGGAATAAACAATTACATCAAAATAGCTGGCAATGTACACTACTGAATTAAACCACCTAGACCAGCGTGTCAGTATAGGCAATGGGAACAGTTTAGCTTCTAAATCTGGGTGGTTTTCAGCGAGGTATTGTTTGTATTAATTTTTTAACTTTAGGGCACTTTAGAACACATTCTTAAGCCTTGAGATGACACGGTTTAATTCGTTCAGATTGTTTCTACCGTATTTCACCTAATAAATTTTAATTTATGGCACCATCATGTGAAACCATATAAATGATCCTCGAACACTACTTTAAGCGACTTGACACATTTCAACATATAAGGGGCGGCGTCAGCACAAACGGCTTTAACATGGCCATAAATAATATTTAGTTCATTTAGTGTCTGTAAAACTACCTGGCATGTTGTGGTTGCGTTTGCTGCTTCTAGGAAAGTACATCAGCCGAGATGTAGCCGCTGGCAGGTATCACCATCCAAAGTTCCTAAAATGACTGCAAAACGCAGCTGCCACTGTGATCCGTTGTTTCGTCACAAAATATGGCAACTGGCTTGTCAATAAGGGACTCCGTTATTTATAACTTGACTTCTTCTACACTCCTCGGTGGATATTGTTTCCTAAGCTGTACGTAAATCCCCAGAGCCTGGAATGCACTTTTTCACCCACGATCTCCCGACAGGGCTGTCTACTTTCGGAATCTTAGCCTAAAGTAAAATAATTTCTGTTACAAAATGTACGGCACTCACGTCTTCGCTTTTAAACATTTACTTTCTTTAATTCTATAATTTTAAAACTATTGTATAAAACTAGTTTGTTCTTGTTTGTAACAGTTTTAATAACCTCAGTAATCATTTTGAGGAATTTTAGTAATATAATTAGGTAATAACTATTAATTAATAAATCAGGCGATCGTAAAATGATCCGTGAACATTAAACACAGCCCAAGTGCTAAGCAGATCGCAACGACGCAGCCATATACTAACAAGACGTAATATTAATTTAATTATGAAATCAACAATAGCAACAGCGTTACCTTCACAAACATTTTCGTTGTGTCCATAATGCACTCCACTTTGTCGCTTTTTGCCTTTTTGGTGGGGGGGGGGCGGCTTGGACCGAATCACTGATACTGAGTTAGCCTTTTAGGTGGGTTAATTGCTTTAACTGCATCTTGCACTCGCTTTAGATGAGCCTTGTTCTATATGCTTTTCGCAGAAATCACGCCTCTTCCATTCAATTATTGTGTTACAGTATTTACACTTCACATCATTAGCACCTCCATAAAATACTTGTTCTCGATGTTCTTCAAAGCGGGAGTTCGCACTAATTTCACTATGCCTACCCACTTTTAATCTCGTCAGCCCGTATTACACGCCTTCGCCGATAAATCAGTGAGACTAAGGACAATCCATATTTTCATGTTAATGTAATGTATGAGGGTAGCATTCAAGTCAGCATAATAGGAGTTTTGCTGTGCACGATGTGCTATGTGTTAAATTTTATCTTGCTTTCGTTAAATTTTTAACATTTTCCTCACGACTTCTACCTTCATGCTATGAAGACAATGAATGTTTAAATTGAAGTTATAGTTATGTAATTTGTAATAAATTTAAAATTTTCTATGCAGACTATAAATGATATAAATTGTCTCATTTATTGCTAAAAATACATTATTCTCGAAAAAAGGAACAAATCACGAAAATTCGCGAAAAAGTCGTTAAAACAAAAACCCTTGCCTCTGCTTTTCAGAAATAGTTTCTAGTAGACATAAAAGTAAACTACAGAGGGCAGATAAGTTTATGAGTTTATGTGGATGTACTAAATAGATTTTAAGATTTAGAATGCTACCCTTCGATATGTTCTTACCGTTTCGCGCTGTTATATATCGGAAATTATAATTTAGTTTCATTATAGAATGCTGTGCTCTTCCATAATGTAAAGTACCTTTATGATATTTGTTTTGTAGGAAAATGCTCGGAGTTTATACCTTTAATCGTTATATTTTCAAACTGAAATGGACGATCCATACATATTATTCGAAGTTCATTCTCTTAACTCTTTTAAGAACAATAGGCCAATAGCTGATTGTGTTCAATAAAATTTATAATTTTCCAAGTGCAATCTAGGTTGGTGGTACTGGTAGACTTCTTTTCTAAACTCCGCTTTTACCTCGCCTCTCTTATACAAAAAGTTCCCCATTCACTTGTTTTTCGTCAACCCGTATATTAATTTCAAAAATTCTTCGGAGAAACAAAAAACAGCAATGTATTCAGGTTATAACAATAAAAAGTATACATTGATATATATTATGGTAGGTATACGCAATAGCAGGTCCCCCATCCTAAAAATAAATAAGATGAAATGACTAGTCCCCTAGGATTTAAGAATATAGGACCTGCTTTACTTTGTTCCAATTCTATATAAAGGATAACCATACTCAACCATTCACTTACTCTCAGTGTATACTCAATACCTGACTATATTTTTTCTGATGAAAGGAGGAGGAAGAAAAACGAGATAGGACTATAGGAAAGGTAGGGAAAGACTAAGGGAGAATAGGGTGAGGAGAGAGAGGGCAGAAGAATAATTTCCGCATTAAACGCACTGCCTACTTCCGTGCTGTGGGAGTATGTCTGCTTTATATTCTGGAGGTTCAAATTTCAGTTGTTATGGCCCCGGATGGCGAATTAAATTGATACTCATTTCTTAATCTACCTTATGTAAATACCATCCATACCAATCTTATGTCTACCTAAGCGTGTTATAAGGGCTGCGCCTTTTGCTAATATCCCCTGGATTTGGGTTAGTTCCCAACAATTTTAATGACCCTCATTCTTGTAGTTCAAGAAGCGCACTATCTACATCAAGATATCACTCAGTTCGGCCATGAATGCTTCTCATGAGTACTTCCAAACATTTAAAAATTCTGATCAGGACATGTCGTTCTCTACTGAGCGACGGTTGAAAGGATATATATTGCCTTCTTCTTAGTTTCAGTTTCAAGTTGGAAAAATAAACTCTTTGAAGTATGAGCAGACTAGAAGGCAATAAACCGTAGCACGCAAAAAATAAATAAAAGAGACTCAAGTAGATATCCTCGTCTTGAACGTTTTCTCAAAGTTTGCAAATAGAAGTTCTGATAAGTAAGCTCGGCGAGCATTAAGAGGAGTGGATATAAGGACAGCCTGTTATCAATAGAAAAATCTTTACCAACTCATTAAGTTGGAAGTATTTAGGGAAGGAAGGAAGAAACGTAGTGCTGCGACGTATTTGTTTCCTTCCTATGAGAATTACCAGTAACTTCCTGCTAACTTGTGATTACAAATGGCTGGAACTGGAGCGACAGTAATTTAAAATTTAATCTCAGTGTAACCTAAAGTAAGAAGACAGAGTCTGTCATGACATAAACAGTTTTTGTTGGAATTTTATTAAATATAATATGTTTGAGATATTAACACGGCAAAAAAGAATCTATCTCAGATATTCCAAATTCATTTCGTGAATAACTCGTAATTTAAGGGAACTTTAATTTTATATAAGGGAGATAACATAAGGTATGGTTCGGACAGAAACTTGCTACACCAAATATGTAAATCTCTCCAAAGCACAAAATTTAGTTCAAATAACCATTTTTCTGACATAAGCCATACGTTATATTTTTTGTTATTTGATAGGTTTTCAAATAATTTTTCAGATTTTTTACTTTGTTATTGGTATTAATTCATATATATGACATCGGGCTCTTTGTTGTTTATAGCTCATTATTATCCAGCTACAATGAATTGTTTGATGAAAATATTTCTGCAAAGGTTTACTTCGATGGACGTGAAGTAAACATAAAATGAGGTATAGCCTGTATTGCCTGTATTGCCAATATAAAATAAATAGTAGTGGGCACAGGAGATAATATATAAAAATAACACATCATAATCTGTTCTTTGTGTTTCTTCTTTAGACTATTCCACAAAAAATGTAACATTCCTCTGGGACTGACAGCCAAGACACTAAAACAATTATTCTTAAAGTACGAATAGCTAGAACATGTGTGTTTCACAACAGTTAAGGAAGCCATTAATAATGTTAAAGAAATTTATCGATAACTCAATGAATTTTTCAATAAAATGAAATCAGCGAGTAACAAAGTTTTTTCAGTGATGCTGACCAACTTCCTAATCAAAAGGTCTCGGACACTACATTGTTCAAAGAAGGAAGATCTCTAAGTGTTTTATCTCTATCGGGGAATGATTTTTTCCTACATTCCTTCCAGTTATACGTATTTTGCCTTTATTATACATTTCTACGCACTTTAGTGTTTCTAATATGAAACACTTAGAGCTTCTTCAAAAAATTCAACGTTAAAACTTCACAGCATATACTCATTTGAGTTAGTTATTTATAGAATTTTTATAAAACTTATTTTGTTTAATGCAGGGATTTCAAAACAGATGTTTGGTGTGAAATCTGAATATGAAGTTTGTCTTGAACGTGGTGGGGTAAAAATTAAATCGGTATAAATCTTATATTGTTTCATTTATTTATAAAGGGTTTTCATATTAATAAGTCACAAATTTAAGGCCTGTAATATGGACCTTGCAGAAATTCAGCCATAAGGGAAGACGTTTAAGCTTTCCTGACCCTCCTAACAATGACAACTCTCATTCTCTTTACAGAATAGGTAACTTAGAAGAGTACTATGCAGCTAATCTGAAGTATACAAAGATTTCATTTTTTCAATAATGTTGCTTTAAATTACGCAATATGTACCAAAAGCGTTTGTACATAGGTCATTCTCCATCATTGCACCTCAACATAGTGTACATAAAATATCTTGTCGTTTACGTGGGACAGGCTTGCGTAAACAACTCTGTTGTTCGCCATTTTCCAATACCCTTCTAGTCTTTGCCATGTAATACTGCAGTTCTTGCTAACCAGAAACCCCATAATAAACCTGTAGTCATAAACTTCATCCCGCTAGTGATATCAAGCCTACCGAGAAGCCATGTCCCACAAGTGACGTTAAAACTGGGGAGTCGCAACAGATAGCTGTGTGAGACAATTGCGTTACCATATTGTAGCCACGAGGGGAAACCGGTGAGTAGTGTATTTTCTTTGTGAGATGTATTATGAAAGATAAAAGCAAGAGAAGTGTACATTTTCGAACATTGGTTTAAGGAAGAGCGGTTCACTGGTAACCGATAAAAGGTAACTAATAAATTGCATGTGTTCCATGAACACAACAGTCCACTACTAAGTAACAGGTGAAACAATCAGAAATATCTTAGTATTTGATCGTTTGTATAGTCTTTGTAAAAACTGGTCACTCCACGTGGCACAATTTCTGAACGACCCTCTAAGGGTAATGTAACAAGAAGTAGGTAAGGTCAAGTTTTGTGGCCTCTTTTCAGATTCTGCATCCATAAGTTGAGAATTGGTTCGCCCCTAAAACGTTTTATCACCATCTAATACATCTAATTTGCATTGTACAAAGACTTAATAGAAGAACAGAAATATTAGGAAACAGTTTTCTGAAGTAAACACGTGATTTTAAAAGATTAAAACGCTACTTTTAAAAGCCTCTCCGCAAGTAAATGCTTACAGAGAATTATATTTAGAAAAACATTTACCACCAGAAACAATATTACGTGTTCAATTATGTACATAAGCACTGCTATACATTAACCAGTTTATTTTTGTGTCGTTAAGGAGTTTCTTTTCGCCCTAGATTCAAGTGACACCACTTAAAGACAGCGTGAAAGGTGAAACGTTAAGGAGAGATTGATATGTAATGAAAGGTCATTTCAAAATTACACCAAAACAATTTTAGAACTAGAAGAATGTAGTTTGCCATAATGTTGCCCTGATAACCCTTGAAGAAGTGAAAAACGAGCTATCATGACGCCTGTGAATTCTGCCGAAATATTGAGTGAAAAGCTGTACTCTACAAAGAAATCGTAGTTTAAAATTGTATGTTGGATGAACAACTGCGTGCAAGGTTGAGAGGTCGATCTCAGCATACAAACGCATTCTAAGCAAGAGAATTCATACGTTTAATGTATATTTCCTAGGGAATATTACTATAGTTTACTGTAGATACCAATATAGAAAACGAAATGGCATATAATTCGAAAACTGAATGTGAGAATAACTACGAATCATTTGAACCGCATATTTTATAGTTTTATTACACACTTTACATACTTTAATAGCGTAGCTGCGAGCATATTTTAGCAGTTTTTGGTGCATACCAAATACCTGTTATTTCTAAAGTGATCTAATTTAATTTTCAACGTCACTTCAATTACTTCACTAATATGAAATAGTTCAATTTTCTCTGTCAGTGAACTACCTATGCAGCCTAGCGTGTGAAGAAATACGTAAACCTTTCCTTTCCACTTCATTGGATCAGGAGCGACCATATGTATCTAATATCCGACGGAAGCAGTGCTATTGCTATTATAGTCGTGACAAAGTTGCAAGGAGTGCCATACACGAACTTGCATCGGAAACGCACTCGCCTATTCGCTATACCTCCAGCCTCCTGTCATTGCTGATAGCAGGTTGAGCACCAAACTGAGTGCTTCTGCTACATGTCCACACTCAATAGGGTCTTACTACAGACAAATGATTGTGAAATTAGTTGCTTAGAATGTGATGGTGTTGTAGGACAGTGTTAGAAGTTAGGAACAAACATATCGCTTCTGAACGGCTGGCCTTTAGAATGCATATTGGGAGGGGTTTACAAAGCTAAAATTTTACCCTATGATGGGAGAAACATGCAATGGAATAGATCAATGGAGGTCAGCTTCAGCTGTTCCTTGGTCTGCTCCGGTGTTAGCTGGTATGCCCACAACCTATGTGGGGAATGAGATGTGGTCTAAGTGCGTCTTCTGTGTTCATAATCCTCAAGAAACCTGGATAGCAGGCCCTGGTATGCAGTTAAAGTTCGGGCAAATTTTGCTACCTCGGGCCTAATTTCATTCTTTACGTGTAGAAGATATGAGGAACCGTGAAGCTTTTATTTTGAATTGGTTTTACTGTACAGCTTTATCTGAAATACACAATTTTGCAATTTTCCATTTATTCAACACTCTGTATTTTAATATTGTGGACGCGTATATCCGTATCTCACAGCAGTACGCCTCTCATATTTTCGTAACTGTACTTCAAGATTCACTTCTCTTTAATAAATTTCTTAAACAATTAATATTATACCTACATCCCCTCCCGTTTCCGTTCTCCCTCTTCTTGAATTCCCTCCTCCATGGCTTCGTGAAGTAGTATTACCGGGAATCAGTGATATACAGAACAGATGGTCTGCAGATGTGACCATTATGTCATTAATAGGCGGTCCTGTGCGGCTATGCTCCAGATCTCGCATGCAGCATGATAGGGATATCATGCATATGGCATGTGCATGATATATAGCATATACCATGTAGCATATAGCTCATAGCATGATAGGGCTTATGAGATTCCACAAAAAGGTTAAATTCAGGAGAACGGACATATAGTATGAGGTACATTTGATTTAATTATTCACAGCGACCCCATTGACCTGGTAGATGAAGCGGCATGCGTTCATTGTGAAAGCACAAAAGTCATCCAAAATGACGGACACAATGTGCCTGGAGGTTCTGAGAACTTTTTCAAGCATCTTGTACAATTTAGCCTCATCGACTAATATGAAGATGTCAGATGACCTGACAGCAGCGGGGTCCTTCCTGAAGGATGGACCGCTGTCTTGTCAGGGAATAGAAAACCTTCGTTGTACATGTAGCATCTGAAGTCCAAGCACTCGCTGTCAAAAATTTGGCCTGTTTATTGAGATGTCTCACGGAAAACCCCCTGATTAGTTTGCTGAATGGCAAATGCCACATGTTAGCCCTTGTCATTTTGCTCCTGTATGGTGATTTAGTGATTCCTCTCTTCGCAGCAGGTCTCACGACCTGCATGATAGGAGCATTAATGGTGGGGCTGGGCGCTGAACTGGTGTGCCGTAGGGTTGATAAGAAGCTAGAAGATTTGAAGGGTTTAGAAAAACAATTACACTAAGAAATCCCTTACATAGTTGCGGCTATTCTTAAGTGTAACCAACAGAGGTCCAGACACCTAAGAGCACCTTGAGTGCGCCTGGATTTCGCTCCAAAGCGTTGGCTTTGGTGCTTTGGAATGACTGCTGTTAATGAATGGAACATGGCATCTGCTTCATGTGGAGCGTATTGTTGCTAGGCCAAGGCGCTCCGTCAACGGCCTCTCCTACGAAAAGATGGCTGACCAAGTAGTACTGGAGAGTAATCGGTTTTCACTAATACCCTCACAAGAGTGCTCAGTTATGCAGATATTTGAACTTTCCATAGAGGTTCCGAAGTTTTATAATGGGGAGATGGGAAAATTTCAGAAGGTCTTGCCATTTGGCGTTAGCACTTCTAAAGTTTTTTGTGGGCGAGAACGTTTCCTAATCTCCTTATCCGTTTTCTCTTCAACAGTACAGCGGCAATATGCCGAAAACCTTGAGCTATAGCCATCGTGCCACAGAATAAAAAATTTCAAGTACGGTATGAAAATATAAAATGCAATAGCCTAGAATACTTTGTAGTTGCCTTTGTACAATTATTTTTACTTTATGTGATGCGGTCAAACGGAACTCAGTATTAAAGTCCGTCTTCTTTCTCCGCTTCTGCCCTCCCTGTCTTCTTCCTTCTGCTCATCCATTTCCATGCTTTATAGCTATCGGTGTAGGGCCTTGATAAATCTCATTCTACTTCAGCCCAAAGATATCCTCTTGGTTCTACTTTAGTTTTTCCTTCGATTTTGCCATAACGATCTGTTTTCTCCATTCACGTTGTTCTCGTATCCCTATTTCTTTTGCAATTTTGGCTTTACTTCTAATATGTTCCTGGGTGTGCTATTTTAATTCATTATATTAACATATTCATAATTACAAAAGTTTGCAGGACTATCTCTATATTTTGACGTAGATAATTGTAGTAACTCAAACATTGCCAAGGTAAGAAAAGGTACTTTCGTTCTCAAGGCTTCAAGAGGTAACATAGAAACAGTGAGTTAGTGTAATATCTCTCTGACACTGATTATAGGGTAACAACACAATACAATTTGTCTTTTTCCTAATTACTAGGTAGTTTTGTATAATTGTTGGTATAAGAGTTACTTAATATACTAGTATAGTGACAAGTAGGTGATTGGCTAATGTCCCCCAGGGGCTACTGTGGTAGGTACGGGAATTGGCGATTCCGGGATCCCGAGGCACATCTCTCGATTGGGTGCCTCTGAGTGGTGAGAGAGCTAATGCCAAACGCCCAAAGAAGGTCCAAATCTGTGTGTGACCCTAATCTCCCTGAACACAAGTCTGATGGATACCTAGCACGGCAAGCGGAAGGTAGACTGGGTAATGCGTAAGTCCCAGCTCCTGGTTATCATGTAGGACTGTGTTCGTATCCGCTGATAATGGTCAGTCCCGGGAAGGGATCATTGCAAGGGCTGTTACAATTATGAGGGCGATCAGGTCCCTCTTTTGGGTGTGGTCCTCGCTACTTCTTGGTTAGAAGAACAGAAGAAGGAAGAAATTTTACATCAGTTAATCCATTTGCAATACAGACGGGTCTTGATAATATAGCTGGTGCGGTAAACTCGTGTACCAACTCAAGAAATGGCACGCCCTTGGCGGAAGCAATTTCAGCATCCCAGGCAGGTAAGATGCAGAAGGCCACTCTATTGAGCAGTTATCCTATAAAGGTACAGTTACACAGGACCCTGAATTCCTCTCACGGTGTTGTAAACACTGGTGCGCTGGACGGTATGTCCAACGAGGATATTCAAGAGAACCTTCAAGAACGAGATGTAACAGTATACCGTGTACAACGCAGAAAGTGAGGAGTAATGGTTCCTATTCATACCCTGTTCTTTACCTTTGATCGGGTAGATCTCCCTCAAAGAATAAAGGCAGGTTATGAAGTTATTGAGGTTAGGCCATACATACCAAACCCCCTCGGATGCTTTAAGTGCCAGCTCTTTGGTCATACAAGTGAGTTCTGTAATGGTGCACCTACATGTGTCAGCTGCGGAGGTGTCTTGCATGAAAATGCATGTATAACACCTCCAGCATGCGTTAACTGTAGCAGTGAACAACCATCCGGTTCACGAAAATGTCCCCGTTATATGGAGGAGCGAGCTATTTTGGAGATCCGGGTTAAAGGGAAGGTATCGTTTTCGGAAGCCCGGAAACTTCAACGTGTCCACAAGTCCTCAGTAACGAGTTCTCTTACCTACAGCTCTGTGGCGGCTACTCCATCACTAAAACGGTAAACTGGTACTCAAACATGCGATATGAACGGGGCCACCATATGAGAGAAAGTCCTTGTCCCTAGGTCACCACCAAAGAATTTGCAATGTGCACGTACGTCTCCATCTACACCAGCTAAAACTACTGTCATTAAGAAAATCCTAGTTAGGCTGCCTGTCAAAACCTTCAAGGTCAACGGCAAAGACAAGCCCACCTGTTGTGTACCAAGCACCGGCGAAAACATGTAAGACCTAGTATGACAGAACTGACTTCTTGAAGGAAGCAACGAAAACTGCTCCCACAAAGACCAAAGGAAAAAAGCCCACGACCACCTCTTCCGAGATCATCTTCGGAGTCATTATCTGGAGAGGACCCAGAGCGGCGACATTCATCTTCGTCGGTTCGAGTTTCCACTCGGTTTGAGCCTCTCGAACCGAACGTTCCACAATGGAAAGGTTCCTCCTCCATAGAGAATATGGAGCAGGAAGATCCTACGACCACAAGAAAATTTTAAAATCAGACGTTACACATCACTAAAGTATGATATTGAAACAGAAGAGGGCATTCCTGCTCACGGGGGCACTATGATGATCCTCGGGGATGATATATTTGTAGATCCTATACAGTTGCACTCTGACATACAGTCTGTAGTTGTAAGGACTAAACTGTCATCAATCGAGTTTTGCATTTGCAATGCATATCTACCTTTATCGACGACCACTCGTTAACTGACCTTGAAAATGTGGTATCCTAACTATCAACACCGTTTCTCATAGTGGGAGACTTAAATGCCCATCACCCACTTTGGGGCTCAAATTGGGCATGTTAGAGAGGCAATCTCATTGCAAGTCTTCTATAATGCCAGTGAAAGGGCTTATGGCTCAACCATCTCTATTCGAAGCTTGAAAAATGACGATGATTCGTTTCATCTAGTCTACAGCAAAACTAGGTTATCCCCTATGAATAAAATAACACTTCCACGATATGAGAAGCTTAGTGGGCACACGACTCCTAAAATATTTCTACCAATCTACAGGCTCTGATATCAATCAAGCAACTCTCTGGAGTGACTCGATGGTAACCTTGGGGTGGATCTGGAGTGACGTCCACAGATAGAAGTGTTTCGCATTGAACCGTGTAACAGTAATTCAAAGTACTCTGACTCTAGCTCAATGTCGGCACGGTGGATAGGACAACCCATCAAATTTACTTTCACGTGGACTTCCAGCAAAAGAACTCCATATCTCCACGTGTGGTGGCATGGACCATCATGGCTGGTGAATCACCAAAAATTTTGTCCTCAAGAAGGTATTTTTACCAGCTTACCGAATCGAAGAACACTAGACAACATGTAATGGTGTATTCCTATTTATACCCCCGGATATAGCTCATATATCAAGATACTGGGATAACAACATGGATCCATTTTTTCATAGGAAACTCTCGACTTCTAGGAAGATCTTCCAGAGAGTTAACAGCTCATGAACGTGCACGGCTACACTGAAAAATGAACTCCAGTGCACGGCTTTTTTGGGGGTTAAGATTGCACAAATGGAGCTTTTTCCATCTGAATCACAAGCTCTTCAAAGCGATCAGCCTGTGCCCAATGAGTCCAAAATATTTCGTTTTAATCCATTTCTAGAGGATGAGCTGATCTGACTTGGAAGTCACCTGCAGAAAGCTAACAGTATTTCTCGATCACAACGACATTCAATATTACCTGATGCCTACTACCATCTGATTCTACTGATGATTTAAGTACATGCTTATCAGGTTACATCATCTCAGTATTCGGATTGTTCTATGTGAACTGCAGGAGGACTTTCGGGTTCTTCGAGTCCGTCAGTTGATAAATGAAGTACTCTGACAATGCCTTTCCTGCAAGCTGGCTAACAACCCTTTTCGCCAATCAATTGAGGCCCCTCTTCCTAGCGACAGAGTAAAACTAGCGAAAAACTTTGAAATCAGCGGTATAGATTACGCAGGACCTCTGCTCATTAAGGTGGGGAATGACGTTAGGAACAGTCACTTTTTGTTTTAATTTACGTCCTCCAACGTTAAGTCATATCGGACGATGAAAGGAATTAGTGAAATGATGCTCAAATAAGCCCAGGGTCCATAGAGCTTATAGTTACCCGACATTCGTCTTTCAGGATAAGGGAAAACCCTGGATAAAAGCTTATCCAGGTAACTCACCCTGACCGAGATTCGAACTCGGTTCCTCTTGAACGTCCGGGCGATAAAGGAAAGCGTACAACCCTGGCCAACTTCCTGCAGGGATAACCGGCAAGCCGAGGTGATACCCGGCTGAGAATTGGGCACACACGAGCGACTCGTAGCCATCTGTTAAGAGGGGAACCGGCCCCTGTGTGTACTCCGTGTGCAGTACGCCTCACTGTGCGGCATGTATTGCTCGGTTGCCCGCAGTATGCTCCTGTTCGCCAGTCTTTGGCCTTGGGGACTAACTTGCTGGATGTTTTAGGGGACAACCCAGTACCCGTGGTCACGGCACTGCGGTTTGTTGCTGAAATTGGTATTATAAACAAGTCTGACTTGGATTTTACTTTGTTACTTTTAGAGATTTTAACTTAATAGTCTGGTGATTGTTTTTGTTTTAAGCATTTTACTCTGTCGTGCGTTTTATTTTATATTTTTTAACCATTGGAGTACCTTTGTTGGGTGCTTTTATTTTATTTTATCTTTTAGCTTAGTTTGTGTGGCTTTTAGCTCTTAGCGTTAACTGCGGGCCCAAATGACCTCGTTGTCGACGGGCCCTAAAACACCACTAATCCAATTCAATCCTCTTGAACGTGAGACAGACGCTCTACCACCACGCTACCGAGGCGGGGGAACAGCCTCATGGCACTGTTCACCTGTGCGACCCTTCACACTGTGCATCTAAGCTATGTACCTCAATGAAAACAGATAGCTTCATAATAGTCTGGAAATGTTCTGCGAACGATGCACTTATCGAAACCGTCATTTGAAACTTCTTTTCCTGATTAGATTGTTTTCCTGGAGAAGTAACTCGTGTACTTGAAATACTAGCTTTCCCAAATTCTTTAACTACTTTTTGTTTCTTCAATTTTCCTACTACCGTAGCCGTTCTAGCCACTATCTTTGCAAAGAAAGTACCACAGGAAACAGCTTTATAGAACTGGGAAGCATTCAGAATAATCCTTCTGCTCTGTGAGTTTACAACCATCCGACGAGGCTTTTATAAAAATTTCCAGGTCTAAAAATTATTCTTAGACACTTACTTTGGGATAGGACGCTACACTGTACAGCGGTACTCATGCGTCATACCATAATTAACATCTAGATTGACAACTTAGTACTCAGCCTATAGCCAGCCGTCACAACACGTTAGTTTCTACTATCACCGCATACAAACAAAGCCCAAGCTATTTGTCCCGAGTAATAAAACTCGCACCATGTACAGTCTGCACAGAAATGTTTCCATGAATTTTGTTTTCAAAGAGAACATTATTATTCCTTACATTGTATTTAAAATTATAATAACTATAATTATTACAAATGTGCAATGTGCACGACCACATGAAGTTAAGATGCAGAGATTAAGAAAAAATCTCAGCGGAGTAAATAGAACACTAAGAGAGCAAGTGAAAGGTTGGGGGAAGCCACTAGTGTTACTTTGCGTTCGATTTCCAGAGTTCTCAGACGTGGATTAGGGAGTGTCATTTGACACACCTGGGAAGAAACATGGATCGCCCAAATCCATATGAAAAATATATAATTTCAATAAATGTGTTCTTTGGCGTACGATGCAAAATCTATACTGGAGTAAAAATTTATGCCAACTATAAACAAACACCAAAACTTGTAGGTTTCACGGCGAGCAATATATCAAAATATCAAGGCTTCGCGGATGATTAGTCGTGTCAAGTTAATAAAGGTAGAGCTTTCCGCCATTGCTAACCCCTCTATGGCCTTCTTCAGGAACTTCAAGTTTGCAATGGCCGAAACCTCTACCTTTATTAACTTGACACGGCGTATCACCCGCGAAGCCTTGATTAATAAACAAACTATTGGCAAATTGAAGAATACTATAAACTTTCATGGTAGTGCTACAAATCTCTTAAAAATTATGAAAAATCGGGTTCAGTGAAAAAGGGAAACAAAATATAAGGCAGTTCCAATAGAACAGCCTGGGGAACTCGTGAATTAGCGTGAACGACAATCGATATTTTATCAGATTTCTGTTCTATATGTGTGCGCAATACAGACCCCGGAACCAGTCAGTGGCGTACATCTATCGCTAAATTGTTAAATTGTAATTTATTACAAACACAAAGGTGTTTATTTACATAAATGTTGTGGAACTGATTGTCGCGTTTTACAGTTCATTTAGTAGACTTGTATGATTTGGGGGCCTAGTAATCTGCATTAAAATAACACGCTTGATAAATTATTATAAGCGCTAATTATTGCGTAGTTATACTGAGCTTACTGTAAAATATTGTTATTTTTCCTTCTTTATTATTTCGTTATATTCTTGCAGTCGCAGCATGTGCTTTAAGTTTTCATCATTCAAACTACTACTTGAAGCGTTTTTGACATTTTTTAGCTTGCTGGAAAACTGCTCTACCATGTCGAAAGTACAGAAATTTGGAACCTTAACTTTTGTAGAAACAACACTACACTCAACAGTCCTAAAGTAAGTAGAGGTTGTTTCTTCTAGTTTGACGTAGAAACCCGTGCGCGTCACTGAACTGGTCTGCGTTTGTAACATCCCCACTCCTCCCGACCTTATCAGTGCAAAGCCTTGAGCGATTGATCGCTCATTGAGCATCAGTCGCCCGGGCCTGCAATAGAAAAACATGACGCAGGATCTCAGAGGGAAATGTACCTCACTCATCTCCGGAATCACAAAACCGAAGGTCCAACTATAGTGTAGAAATATGAGTCGAGTATGCACAGCATTGGCACAGCACACAAAATGTAGAGTGAAGAGCGGATTTCAAACACCTGTTGGCAAAGGGCAACGAATTATCATCGTCCACGTTCGGCTTCATTCGCAAGTCGCAACAAATAACAGGGGATTTTCATTAGGAAAGGTATTCAGAAAATTACATAAAATGAATTAAAACCACGTCGATACCTAAAACCTGCGAGTTCCATTTTGGTTATCGACAGTTCTTATCCTAATCCTCAGATGGATAAACTAACTACCTCACGTTCTTTAAAAGAGAGATGAGAATTTGGTTACTCAAGCATTAGCTTTCGATGAAAAAATGAGAAAAACAAAATTATATGATTTAATTAAGGCCAAGTTGCCACTTGAAAGTTTGATCTGCTCTTAACATGATCATAGTGGTGTTAGGCTGCCACCTATCACCCAGATCTAAATGCAAATTAATTATTTTGGGCTATTTAAAAAAAGGCAGCATAAATTTTACTTTTAAGCTAACGTATATGAAACAGTTGCTTCACCAGCTACTTGCAGAAATTTGAAGGCCAGGATGGATATATTATAGTGTATGTGGACATATTGAAGAAATTTAAAACCACTGTTTCAAAAAAGAATGAGTAACAGAAAAATCCATAGAAAAAATATCTTATTTAGGAAAGGAGCGAAGGCAGTGAAGATGTTAAAGATGTTTTTGAAACGATATAAAGGGGACAGATTTCAGGTGTGGAAATCTGGATTCAGTTATTTAATACTTTGCTTTCTTAAGCAAACTTTGCACAAAACAGAGGCACATTTAAATACCCTTTCCACTGTATATCTTAACAATAAATTTAAATTTAATGTGCGGTACCGTTGCATAAACCATGTACGGAAATTGACAAGGACAGTAAGACAAGGATAGGATTGTACTCCGGATGGGATCCGGCACAAAGATCAGTCTTTGTCCATTGTGCCAATACCCCCAAGTGGGGCACCCCAGGGAGAGAGGATGAAGCGAGAAGAGATAGAGGGTGGTCGTGCAAAGGAGCCACGGCCACGGCCATGGCCATGGCCCGTACATTTGACTTAAAGACATCCCCGTGACAGGCCAGGACAACGGATGCGCTCCCCTACTGCGGGATGGCAACGAGCCCGCAGCCGAACCCCAAAAGTCCCTAGCAGGCGGTCTCGAAATGGTCCCAGCAGCAGCTGTGAAGAACGGCAACTGGGCTACTGGAGGAGGAAGTAAATTACCTCAGAGATACCATCCCATAATGCACCGTCGAGACACCCGCCGACACTTCTACCCTAAAAGAAACTTCCAGATGAGAGATGATGTAAATTGATAATGAAGACGAAATGGAAAGACAGGAAATATGGGGGATGTAATTAATCTACCGATCATTCGCCTAGAGTCCCGGGAATATCCCGAAAAACCTCATGGGTCACGTAGTTCGGCCACGGAAAACGAACCCGGGTCTCTCGAATATGGGCCACAAAAAAAAAAAAAACTGTCTGAGCCATCCCGCTCGGCCAACAAGGACACTAATCCAGTATGCAGTGCTGTTGCAATCAGAGCTTCCGAGCTTATCATTAACATTTTCATATCAAGATCCATTTACAAGTTTTATTTATCGTTTGTTGAAGTTGATCCCACTCTTAGCAATTAAACATATATTCACAATTTAAAGAAATCATATTCAGCTGTGCTTTTTACTTGCTCTACTTTGCTCTTGCACTATACACAGAAAGTGTTGCATCCCATTCAGAACTCCGATATCAATAATACCCTGTTTTTACGCTTCCTGAGTAAAGAAAAGAGAAAATTATTCCAAAGGTTCACCGCGCCTGTGCTCGTGTTTGTTTGTTGTGTATGTGTTTATGTGCTCGCTCCTATGAAGTTTTGTATCTTTAAAAGATACGAAAGGTAGATTTTTGATGAAAATCCACCTACTTGAAACATACTTTTTCGCACTTAGAAGAACATTTATTATTTTTGAGCTTCTCAAATATGCGTTAACATTTTCATGCAAATGACCTTAATTTGTATGACAAATATAATGTTAAATTTTCAAGGAACAACCTATGAATACCACTTCAATCTCAATTACGTTCTAACACTAAATGGACCGTGATACCTTCGATATCTCGACAGTCTCCATGCTTGATAGTATCAAAATTCCATGGCGTTGATTGATTAATTTTTCATTCTTGAACACTTGTTAAATAAGGCATGAAAGGAGTTGATAACGTGATTGTTGTTAATAGACTTTTACTGCGTTTCCTGAGAGTGAGACAATACAATCCATAGACCCACTTTTCCCCTAAATGGAAAGATGTAAATGGAGGAAGGAGTAGAATAACGTGCAGCATTAACTGTGTTTTGAATGAAGCTGATTTAGCACACGCACTAAATCACGTTGCTGCAATAACCAGGCTTAGTAACTTACTCTTGGCCATTAGACTTACCTACTCTGGTAACGAAAGTTGTGAAAGCGGCTGATCTTAAGAGTGAGATATTACTGCGCAAGGACTGTTTTTTTCTTTTCTTCCATGTGTAAGTTTGCCTTTCGCAAGACAAGCATGGCAGGAACGTAAGTTGCATGTACACCGCGTCTAATTTTTATAAAAATTTTGTTTTAATATTGCGCAGCAGTGATATTGAATAAAATATAAATGAGGTGTGCGACTATTTTGAAATGGAAAGCACCTACTACTAATAATAACAGAGCAGAAAATACGACGTAATACAATCAATAGCCCATGACCTCCACAGTTTTTAAGTAACGTGTGAGAATGGATAATCGTCGTTAAAATACTGGTATCAGTATCAAGAATTCAGAAATATTAGTCTCGTCTCATAACTACTTTAGTACAATTGGTAAGTCTTAAGCGAAAGAATATCTTACTTTAAAAATGTAGATTTTCTTAATGCAATGCATGCTAAATAGACGTTTAATACGCTATCTCCGTTTAGGTATTTGTTTATTTTCCGTGTTTTTTTTTCTGGTTACGGGTTTGCATCTTAAAAGACTTACAGCTTCCTTAGGTAGAAAATCGCTAGCATTTTTGTTTTCTATTTCTCTTTCTTTTTCTGGCCAAGAACGTATATATAAGGCGGTTGTGCTGCTCTACTATTTTCTAAATCCACCCTGTAAGACACTATGGTTTGTAAAGTTTAGTCATCCACACATATACTTGAAGGGAATCGTGATAATTTTTTGCAGAAATGTGTTAACGCCAAGCCATGGTCAAATCTTTTAAGAAATCGTCGCTATATGACGCCTTTCACCTTCCATTCTCTTCTATGATCACGAGGGGAAAAGAGTACCCATTTTCTACTTGAGGAAATATTAAAAAATTATAATCAATAACGGGAATACCTTAAAACGTTGATATGTTTTAAGAGGATATACGCAATTGTAGTACTATTTGGTCAATCTATTACTGTTTTTTCAGAATGAAGGGCACTTTAGAGGCCATTCTCTAAAATTAAAAATCTACATGTTACTCATTAAATAAATAGTTTAAATATTGTGGAAAACCGTTTTAGAACTTTTGATAAAATAAACCTTGTACAAAAGTTTCGCACACAATGTGTAGTTCGGTATGTGTAACCTTACTAAGATACTCAATTAAATATCAAGTTTGATATTTAATATGCATTTCGTACTTGTACGTGCACATCTTTCGTTTTGAGTTAAGCTGTACACACACACACACACACACACACACACACACACACACACACACACACACACACACACATGCACACCTTCTAAAACGTATTTCCGGTGAAATATTAAGATAGAATTTTTGGGTGGAAGCAGTATCATCTACTATTGTTAAGTAGTAGAGGGATTGAAAATACAGGAACGTGAAATCTATGTGACGACACTAACTGCTGCTGCCCAAAATGTGCCAATCTCACGTTTCTCCCCGTTAACCTTCTTCAGTAATTTAACATTGTGAATCCCTTGGGCAAGATGCAGTGACGTGATTTTCCCTTATTTTTTATGAAATTCGCATCAATGGTATTAGGAGTTTAATTTAGAAACAAAATACCTGAATGCAAAAATAATTTTCGAAATATTCACTGCCATCATTTGAATTTTTAATTATTTATTGTAGAACAATTAGAATAGTAAACATCTCTTTTACATGCAAAGAATATTTCTTATTGTTTATTTATTTTTTTAAACGATGATGGTGGCTCTGGCACCAGACAATCTCCTTTGCTCTCAGATTTGCAGAGCAAATCTCAGATTTAGCACTTTTACATAAAATCAAATTCGTTTCAAAACAACTGTAAAGACTATAATTAATGCATAAAAGGCATCTCACTACTTGTGTGTTGTGTTCTGTGCAGTTTGTGGGTTTGAGTTCGACTACAAGACTTTCCCTACAAGAAAACCGTATTTGAGATCTTTTCGCTGGGAATATGAGCAATATGTATGAATTATTTATGGAGTACATGCCAACTTAATAATTATTTATGTCACAAGTAGGTAATACGGGTATAAAATTATATAGGAGTTTCAATTGTTTTATGCCATCTTAGGTCTATAAACTGTAGAATGTAAATTATGAAATAATTCGTAACAAAATCGGACGTCTTCAAACGTTCGTAAAAGAAGCATCACTTCATTTGTTATTAATTATCATGTTGAAGTGATAAACAGGATTTCTTGTATGCATTCGCTACCTGGGAGAGAAGTGAACGGATGCTACAGGCTGTGTTGTAGTCTGTTATCAGTAATTGAATTTTCATTTATGATCGCTCCTTTACTGCTTTGGTTCTTAGCGCCCCATTATACATTGGACATGTATGTAAATTTTACTCAGAGGCCCCTTAATCAGGCTTCACGCAAATCCAAGATAAGGTGCCACCACCTTTACTTCCGTTCCTAAGGGAAACACTTAAAGGATTTTTATGCCCCAAAAAGTACATTGCCCTCCGTCATATTTGAATCCATGACCACGAGGACCAGAGGCCAGCATGTTACCTCTAGACCACAGAGAATTTTTATCAGCACAGAGAAAATTAGAGCTGTGTTTCCATCCTGCCCTAAAACGTGGTAAGTTTGAACACGGCATTACATTATTACAATAGAAAATAATATGTGTTTTGCTGTTTTGGCTCGTATGCAATAATGATCCAATTATGCACCATACTGCGCTACAATGAATATGATTTTATTCTTGCGATAGGTATAAACGAATAGGAGAACATGTATATGAATACCCAAATTTTTAATGCTCGAAAGTATCCAGGGAAGGCTTCTGTGCAGTAATTACTATTTTAATTGCATAGAGCACGAGGGATTTCTTTGCAAAAAGAGAAGATCCTAGCTATTGCCCTTTTCAACAGGTAAACGTTATCCCTTTTTCTACAGGTCCATTAGCAGATTAAAGTTTTCATCTAGGCACATGGGAAAGAAAACAGAGTGCTTCAACCTGTTTTTATTCCTCAACTGGTTGAGTTTAGTCTTACAGCAGAAAAAATTTGCCACGTCACATATTAAGTAGAAAATCTGCATATAACGTCAACATTCCCTAGGAGTCTAATCTACTTTGATTTAACAAATTACAGAGCTTTCCCTCCGTTGCTCAAGTACGTCCAACTTTATTTCTACAATGCATTTTTGCATTTGCATGACATCACCAGTTGAGTTTGCATAATTTTAGCTTCATATTTCATTATTACATACCTACTTCGTTTTATTTCATTTCTGTAGCTCGTCAAGGGTTATGAAATATACACAAAGGATAATAAGAAAAAGCAAACAAACGCAAATATAATACTAAAAACAAACACTGAATGTGAATGCGGCCCGGTTTTCTTGTTGTAGCGTAGCGTTAACGTTTTTAAACGAAGTAAGAAAACACAACATAGTATAATACGAGCATTATACGATTTGGTGCCAAAACATAAAAATCTCAGCAGTAATATACCATCTACTATTATACACGTTATATAGGGAGGAAGACGATGGCCTAGCAGATTTGCGCCACTCAAATTATGGATTAAGAATTGGGAGTTTACTACGGACGGGATTGGGCACGGAGACTAGTCGTGATCCATTGTACCTATGCTCTCCAGTGGGGCACTCCCGAGAGTATTAGGCGAGAGGAGACAGAGTGGCCGTCCCATAGAAACGAAAAGTTGATATCAATAGCGAAGACTCTCGGAAATTGTTAAATTCCACAACTAGTTTTTTGTTGTAAACTGTGATTTAACCAGATGGGCAGCACCTATGGTTTATCAAGCTTAGAAAATTCGTTTATTAGAACAGGATTTCACCAAACAATTTCAATATGTATGATGTATGTAATTCATTTGTAAGGGAAGTAACTTAAAGGTCCAACATTTTAGTTAGTATCTTTCGAGCAATTTTTGATAATATAAAGAACAGACAGTGAAACTTATTCCATACAAGGGGTAGTTGAGTTAGAGATTTTTCTGCTAATCTTCGTATCGCATTCTTGGGAGACACTGAATTTAAATCAAAGTTTAATATTTAAGTGATTTATAGGTTATGCTGTTCACACATACACGCACGTACACACATAGGCATGCACACATGCACACACATAAGCACTATTCGAATTTAACTCTTTTGTGATACGGTGAGTCTCAAAGTGCTTATTTTCGATACAATTTGGTTACTTAATTTGTTTTATTTGAATGCAAATAAACATAAAACGGAACAAACAAGTTTATTTTGTGAATATTGCACAATAACAGAAACGTGGTGGTAGCGATGAAATCCATCTCTCATATCTGGGTTCAAGAGACAGCATGCTTAGCTGAAAGGAGGATCTCCAAGGCGGAATAGCTGATGAACTGCTCAAAACCAGTACCGAATCAAGTTGGCGGAGGGTGCCGAAATGGTCTGAAGCATACCACCTTCATATTACATTAAGGTTCCCAACCGCAGGGACTTTCGTGCGTGAACAACATTTACCCTTTGCCATCAATTTGATGACTAGCAGGTGCACCACCGCAACACACTTTCACGCACGCTCATACGTATTTTATATAGTATGCTCCCCGCGGGTGCAGTAGGTTTGTAAATAAATATAATCTTAAATTTCCGCTTTTATCCAATCCGCCGCACCACTTGTTTCTGCTTCCTGCATTGTCTCTTCGTACATATCAAAGAACATGGAAAACAAACGGTAACCTAAAATTATTTATATTATGTAACATTAAGGGAGCTAAAATTGAAATTATCATTATTTATTAATTTAAATTCCAGAAATTTTCATTTACTGCTTTGGTTTTAGACACGCTAAAAATAATATGTATAAAGGATTGAGTGTTCTTCTGTATGCCACTGCTCTAAGCATCTGTATTAGACCCAAGAAGTAGTATCATGGATTTGAGATATAGTGGAAATTGTTTCTAGACCGATCTCAAATCACTGACTCCCTTCTTCCACATGTTTCACGGCTTCGAGATATTCTAAAAATTACTGCCCCATGTCTCTTTTTCCATACGATTCAACAGGTTTTGTGACCAGAAACGTTATTATTGAAATTATAATTGATTACAATTTATTTGCTTCTTACTTATTTCAACTAATTATTGTAAATAAGGATACATTAAATACATTTCTATATCATTATAATTATAATTTTACTTTTCTTCGTGATTAGATTTCGGATAAATGGTGAAGAACACCAAGTTATTAAAAGGCTCCTGAAATGTACTGTGTTCTTTGTTTTACATTGCATTTAATTTAAAGCTAGAAAACATGGAGTGAAATTCTTGAGGAAGTCAGTATTTTTTAAGAATGAAACATCCAGTTTCTTAATCCGTATTTGGTATCTTACAAACACTTTTAGTATGTTTTTGAACGTGCTTGTGCAGAAGGTCAGTGAATTTTAAAATTATGTTCTGATTTCTGCAATTTTCCAAACAAATTTGAGGATATACAATATGATACAAATTTTGTTTAGTTTTCTTTATATTTTGCATAAGAATACTCAAAACTACAAACATGCAAATCTTAGGACTGCTTTATTGATCAATTATCGAGTTATTTATAAGTAAACATGTTTCTCAAAAACTGAATCATCAATTGATTCGTTCAGGAATGGAAGCACGAGTTCAACAAACGCAGGTTTCCAGTAAGACGTATTTTAATTTTCCACCAAGGGCGAACTTGATATATTGTTCCTTTGTGAGCTAATCTAAAGGTATGAATGGTAATAAAACTGATATTACATTATTAATTTATATACTGTAATAAAAGTAACATGAAGGAATAATAATACTATTACAAAGGAATGTGTATATTCGGGCTCATTTGTCATACTCATCAAAAGGCACCTTCTTCTTCAGATTTCTTGTCATTTGTAAGTTTTCTGCAGTTTGATTACACTCTACGTAGTAGAGGTCCCGAGTTCGAATCTCGGTCAGGTTGAGTTACCTAGATAAGGTTTTTCCGAGGTTTTCCCTTATCCTTTAAGAGGAATGCCGGGTAACTCTAAGCTCCATGGACCCTGGACTCATTTGAGCGTCATTTCACCCAGTTCATTCACCGTCCGATATAACTTAACATTGGGGCGGACGTAAATTAAAAAGAAAAATGGCATGGGCACGTAAGGTAGGAAATTTCTGATGTCATTCATTTTATCCGGAGAGCTCAGAGATTGGAACAATGTGCATCCTCTTTAATTCCTCTTTCTTTTTTGGACTTTAACGGTAGTGATGATGATGATGATGATAATGATGATGTGTAAGGGCGCTTAACTGCAAAGGTTATCAGTGTCCTTTAAAGAATTATTTATGGCAAAAGCCACATATAAATATTTCTAAAACTGTATAAAAGTGTAAATAAACTTACAAAAAATACATGCGCATAACAAAATTCAAAAGCAAAATAAAAATAAATATAAATCTAAACTGCAAAAATTCTCTTCGCTAGATTCTAAAACCTAACCTTGAAAAGAACCAAAGAAACTAAAAACCTTCTCCACTACTTTGTTATAATCCGCTAGCATTTGCGCAAAGCTGGCCGGCAGCTGCAGATACATCCTAAGTTGTACTAGGTAAAAACACTCTAACAGCACCTGTCGGACTGACAACGCTTCGTTGCAAAACGGACACAGTGGAGCAGGCTCCTTTCTAAAGAGAAAACTATGGATAAGAAAGCAGTGCCCAATACGTAACCGAGCCAAACTCACCTCCTCGTGACGAGATGAACGACAGGAGGTAATCCAGGGAATCGGACGTTCTTTCACAGATCTAAGTTTATTGCTGCGGAGAGCGGACCACTCTTCCTGCCAGCAGGTTTGCACAGCTCTCCGAATTAATGTCCTAAAATCTTACGATGTCACAGATGGTACTCGAACCCTGGGTTTCATGGTAGCTGTCATGGCTGCTGAAACCCCCATTTCATTACCCCGCAAGCCCACGTGGCCAGGGATCCATGCACACACCACGCTAAAGCCGGAAGCGTGTAAAACGTGGAGGGCATCCTGGATACGCTGCACAATAGGGTGGTAGTTGTGCAGCTGCCATAGGCTTTGAAGTGCACTAAAGGAATCACTCAGGATTAAGCAGTCCCCCAACTTTCGGCGCCGTACGTGTAAAATGGCCAGGAATATTGCATAAAGCTCTGCAGTAAAAATGGAACTGCTAGTGTGGAATCCGAATGTATACGGTTCGGTTCCACACACATACGCACAACCATTACTATGAGCTCTTGGAGCCATCAGTATAAATTATAAAATGGTCCTTATATCGCGATAAAAATTCTAAAAACATGTGCCGATACTAGACATAGACATGGTAAAGTTATCATATTAGTCATGCCCAGATCTACGTGGGACGCTCTGCACAACCTAGGAGGGTAAGTCCTCTCCCCTGAGGATAAATCTTGGGCATTTCATTCTGGAGCTCCCGGAATAGTAAACCAGGTGCCTTTGGTTTAATAGAAGTGTTCCTATAACGCGCGTCCATTAAGGTGTCAAAGAACGGCGTAAACGTTGGATGTGTGGGTATGCAATTAAGTCCACAGCCATAATTTGCTAATAACATGTTGCGCCTGTACCGCAGAGGAGGTTCTGCAGATTCAGCATACAGGCTTATAACGCGGCTCGTTGAAAATGCCCCAACTGCAAAACGTATGCCACAATTATGGACTGTGACTAATCTCTTCAGCACAGATGGTCGTGCTGGGGCATAAACGATACTACGATAATCTAATTTGGAACGGATGAGTGAGCGATAAAGTCGCAAATACACTGTGCGATCCGCTCCCCACGATTTTCCACTTAGTACCCGCAAGATATTTAAAGATCGGTCACATCGCGCTTTCAGTTGTGCTGTATGCGACGACCAACCAAGTTTTCTATCTAATATTAATCCAAGGATCCTCGTCTCATCTGCAAACGGTAGTACATCTTCGCCTAAACGGAGCCTTCGAGGTAATTACTCTGACGACGCCATAAGATAACACAGATTGTTTTCCCAGCAAAGAATCGGAATTCGTTTTTAAACTCCAATTCTTAACGTTGTGTACTGTGGTCTGTAGACGACGCTCTAAACACGGTGTGCGCTGAGATGTACAGTAGACGGCAAAGTCGTCTACAAATGGGCATGATGAGACCCCCGGAGGTACACACTTCGAGATAGAATTAATCGCAATAGCAAACAATGTAACACTTAGTATCCATCCCTGTGGTATACCGTTCTCTTGAACAAAAACATTAGAAAAAATCGAGCCAAGCTTACTCGGAAAACGCGGTCTTTCAAGAATTCCTGAAGGAAGAGTGGTAGTTGTCCACGTATATTCCAGGTGTGCAGAGCGTGTAGTAATCCTGTCCGCCAACATGTATCATAAGCCTTTTCAAGGACAAAAAGTATTCCAACGGTTTGACAGTTCTTAAGGAATCCGTTCATTATCTGTCTCGACATGGACACAAGGTGATCCACTGTTGAACGACGTCATCAAAAACCGCACTGTACGTTACTCAGTAGGTTGTGAGTTTCCAGTCACCATACCAACCGCCCATTTAGCATGCGTTCCATCACCATGCATACGCAACTGGCGAGGGTAATAGGACTGTAGCTAGAAGGGAAGTGACGGTACTTGCCAGCTTTCATGATAGGTGGCTTCTCGCCACTTATCAGGAACCGTGACATTAACACAAACACGGTCATAGACCTCCAGCAGGAATGCTTTACCTTCAGGTGAGAGATGTTGTAACATTTGAACATGGATTCCGTCCGGTCTTGGTGCTGACAGTCGCAAAGATGAAAGAGCGTGTTCTAGCTCTGCAAAGGTGAAGAGGCGGTTATAATCTTCAAGGATTCTGGAACTAAACACGAAACCTTGAGATTCTAGCTGATTCTTAATTAATATGAACTTAGGAGCATACTTACTTGAGCTAGAAAGTTGGGCGAAAGCACTACCGAAGGTGTTAGCCACGTCAAACGGATCAACAGCAACTCCTGCAGAAGTTTTTCAGACCTGCGATTGGAAAGTGGTTCGACTTTCCGGCGAAGCGCCTTAACTTATCCCATACAACACAGGAACCTGTACGTCTGTTAAAAGATGATAAAAAATTGTTCCATGAGGTATTTTTGCAATCCTTAATTATTTTCCTAGACTTTTCACGCGCTTTCTTGAACTCAGTTAGATTACTTAAGGTAGGGTGTCGTTGGAGTGCCCTTAGAGCCCGTCTACGAGCACGAATAGCATGCCGGCAGTCTTTCGCCCACCATGTGACAGGAAATCGACTGAGGTGGGTGGTCGAACGTGGAATAGACTGTTCTGCAGTGGAAAGAATTCTCTCTGTTAGATGATGAACTAAATCATTCACAGAATCGTGTTCGTTGTAGTTAAAAACAGCCACCTGGGTGTAAAGGTCCCAGTTGGCACCATCAAAGTGCCAGCTAGGTATACGTGAAGGAGACACATCTTGTGCTAAGAGACTAAGACGACATGGAAAGTGGTCACTGGAATGTAAATCAGATATGACATTCCACTGTATTGAAACTGCTAACTGGGATGAACAAATTGTCAAATCAATGTGGGAATAGGTGTTACAGGAGTCTGAAAGGAACGTTGGCTCTCGAGTGTGCAGGAGAACCAAGTTATTGCTCTGCATGAATTTTGCAATGAGATTGCCTTTCTAACATGGCCGATTTGAGCCCCAAAGTGGGTGAAATACATTTAAGTCTCCCACTATGAGAAACGGTGTTGATAGTTGGGAAACCAGATCTTCAAGGTCAGTTAACGAGAGGTCATCAGATGGAGGTATGTATACATTGCAAATGCAAAGCTCAATTGATGGCAGCTTAATCCTTACATATACAGACTGGATATCGTCAGATTGCAGCTGTATCGCATCTACAAACATGTCATCCCTGATGAGCATCATAGTAACCCCGTGAGCAGGAATTCCCTCCTCTATTTCAATATCACACCTTAGTGATGTGTAGCGTCTGATTTTAAAATAGTCTTGTGGTCGTAGCTTAGTCTCCTGTAAGCATACCAACATGGGGTCATACTTTATGAGCAAAAGTTTGAGCTCTGGTCGATATGCTCTTAAGGGTATGTATGACTGAAATTTTCAAATTCTGAACTAATAATGCTAGCTTTTTCAAATTTACACCATAGGTGTAGTATAATGTAAACATGTTACAACCTAAATTTAAACCATTTTTCTCCAGCAGTTTAGAAATTATGATAAATTTTGTATGTTTTTTGTTACGTCAATGTAAAAGTCCCTTGCGACAAAATATTTTGAATTTTGGTCTAATATTTTAACCCTATGTTCATAATACACATACGTTTTTGAAATTGCTCTGGGTTTTTCTGTGTCTCCTTTAGTTTAGGTCACAAAAATTTTTTAATTTACAAATATTGTTTTTTGTCTAAAAAACTGTAAGTTTTGTGTTTGAAAATTAAAAATATATGCTTATATACATTTAACAATAAAACATAGGGCAATTTCAATTCCTCATGATATTCTGAACCTGTGTAGGAAATTTCATGAATGTAGTACAAAAACTGCATCGCAAGGAGCATTTTACAGGAAGAAAAATGCTGAAAATATGAACATTGAGAAAACAGCGATTAAAGATTTGATTACATAACTCACATTAAAATCCACCAGGCTGATAGGTTGGACCCTCAGATTTCTTTTTCCTCTCCTCTGTTGCTGCTTTTTCCACCTTTTTCTTCTTTAGATGTTGCTTTTCTTCTGCACAACTTCGCTTCTTGCTTTGCAGGATACGAGTCTGATCTCGCTGCACTGAAGTTTTCCTTGCTGAGTCTACTACACTTTCACCTCTGATATTTCGCTGCAGCTCCAAAGACTTAAGACTACCCATGTTAAACTCACTGATGCTTTTAATAACAGCAAGATCCAATTTTTGTTTTGATATGAAAACTTCCTTTGGGCACTTATTCCATATGACATGATGCAAAGATTCATTGGCATTCTGTGTTTTTCCTGTTTTGCACCTCTCTATTAATGTTGTAGAAGCCAGCCTCTGATATATTGGCAACATTTTAGGAACTATTTTGTCTGAAAGCCTTATTTTTCTTTTCTTGAATTGAAAATTTAAGAACGGAAAACAGACAAAGAATGTGGATGTAGGCAAAAGAGGGCATGACTCTGACAGAATTTAAAGGCCACTGACATTTAAATAAGCATTTAAAAATGGCGTTCGGAGGCAAATTATGCATTTTTCACATTCGGGAATGTCTAAATTATTTTATAGAATTAAAATTAAAAAAGTCGTTATTTTGAAGATTTTCATGAAATTTCAGTCATACATACCCTTAAATCTCGTATGTCCCATTGTAGGATAGCCATGGCGGTATTAATGGGATATGATGTCTAATAAATACGCACATTACGTAGATTTTTAGCGGTGGTCGGATCAATTTGCCCTTCTTCTTTGCTGGGCTGATTTCTGTAGGTTTATCCTGTCTTTTCTGTGCTACCGATGTAGCAGCATGATCAGGTACTTCCTGCTTCATATATTCTATGGAAGAGGTCTGATTCAACTTCTGCGACTTTCGGTTCGAGGGGCTCGAAACGATTAGAAACTACGACCGACGAATATGACTGTCGCCGGTCGGAGTCCTTCCCAGATGATGACTCCGAAGATGATCTCGGAGGCGATGTTCGTGGGCTCGTTTTGCCCTTGCTTTTTACTGGAGCAGACTTGGCATTATTCTTGAAAAAGGAGGTTCTATCGCACTTAGTCTTGAACTTTATTTCTGGTGCTTGGTTCTTATTAGTTGACGTAGATGATTTGTCCGGTGACTTATCTGAGGTGCTCACTGTTGTTCGTGCTGGTATCTGTTGCTTTGGATGTGATATTGCCGTAATTATTCTTTCGGATATTGTTGCCCCGTTTATGTCGCAAGTTTGTGTTGTGATTTGATGTCTAGGTACCGGCTTAGCATACAAGTGACTAACTGTAAGTAACGGTCCTAGGGATCGAAGGCTGTCGAATGCGCAAGAGTTTCTGGGCTTCCACGAAGGACACACTCTCTCTTACCCGGATCTCTTGGATAGACTTTTCCTCCATAAAACGGGGACATCCTCTGGAGTTCGATGAATGACTACCGCTGCAGGTGAAGTACATGCATTATCATGCTTGACTTCCCCACAGTCAACGCAAGTAGCAACTCCATTACAAAATTCACTGGTGTGGTCAAAGTGCTAGCATTTATAACACCTCAGTGGATTGGGTACATACCGCCTCATTTCAATAGCTTCATATCCTGCCTCAATCCTTTGTGGGAGATCTACCCGACCAAAGGTAAGAAACAGGGTATGAGTGGGCTCTAGTTCACCTCGTTCTTTGCCTTGAACTCGATATACATTTGCCACCCCTTGTTACGACAAGTTTTCCTGAACCTCCTCATTGGACATACCGTCCAATGCGCTGGTATTTACAACACCACGCGAGGATTTCAGTGTCCTATGCAATTCAACGCGCACTGGAAAGCATATTGGCTTTTAAGAATTTTGCAGCCTGCGTCGGAGAAACTGCTTTGACCAGGAGTGTACCATTGCGAGATCTAGTACATGACTCTTCAGGGCCAGCAATGTCTGAATAATGAACGGGTTCACGGTAGTAAACTTCCGATCTTCCTATAAATAACTAAGTAGCAAGGACCACAAGACACGGCTATTTCCTTTCCACTTTTGTTATTAATATGTTTATTAATATTTTTGTTTACCATAATAAATGGACTAAGCTTCATCCCCCGGTGCTCCCCACCCACCACGGAGCCCAACAAGGGCTCATCCCACTAGGATGACAGGGCTACACAGGGGATATAGCGGGCTTGCCGTCCCACTCATCCTGGAGTTCGGTACAGCACCTAGTCCTGGTCGATTGATTAGGGGCGGGTTAGTCTCTAACCTACCGTTTAGGCGAAGCAGAAGCCAAAGTAGTGTATTGGAAATGTGCACCCTCCCCATATTCAGAAGAAGACTGGAACGAGCTCGGATGCGCATCCCTCAACCACCAGAACAAACCTTTCCAAAGACACGGGTCTCCACGCACGGCCTATAGGTGGATGGGTGTTTTGTCTGACCCCTCACCACTAAGAGGAACCCACATCGAGGGTGTCAGTTTGGTTCGGGACCCCGGGATCGCCAATTCTCGTACCTACATCAGTAGGCCCCTGTTAAGTTGTATGTTTGATGTACGTGGAATCCTTGTTTGTACGGCGCTGATGACCAAGTAGTTGAGCTCCCTTATTTATAACTCAACATCATCATTTTCATGTTCCCGCCTCGGTAGCGTAGATAGTAGCGTGTCTGCCTCACGTTCAAGAGGTCCCAAGTTCGAATCTCGGTTAGTCTGATTTAGCAGGATAAGGCTTTTCCGGGGTTTTCCCTTTTCCTAAAACGACGAATGTCGGGTAGCTCTAAGCTCCATGGACTGCGGAGTCATTTGAGCAGCATTTCACCCATTTCATTCATCGTCCGATATGACTTAACGTTGGAGGACGTAAATTACAAATACATATCTTCATCATCTTTCTTTACAATCTCGACTGTAATGAAACGATTTGGCATCAAGTTTAGCTTTTGTTTTCTTCTCTAACGATTTGAACTCCTTAATCATATCTTGGGTAACATCTATAATAACATAAGGCGGCCGTTTGCTACACTTCTTTATGATATGTACGTAATGGTCTTTTGATAACATATCAGAGTACCAAAAGGTTTTTCTATATAGCTGAAGTGTGGGTTTCACGACAGGCGGGATGCTGTAAACCTACTGCTGTGGATGAACGGCAATTTTGCCTAAGCTATGTTAGTGTTTTTATTTTGAGAAATGCAGTTGTCACAAAAAGAAAGCTAGACAATTTTGCGTCAGCTTGAGAGATAATACATCAAACATCTAGTGATTTCACATGATCCATATATTGCTTGTGTTTCGTCCCAAACTTATATAGTGGATCGTCCTATTTTATGCCACCTCCGCACAATTATAGCTCAAAAACTTGTATTAATAAAACTATGCCATTGAGAGCTTATGGTGCCTGTTGCAGGTCAAAGGTGACAGCCATAAATCTTTGTCAACTCCTTTATTAATGTTCCACAAATTTCTGCTCTTCTTAAATGCGCCTTTTCAATACATTCCAAAATGTTTATTTCTTCTGCATTAACGCCTTTAGTATACTCTTCACCTCCAAAATTTTATGGATGTAAGTATTATTTTACCACAGAAATTGTACACATATGTATGGGTGGCAGGTGGTTGGAATCCAATATTTTATGCATTAGAACGATCGTGATAATAATGTTTAGAGAGGGCCTCACTTCCATGGTATTTTCTTGCAGCCAAGTTGATGTTGAGTCCTTGAGAAGCAGGTTTGGAGTGGTATTTGTCCACGGTCTACATATATCAAGTTCTAAATCAAGTTCGCCATTCTGGTCCGCGCTCTATCGTTCAAGAACACCTTATCATTACTATTATCATTCATTTATTATTATTATTAATATTATTATTATTATTATTATTATTATTATTATTATTATTATTATTATTATTATTATTATTATTATTATTATTATTATTATTATTATTATTATTATTATTATTATTATTATTATTATTATTATTATTATTATTATTATTATTATTATTATTATTATTATTATTATTATTATTATTATTATTATTATTATTATTATTGTTATTATTGTTATTATTATTATTATTATTATTATTATTATTATTATTATTATTATTATTATTATTATTATTATTATTATTATTATTATTATTATTATTATTATTATTATTATTATTATTATTATTATTATTATTATTATTATTATTATTATTATTATTATTATTATTATTATTATTATTATTATTATTATTATTATTATTATTATTATTATTATTATTATTATTATTATTATTATTATTATTATTATTATTATTATTATTATTATTATTATTATTATTATTATTATTATTATTATTATTATTATTATTATTATTTTTATTATTATTATTATTATTAAACTACTTCGTCGATGCAGGTGTGAGTAGAAAGATGACGAAACAATATATGAAGACGTTTTTTCTGTCACTTGTGAATCCGAATTAGTCGAGAAAGTCATTAATAATTGTGACTCCCCATCTGGACATAAGGAAGAACAATTACTACTGTAAGCATCTGGCGGAAAAGATGTAGATTTAGAAATCTTTCCGCCTAAAGCTACAAAATATGCACATCTGGATGGTTATTTCTTCAGGTAATGTAAAATATAAGCCAAGGGAACTTCATTAAACTACGTTCCAGTAATATGAAGGTAATATTGCATTACAGATTTACGATCATTTACAATCAGTTATGGTCTGCGAGAGTAGTAGACCAATACTTCCTTACGCATGACAGAATGCTGGCTACCATATTGATGAACCAGTGGACAACTTGAATAGGGTAATTGACGTGGCGTTCAACACTATATTACTGAATGTGCAAATATGGCATGCTATCAACATGCTTTTCTTCACTGTGCTTTTTGCAGCCATTCATATTGCATTTTATTCAGGGTCACCATATACATTTACTGTTGGATAACTTCATTGATTTGGCATCCTCAATGTTATCTACAATGGTTTCTGGAGCATGATTGCAGAGTTTTGCATAAAAACGACACCCACATTGAGAGACTGTAATGGTCCTATAATCAAACTTTCATACATATATGTTTGTTCGAGCCCACGTACATTCCTTGTTAATAAAACGTCTTTCAAAGCCAGATAAAATCAATAAAGTAGCACAATCATATAATCCTAAACTTAGACATGAATTGGTAAATTTTAAAACTAAAGTCTATGCAATTTAATTTTATCAAAAAGAAAAAGAAGTGACCACTAGCACTTTATAATTAGAGCAGATTAGATTCGAGTAACTAATTAATACTCACTGCGTAGGCTTCGGCGGCCGGTGTGCATAGTAATAAAGTATTCGGATAGTCTTGGTGCTGCCAAGATGAACAGGAGACAAGAAGAAGCCCTAAATAGTAGGGCGAAACTTTGGCATCAGCAAATAACCAAGACGCGGCCTTCCCCAGAAGACTTTATTACTACCTAATTGATACGATGCATAAAATAAGACCTGAAGCTTATCATCGTTGATATGTAATCATCTTTTCACCTGGCTGGTAGCCCGAGAAGACAGTTAGCTTTTAAAAATGTTAAAAAAATATAATGCACTGTGTATCCTGAAGTAATTCTCGGTAAAGCTCAACTCATACCCAAACGCGTGTAAATCAGCTTCAGAAAGTTTTTAAGAGTAACCAAGGAAAATTTGGGCTAATATATTTTCGGGTGTTAAGTCTGGAAACTTAACTTGAGGTAATTCCGGAGCTCAGTCGATGGGGCATTTGCCTTCTGTGCGAGACATTCCAGGTTGGATTCTCGGTTGAGAGTGGGAACATTATTCAACATTATGCCTAACCACATTGTAGTCTGATAGTATAAGAGCATGAATGTGTGTATATGTGTGTGTGAGTGTGTGTGTGTGTGTGTGTGTGTGTGTGTGTGTGTGTGTGTGTGTGTGTGTGTGTGTGTGTGGTATGTGATATAATATATAAAACCCAAAGAAAAATCACCGTACACAAATTAACACCATTGCCAATGCCATAATATGTTCCAAAGGTAAAATACCACCATGATGATCATCGCAATCAAAAACAGGATATAAATAGAGTAATCAAAAGCAAATGTGACATTTTAATATATTCTTTTTATTTTATTTTCGGTCAACGATGGTTGCGCAGTCTATCCTGAAATCAGCCATTCCTCACATATATGTAGGAAGAGATATTTGTGTATGAACAATAACAATGAAATTATCTAATTAATGCTACTCTCATATAAAAATGGACAATTTATAATGCCACAGATGAATGCTCCATGACAGTATTTATCAACTCTTTTAACAATTCCCTATTGGAAATAAAGTAAAATAACTGGAGTGATAACAAAATGAACCCGAAGTTCACTGAGCTGAGAGTTGTCCGATATTTGAGACAACTATCAGAGAATCTTTATTAAACACAAATCACTTAAATTTGGCTTCGCGCGTTTGGAAAACCTCTGTACCCTGAAATAGAGTCATTAATGTATGTATCCTATTAACCAATATGGTATATGTATTTAAGTTAATTGATGGAAATTAGTCATTTGTTCACACTAGCCTTAATACAGGCTTAGAGTCGACATGAAAAATTCAATACCACGGCCAGGATTTGAGCCAGAGATCTACTGGTTTCCGTCCAGTCGCTCTTCCCCATTGAGCTACCATGGTCAATTTGCCGTCAATGACATTAAATTCTTCAATTGACTCAAATGTTTCTTCGGTTAACCACTAGGGGCTATCGCATCCGAGATACACCGTTTGTGGCAACTTACTATTTATTGTAAGCACTTGAGTCCCAGGCTTCATAATTTAACTCTTATGATTTAAGTTAATTGATGGAAATTAATCAAGTTTTCACACTAGCCATATACAGGCTAAGGTATTAATGTCATGACGGCAAATTTACCATGGTAGCTAAATGGGTAAGGGCAACAGGTCGGAAACCAGTAGATCCGTGTTCCAATTCCTGGCCATGACATTGATTTCTTATGCCTACTCTATCAATATGTACAGAAATGTTATCTTTCACATATAATAGAGTTCAGTAAGAACAAAAAATGGTGATATTTTGATATCAAAATTGTGGGCTGCAATAGGCACTATTGTAGGTCTAACAGTTGGACCATAGTTGCTGAAGTGGTTAGCTTTAACTATAATTTGTGCATCTCAGCAGGATTATCAGTTTCAACAACAAACAGTAATAGGATTTCGTAGATACATTCAAACCACCATGTTTTTTCATTCTCTTAATATCGTGGTATGTTCGATATAGGTCCTTCCTCCCTCCCTCCCTCCCTCCCTCCCTCCCTTTCTCTTTCCTTCAATCCTTCCTTCCTGCCTCCCTCCCTTTCTCCATCCTTTCTTTCTCATTTCTTTTTCTTGGAGATTTTCAAAATGTGAGTGAAAACCTATTCTGCTGTGTTGCATACATTATGCTACTTAAAGATTGTGTATCCACATTGTGTGGTTTCCCGCTTCCCAGGAAAGGACGAATGCAATCTTTCAACATTTTTGTAGGATTTTAAACTTGGATTTGTCAAACAACTGTATCTGACAAACAGTTTCAAAATACACCTTTTGGCAGTCATATAATCCTAATTTATTGGATAATTTTAATTTAATAATTGATTAAGGACGACATTTAAATATGCTGATGCAAATTTTCGTAGTTTCATTATAAAAGAACTGAAATTATTAAGAGGTGGAGCCCAAGACAATAATAAGAGCATGTTTAGACATACGTGTCAATAAAGAAAGTTTTGTATTGATTTGTGAAATTATGAAATATAAAACTAATAGTATAGGTGCTTAAATCCATGACCAGGAGTGTGTCCAGTAGGCCAACACCTGTTGTATAAGAAGGCCTCTCCGCATCATTACAGAGTGGAAGTGAATACGCCACATAAGTATGTTAACCCATCCGAGAAGACTACCGAACAACTTCGGTAGGGGCGCCGGTAATAATCTAACTCACAGCTACCAGCTCCGCAGGTTAGTACCTGGGACTTCTTAGGCAATCCTCTGCCCCGTCAGGGCGGCCAAGGTGTGACCAGACGTCCTCAAATTGCCATGGGTATCGGGAACCATTGCCCCATCGAAGTGAACCCAACTCGAAAAACTCCCGATCAGGGACGGGCTCCAAAGTTCGGGACGACGTATTTCTAGTAACGTCAGAAGTACCACGAATAATAGGGGTCCGCAGCGCTCGCAACACAACAGCTGAAGGGGACGGATCCCAGTTTTGGCTGCTTGTATTAACTAGTAAACCGCCCAGAAATGTAGTAAATTAATGTGTATCTAATGGAGTCGGTATATCTTCTATCTTCCGCCATAGCTTTCCCAGTGAATAATTATTAGTTGTAGGCAATGTACAAGCTGTCCTCCACCGTTGCGTAGTGGGCTCAGGCATAATGCTTTGGTTCCCTGTTACGGAATGCGGCCTGGGTTCGATTCCACTCCTGGAGGTGCGGATTTTAAATCCCTGGTATAGAACCGGTGCCCACTTAGCATCGTGGGGAAATTGAAAATTTTACGATAGGTAAGTGGCCCTGGTCAAGAAAGACAACTTTCCGGCTGGTGGTGCTGAGATGCTGACCTCATTTCCTACCCGTATCGGTTGGATGATCGCCCACCTGTATCTTGCGTATGTGGGCGTGAAGCCGGCAGTTGCGGTGTGGGTAAAAATGCAAAGTCAGAAAATAATTTCCAGATATTTATCTTAAATTTATTTACAAATCAAGTTGAACACTTAGATACCTGTAACTCACCTCAGATTCAGTAGATAAACCTTTCTCCCGAGTAGTAAAGGAATTCTGAAATAAAAGAAAAAAACAGACAAACTATTAATAAACAATGATTAAATAGTATCATTATGTGCATATAAAAAACCTAAATACATATAGCTAAATTGGTAAATATAAGAGAACGAAACACGAATAATTGGAATAGCAATACTTTCGTAGAAAAACATGGAAACTATGTATTGTTTTTAAAATACGTATTTGAATTGCTCTATCTCTAAAATAAGTGAAGCTGGAGGTTAAAACAGTTTGGCTTCCTAAAGGCTAAACATCAATTTGGTACCAATGGAATCATTAACTCGAGTACTGAAAATACTTCCAGCGTAATGCCTTAATTGAAATAGGTGTTGCCATCACGCCATTTAAGATATGTAAGATAAGAGAGAATATCACTTTGCCACAAGTATGTTTATAAATTAACGCAAGAGGGACACAACTAACAACTGGCATGATATGATAAATATCAGTTTATTAAATGAAGAATCAGTAATTCCATATAAATATAACGTTATAAAAACAAGCCAATAGATACTGACTCTGAGTAAGTTATACGTAGAAGTATATGCATATGTAAAGTATTTCAATACCAGAAATATTTGTAATATTAATAAAAAAAAACCTTCAGAAACTATTCGCAGTAAATGAAAGGTTTACATTTCCCTTAACATGAATGTGTTATAAACATACAGCACTTTAAACGAAATCGTTCGCGCCATTTTTTATAAAAAAAACTGAATCTTCGACAAATGGTCCATGCAAAAGTATTCGATGCTAGTTTGGAATCAGTAATTTTGTTGAAGTTATGTATGGCATCCTTGGAAGATGGCTGAACTGAAAAAAAAACAACTTTTGGTTTTTGTGCTCTGCTGTTCACGAATACAAACACATGAACCTTTCTAAAATGGTTTCATTTTTCGAATCCATAGAATCTCAAAAGTATCATTTTTAATTAAATTTCGGCAATGAGTTACAGTTTTCATAAATTAACGTTTGTCTGCCGCTTAATGCTTTGCTTAACAATGCAAAATTAAATGAGAATGAGATCTCAAAGGCATAATCACATGAACGATGACAAATACTGAAAAACGGGCATAGATTGGTTATAAGAAGGTCATCGTAAACTTTCAGAGACATTACAAGGATACAAATTACAAAAATATTATAGATGATATGCTTAACAAATTTCAAAAGCTGGGGTGCAATATGAGTGTCAAAGTACTTTTCCTGCACTCTCATTTGCACTTCATTTTCCCAGAAAATCTCGGCTGTGTCAGCAGGGTGAATGATTTCACCGGGACATAAAGGAAATGAAAATACGTGAATTTCAAGGCAAAGTGTAGAAAAATCCTGGTTAATTTTTATATGTGTGTCATTATTTAGAACAGATGTGAAATATTAGTTTATTATGAAGAGTGTTGTGTTGACATTTGTAGATTTATTAACATTTATTTAATAATATAACGTAAATCTGATAGAGCTGAGTATGAAAATTCTAATTTTTCTAATTCTTATATTGTGAAGGATTGGCACGTGATGGAAAAAAACTAAGTTCATATTCTGATTCAGCTTACTCAACTTAGGCGTAATGCTATATTAAATTAAAACCCCAGACAAAAACGTCAAATTTTGCATATTAGTGTTTTGAATGTTCTCCGTAAAGATAATTGGAGAGTTTTTTTTTTTTTTTTTTTTTTTTTTTTTTTGAAAATCTTGGATGATGAACCTATAGTTTAAATACCTGGAGTCCAAAGTTCATGCCTACTTTTCTGAGTTACACTGCTCGCACGCGCACGCACAAGCACACAAGCACGGACGCATGCACACACATACATATATACATCTAAGACGTACATTAAATGAGCAACATACCTACCTATCTGCCTACCTACCCACCTACCCACCTACCCACCCACCCACCCACACACCCACCCATCTACCTACCTACCTACCTATACACACATAGATACATACTTGCACGTATACACACTAACGTACATGCGTGCATATATATGGTTTTCTAAGAAACCTTGTTTTGGAATAAGGAATCTGAAAACGCATTTCTGATATATTCAGTGTGGTATTTTTGGACATGATGCAATAAATATTTGCTGTACTAAGAGTAGGTAAATATGTATTTGAGTGTATCACTGGTCGGCTCTGTACTTTTTACACTACTTTACTTGTAGTGTAGTGTACAGTCGTTTTGGTTGTTTGTTTTCACACACCTGGTACACGTATGCAGCTTGGTCTGGCTGGTTCTGTGGAAACCTCAAGAGGTTAAAAGTCAATCAAACTGCCAGAAAGTATCGCTGCAAAGAAAACGTATTACTTTTGTAAAACCTAGATGTGTCAATGATTGATCGCAGGAAAAGGCAATTTCGGTGGACTTGTATAAAGCTTCCTCTGCGAGAAGCCAGAAATTAATCTCCAAGGAAAGCAAAAAGAAAATATGCCGTAGTTCATGCTTTGAAAGGGTCTTGGCTTGAAACATATTTGTAAGGTATCTCTCACGAAATATTCCGGTTTATAAAGGAAGTCTGTTCCCGGGGTTGGTGGGTGCTGTATACGACTATTTTCTTCCGTATCCTGAAAACTCGAACCAATGTAACTCTCAGTGCTTAGGAGCTCGAACTCCTTTAAATATTCAATGCTCACCTCATTCATCTTCACAATGGATCTGGAATGTCATAAACTCATAAGTAAGGTAATGCATTTCACAGAACATAGTAAACTTTGAAGATATTAAGATTTATGTACAAAATAAGAATAAAAAAAGAACATTGAATACATATTATAGGTTCTTAAATAATCTGAAGCGTTGATGTTGGTTTCAATTTTTGTAATCGCTTGAAACTCACCAAAATAATTACAAAACCTAAAATTTACCGAAACTGTTGTAGGGCCTTTAAGCCCCGATTTTACCTAGAACAAAGCTCCATACTTTCTGTACCGGTACGTAGTAGTCAGGGAAGGTATTGCATTCCACCCAAAAATTCATATTCAAATTTTACATGACGTACTGTACGCCCAAGAAAAGAAGGCTAGAGGGGTATGAAGGGCATGAAAGGGTATGAAGGAGACTGAACTGTTCATGTGCTCCGGTAGCGGATCTATTTACTAGAAAATGAGTGTATGAGAGTGCATTCAAGTCTCCCATGGTGCCAGTTCTACTCTTTGTTGCAGTAACTGTAGTGAGAGGTATTTATGTATAGGTGAGTTATGTGACAACATTTGTGTATTTTAAAGAAATGTTCCCTCCTTGTTATCCTTCCATCCTTCCTACTCGGAAGGGGAGCATATACACTCTACGGACAGCAAAAGTTATTACGCTACACATTCGTATAGCTTGCCTTCTCGTCCTGGGCAAACAGTATATGCTTTAAAGCGATTCAAGAAAAATAATTTAGAAATTGCTCTGCGATATGTATGTGATCTCAAGAGCAGCCGAACTCGAAAACGGAAATGTATGATATTAAAATTCAGCATCTACCAAAGATGCCAACAAAGCGTTTCAATAACTTTTTGCTATTTTTTATATTTCAAAACACTTGTAGTAGCTCTAATGATTATGATTAAAATATCATATGTTAAGTATATTTTATGAGAGATAAAATTGACATTTTGAGTTTACAGCCTCTAATGTTCTCTTCGTTCAGAGGGAGTAGTACGAAACGTATAAGGCATAAGAAGAGGTAAACAAAAACTTATCAAAATATTAGTGTAAATTTCTTTAAGACCCAACTTCAACAAATAATCTTTTCTTATGATTTCAACATTTCCCAAGATATCCAATTTTATTGTACTGAGCTTTGAATAATTAAATATTTTTGTCCTTTTTTGGAGTACCGTTGCTGCACAATTGCTGCTTACCATACAATGGAAAGAATATAGAACTTCTATGGAAGCATACTATTTTGAAACATCTGATATCGATTTAGCTTTGCCTTTGCGCCTGTACTTACGACGATATCTGTATTACAACTATATCTGCAAATACATATCGGTCAGCTTTAACTAGATAAAAAAATAAGTAAGAATAAGTAGTAGAATCTATAATAATATAAGTATTAGGGATATTAAGGATAACGATATTATGTGGAGTAAGCCTTGAGAGTATAATACTTCAGAATTTTTAAAATTACCTTTAGTTTTCAGTCCGGCTATTTTGTTTTATGTTTTGAATATTTTCTAAAATTCTTTTTCACATAAACGGGAAACCACACTGTTGCCGGACACTCTCGTTGATAATAATCATTTAATGGAATAAGTGAGTACATTCAAATACACAGGATGTGAGATATGTGATGCATAAAGACTTAGAAACAAATATTCCATAATGTAATAGCAGTACCAGTGTGATACATGCAAATGAGTCATAGTTGCAAAGAGAGGAGGGCCATAAGAAGAAAAGAAACTTCGAAAATGAGATTTCAGAGAATATTGTGGATAATGTGCAAACATATGGAATGAATTAGGGGTCAAACGAACAATGTAGAATGGTACACACCATCTAGAAAACTGCTACAACCGTGTCGAAAGCATTATGCGTGATAGACTACTAACAGGAAGATATAATATAAAACGTCAAAGACGAATCCAGAGAAGAATTTTGGAAGTGTGGAGATGGAATGGGAAAACTGTTGAAACCTTGACATGGTAGGAGAAAAAGCAGGAGCAGACAAAGAAGAAAACTGTAGGAGAAGGAGGAGAAAACTTACGTTTTCAACTGTGTATAACTTACAAAAGAAACTAACACAGAGAACGCTACAATAACAATGTATAGTAGTGATTTTTCATTATCTCTCTGTGTGGCTGTTAATGTTATGTATTGTGTTGGCTGTATTGCATGGTATTTTAAAGAAGGACATTGAAAACGTTTTCAAAAGCTTCTTTACTTCATATGCAGTCTCTTCTGAAATTGCAGCAAATAAATGGTTTTCACTGTCATAGCGTTCACATTTTCGACAGGTAGGTATATGGTATTACGTTAAACAAGAGCTGGCAAAAATTTAAAAATGCGTCAATGTTCTCTATGCTCATTTCGATTTGAAGTTATATTCAGCTTTCGACCTTTACAACAGTTTTGATTAACTAACTAGGTGTCTTTGAAAGTGAGACATTTTATGGATGATGTATGAAGGTATTTTAGAAAACTATAAATTGAAGTATCCACTTATGATACCAGTATCACTTTTAGCTTTCAAACTGATAGAAATCCTAACTGTGGAAGAACTTCCTGCAAATCTATTGGAATGTTAGGTGCATGTAGATACTAATTGACGAATATAGCAATTTGTGGCCTTTGTAGTTGTTAAAATCTAGTAAGTTCTCAGTCACGTATAATTAATAACTAAGACATCAAAAGGCAAAGAAGAAATATCAAGGAAAACACCTCATTTAACTACTTGTATTATTGCATTAGATGTAATTTTAAAAAGTTGTACTGGATTAATGTTCTAGGGTAACTATTCAAAGAAATCACCTATAAACGCATGTTTCAACTAAATAGGCCAGTTAGGTAATTCAAGATCTCATAGAATTCATTATTTTGTAATTTTAAGACAATACTAAAAATAAAAATAAATTCAATATGTATAAAATAGGTGAGAATAGGACTGCATTTGTGTTGACACTGAATGGCAACACACAACATAATGCAATCAAATATTATTTTGTCTAAAATTTTAAGCTCTTAACCTGAAATTCCACCTTTTCCGCTGGTAGGTATAAACCTTTCAATCTCCCTGAGCGCAAAATATGACTGTTCCAAAACTTACCTCGGGTTTCATGTTATAGGACTGTATTTGCGGTAGGCAAATGTTATAAAGGCCATTGACAATTACGATGATCTCTTCCAACTTTTGTTGGATCACTCATGCTCCTCATGTATTCAAACAGTTGCTTCCACAGCAGTGTAAAATTCTTTTGTTTAGAATGAAGGGGGGGGGGGGCGAGAGTCTCTTTGCACTATTATATTTAATATGGAGATTTTTGTGTTCCTCTCTCTCGCTTTTTCCCATTGTTCCTTTTCAGCATACTTCTTTTCCTTTGGTCCATATACCTTCATATTTCTCCTCTTTGAAACGCTGTGTAGTGTTTAGAACACGGCAAATGAAGCTATGTTTTCTGCGAATAAAAATTAAATGATAAGTAAAAGGTCAAGGTGCACTGAGAGCCTCTTATCTGCAGACACTGCAATCAAAACTGAAATGCTAACACAACTCTTTAGAACGTCATGTTTACAAAGTTTTGCTACATAATTGTGAAGAAAGCTTCATAACATAGTCAATGTTAATTTGTTTTTATTTTGCACTGCATTAGAAGTTGTTCTGCAGATACATCAATAAATATGCCATTTTCTGATCAATATTAAACAGAATTTCATAACAAGGCAATTCAGTAAGATAGAATACACACACATATACACATTTTTCTGAAAGTTTGTTTTCCAACTCTGGCGAAACTCTAATACAGAACTTAAAGCTCAACACAACTAACCATGAATGCGATAGAAATGCAATATATTCATAGGCAGGAGAAATAAAATACCTACTTTTATTTGAAATATACTACTGACAACTGTGACTTAGGCTTATAGTAATTAATTTATTATTATTATATTTCAAATATGCTTATCAGTGCATTACAGTTTGAAATTATTTTTCTAAAAAGAAAAAGTAAGAAAACTATGAGAGAGGTTTTGTGTTTTTCTCATTAGATCCCAGCAGCCAGACTGTGCAACCGACCGTAGCCTAATATTAGCTGGGAGAGAAAACAGAAAACTAGCGATGTCAAAGACCATTTTATGCATCTCATACTTCCTGTAAAAACTCTTGCAGAAAAAAAGTAGTCACCACGCCGAGGGACCATAAAAATTAGATACTGCTGCAGTAGCAGTCGCTTACAAGAGAAAACAAAGCACCCTTGTTCCCTGGAGCTATCCCCAAGCAAGTTAGATTGTATTGGAGAATAAACACAGCCCCCCCTTCTCTCGCTCGCTCTCTCTCTCTTCACCGTTAGCAGGCGACATCCTATGAAGCACTCCCAACATTGTTTATCTCTGTCTAACGTTGCATCATACTGAGGTAGCAGAAAGGTAGCTATCATATTCCATCTTCCGTGCAACAAGTGTGTGCTGAAAGCAAGGCACAAAAATATAGGCAGCGTTTATGAGGGCTCTGTCGACGGTATCGAATGTTCGAGAAACATCCTATTCACATGAAATGTCAGAGCGAGTTGGTTATTGATGCCTTCAGAGCTCCCAGAACAGCTAAACTGAATGTAGTATGGAGATTTGGAGAACATTTGCTATTTTAATTTATTTAGTGTTTGAACCTCTCTCTGAATCTATGGATTGCCTAAGGGCTACTAAAATGTTAATGTAAATATTGACGGTAATGCGGAAAAGAGAAACTAAACCTCCTACATCCTTGCACGATTATAGGCTAGGCTTACAGCCTGTTCAATTCAGTGACCATGTATAACTTCCAGCTTTTCTTTGGCCTTCCAGCTCACCTTTAGTCCGCCGCTTTGGTATATGAACAATCCCGTTCTAGGTATATGCATATTCCATTCGATCTTCTGGGAATGGATGCCCAAGATATTCTTAAATTCCCAATCTTTAAATTTATGATTTTTCTTACAATATTCACCTTATGTGATCGAAGAATTCTTTCGTTTTTGTTGTACGAGCAGCTCTAGTATCTTAGACATAAGAGCTTTCTTCACATTGGCTAGCCGCGATGTTTGTTGTTTAGTCATGTAAGTATTTACTTTTCCGTATTATATAATTTACACAAATTCTGATTCATGCGAGCTCTCATTTTATTATTATTATTATTATTATTATTATTATTATTATTATTATTATTATTATTATTATTATTATTATTATTATTATTATTATTATTATTATTATTATTATTATTATTATTATTATTATTATTATTATTATTATTATTATTATTATTATTATTATTATTATTATTATTATTATTATTATTATTATTATTATTATTATTATTATTATTATTATTATTATTATTATTATTATTATTATTATTATTATTATTATTATTATTATTATTATTATTATTATTATTATTATTATTATTATTATTATTATTATTATTATTATTATTATTATTATTATTATTATTATTATTATTATTATTATTATTATTATTATTATTATTATTATTATTATTATTATTATTATTATTATTATTATTATTATTATTATTATTATTATTATTATTATTATTATTATTATTATTATTATTATTATTATTATTATTATTATTATTATTATTATTATTATTATTATTATTATTATTATTATTATTATTATTATTATTATTATTATTATTATTATTATTATTATTATTATTATTATCATCATCATCATCATCATTATTATTATTGTAATTTTTATTACTGTTAATTATTACTGTAATTTACGTTCTCCAACGTTAAGTCATATCGGACGATCAATGGAATGGATCAATTGAGCTCAGAGTTACCTGACATTCGTCTTTCAGGATAATTGAAAATCCCGTAAAAAACCTTATCCAGGTAACTTATTCTGACCGAGATTCGAACTCGGGACCTCCTGAACGTAAGGCAGACGCGCCACCACCTACACTAACGAGGCGGGCTGTCATTTATTTGATTTCATTTTGCGGTGAACGCTAAATGACTACTTCAGTTCCCAGGTATTTAAAATCAATTAACTTAAGAAATAAAACACCTTTGCGATATGATGATAGGAGAACATTTATTTCTCAGAATTGAAATTCAATAAGGGAAATAGTTGCTGCAAGGTATATTTATTGCACAACATTTTGTGCTAATAAATTAAGGAAGGTTAATGGTGAGCGTTTTAAGGCGAGTTGCCGACCGAATAGTGTTGAATAATTAAACGGTTTCTACTTTTGTACTGTTATTATTTGTGGTAGTTACTCTTTTTACGTTCACGCTTTTTGTCACTAAATGTTACCTAATGCCAACAGTATAGCTGAGGGGTCAGAAAAATAAAAAGTTCTATCGCATTCATTGCCGTAAACATGAATAGTGTGCATTTACTCGTAACAAAAATTAGAAGGAAGACATTGTCGCTCTAATCGTTGCTGCAATGGCTAGGATTACCTGCCTATAACTGGTACAGAAAGTATTGCATTCCTCAAAAAGTTACTATCGGAAATTCATTACAAATACACGTGTTAAGATTTTGAGCCACTCTACACTGCATTTTACAAGGATGCAACACGAAAACTTAGAACAAAAAAATCCCCCAGAACAAGCTACACTTTAAACGAATTGTTTTTTGTTTTATTTAACCATAATGTCCCTTTATTGGTCATACAGGTGGCCCATTTTTCTTCTTCTTTAACTGCCTCTTCTTTCAGTACGTGGTGTCAGGATAGTCCTTTGCCTCTTAACTCTTGTGCGGGTTAAGGAGCGGAATCTTTGGATCAGAGAGAGAGAGACAGAATGTAGGATGTGTGATTAGCCCGATGCCTGGTATGAGAGTGAGAGAAGTGAATGAGAGAATGAGGTCGAAATGAAATGATAAGAAACATTATGATGGATCAATTGGTGGAATGCTGGCGGGTGATACCGGAGGACCCGGAGAAAATCCGTCCCAGCACAGTGTGGTCCACCATAAATCTACCTTTATGGTCGCCTGGGAACCGACCCGGCTTGGTTATATCACTCACAAACCATGCCAATTCATAATTCGATGCAAGCAAGAGCTCTATCGACTGAATTCGTTTATTTCGACTCTCCCGAAAATGGTTCAAGGTTTTGGTTAAATAGGTTATGTTTAGGGTAGCTAATAAGGAATATAGATTGAATTAAGTACCCTGTCAAATTGTCCTAATAAATAAATGCGAGTAGTTTTATATCGCATATAAGCTAAAGAGGCAGACTTTCTTTAATGTGCAAAAAATTAATTTTCATTACAACGCACAATAAAATTGATGTGTATTAAATGCCTTGTGAAATGAGGTACGATTTCTGATGTTTACTTTGTGATGGTTTGAGAGTCCAAATGCTTGATTTTTTCAAGTGCTATGTTACTGTCCACTATTTATTCAATAATCATACCAATGGAAATAAAAATATTTAAAAGGTCAACCGCCTTTCAAATATTTCACTAATACAGAGAAAGGTATAACAAAAGAAGTTACATAAGCATTTACTACGACTAATAGGACATTTAGAGAAAATTAAGGCTTTGTAAAATTGGTTATAGTAGGATGGGTAGAGAAAGACGTGTGAATTAAGCATCTTTTTATAATTACCAGTGAATTGAAAATCTTCATATTTTTGGTAATGCAGGAGGAATTTATCTTTCACAAAAATAAACATCCAGCTTCTGCGAAAGACCATGAGATTCTCAGGTGCTGTTCCAAAGATTGTATAATGAAATTGGTCATGAGGCTTTTCTTGCTTGTGCAGGGCATATGGCAGACATTCTACATTAACGCCCGCCTCGGTAGCGTGGTGATAGAGTGTCTGCCTCACGTTCAAGAGGTCCCGAGTTCGAATCTCGGTCAGGGTGAGTTACCTGGATAAGGTTTTTCCGGGGTTTTCCCTTATCCTTAAAGACGAATGTCGAATAACTCTAAGCTCTATGGACCCTGGGCTCATTTGAGCATCATTTCACACATTCCATTCATCGTCCGATATGACTTAAGGTTGGAGGACGTAAATTACAATAATAATAATAATAATAATAATAATAATAATAATAATAATAATAATAATAATAATAATAATAATAATTATAATAATAATAATAATAATAATAATAATAATAATAATAATAATAATAATAATAATAATAATAATAATAATAATAATAATAATAATAATAATAATAATAATAATAATAATAATAATAATAATAATAATAATAATAATAATAATAATAATAATAATAATAATAATAATAATAATAATAATAATAATAATAAATATCTACATTAACGGGAAATTATGTAAATCCATCTTCGGAACGACTGTATAAAATGTATTACCACTGTATTCTGATTCAGTAGTGCACACAAATTAAAAGTGATTCTAGTGTTGGTTGCTTTGATTACCAACTTAGTCTTTATAAGAAACACCGCTTTTCTTTATTTAATAAATAAAGAATACATAAATAAATAAAATATAAGTAAATAAAGAATAAATAAAACGTAATAAATAATAAAAAATAAAATTCGTTAAGGTACGTGACTATGATCACATATTGATCGTAATTTCTGAAAACAAAATAAGGAATAGACTCACCTCTGTCAGTCAATCCTCCCGAAAGAAATATTTCTTCTTAATTACTGGCCTTCCTAAACATCTCTCTATAAATCTCGAAGGTGTAGGTATTACCGCGTTAAAGAATTTAGTTCATCATACACTGCTATATTTACATTGGATTTAAATGGGTATAAGGAAGCATTATACTTTCTTAATCTTTGAAGGGTTTGACGAACAGGGAAAGTAAAGTATTTCAACCCAAGCAACGAACATGATTACTTTAGAAGTTTCGAATGAACACAACAAGATCACATTCATTTGTAGTTCATTAGTTCATATATTTAGTTTATAACATACTGTGACTTTGTGGGTTCGTGAAATGAAAAGTCCAATTTCACCACTCAAAAATGTTCTTTATTTCCACCGACTTACAGTTAAACCCTTGCCAATTACATAAAATTACGTACTGCACACAATTACGATTCACCAGTTCGTCCGTTACAATTTCACTCGTAATTACGTACGGTCTTCTCACTAGCACTGCGTCCTTACACCAAGAACTGACTGACTCACTGTCTCTCTGAAACCTATTTTTATAGGAATGTTACTGTTTTTCCAGAAGTCTCTGGTTTCCCGCAAATCACCCGAACGTTCCAGACCACAGAAGAAGGGGAGAGAAACGTCGAGGGACAGGTGACACTTCCCTAACCACCCCTCAGTTAGTGACAGAGACTAATGGGAGGCGTGGTTAGGCGGCCTTTGGTTTCCTCACAGCTGTGGGCCTCATGCCTACCGCTAATTGGGTGACACTGCTCCCTCCTCAAAGCTGGTCGTCCCGAACAGCACCATCGTAGCGGGCTAGTCGATCCAGGTGTACCACCAAAATCTTTCCTCGGGGATCCTTCTGTATGCGGTAGACCACGTCGTTAATCCTCTTCACCACCCGGTACGGTCCTTGCCATGGCTGCTGGAGCTTCGGGCAGCGTCCCTTGGTCCGGGTAGGACGGTACAACCAGACCAGGTCACCTTGCTGGAACCCTTGGCTGTTGGCTTGCCTGTCATACCTGGTCTTCATGCGGTCGCTCGCCTTCTAGATGTTCTGGCGAGCCATCTCGTGCATGTCGTGGAGATGGTCCACCAAGTTCTCCACATACTCGGTCGCTGGCTGTTTCGCTTCCGGAGGGCTTCCAAAAGCCAGGTCACAAGGGAGGCGTAACCCTCGGCCGAACATTAAGCTGGCTGGCGTCATCCCAGTTGTGTCGTGTGTAGACGAGCGAAAGGCCAGCAAGAACAGTGGCACCTTGACGTCCCAATCTCGCTGATGGCTGGCCACGACTTTCCTCAGGTGTTCCTCTAAGGTCTTGATGTACCTTTCGACCATGCCATCCGATTGGGGATGTAGAGGCGTAGTGCGAGTCTTGTTCACCCCAAGCCTTTGTAGTGCCTCCTTCATTAGGTTGGACTCAAAGTTGGTACCCTGGTCACTGTGTAGCTCTAACGGCACCCCAAATCGACAGAACACTTGCTCCACGAGGCAGTCTGTGATTGTCTTTGCCTCTTGGTTTGGGATGGCATACACCTCCGGCCACTTGGTGAAGTAGTCCACGACCACCATCAGGTACTTGTTGCCTCGGTCGGAAACTGGGAACGGTCCAGCAATGTCAACGGCGATCCGTTCGAATGGCGCTCCGACGTTGTACTGCTGCATGCGACCCCGGCTCCTAGTCTGGGGGCCACGACTCGCCGCGCACACGTGACACTGACGGCACCATCTCTCAGCATCTGCTCGGAGTCTCAGCCAGTAGTAGCGCTGCCGTAGTTTGTCAATCGTTCGGTTCGCTCCCAGGTGTCCTCCCGAAGTACCGGCGTGCACTTCCTCCAGGACTTCCGGGACCTTACTCCGGGGAAGTAACAACTGCTCTCTCTGCGTCTTCCCATCGGGTGATTCCCATACCCGGAACAGCACGCCCTCTCTGGTCTTCAACGAGTCCCATTGGGCCCAGTACGACTTGTAGGTGGCGCTCCTCGGTGCGATGTCCTCCCAGGTTGGTCTCGTCCCTGCCTCCGCTTCCCACAAGAGTGGCCCCAAGTCTGCGTCCGCCAGCTGCTCCCTCCTCAGGCCTGCGCTATCCCAGCCTTCAGCACGCACTGCCACAACTACTCGGACTGCTGCGGCACGCTCCTTCTCTTCCACTCTTGTGCACTGGCCGCACTCTTCTGGACAGGGTCTTCGGGACATGGCGTCTGCGTTACCGTGGCTCTTCCCTCTACAATGTTCCGAGGTGAAGTCGTACTCCTGCAGCCTCTGGACCCAACGTGCTGTCTGGACTTCCAGGTTCTTAAAGGTCAATAGCCAGGTTAGGGCGGAATGGTCAGTCCTCAGGTGGAATGGCTGACCGTACAGGTACTTGTGGAAGTGCTCCAATGTCTTTACTACCGCCAGTAACTCCCGTCGGGTGACGCAGTAGTTCTTTTCTGCCTTGGATAGCGTCTTGCTGTAATACGCTATCACCCGCTCATGGCCGTCCTGGATCTGCGACAGGACACCTCCAATGCAATGGTCGCTGGCGTCGGTGTCCACAATGAAGGCGCCACCCGGTTGTGGGAAACCCAAAATTGGAGCACTGCACAGCGTCTCCTTTAGGTGCTGGAAAGCGTTTTCGGCGTCCTCTGTCCACACATAAGGCCGGTGTTCCTCCGTCAGGCGGGTGAGGGGTTTTGCGATGTTGGAGAACCCCTTTATGAAGCGGCGGTAATAACTGCACAGCCCCAGGAAACTGCGCAAATCTTTCCTATCCTTTGGGCGAGGCCAATCTCTCACAGCCTGTGTCTTCTCCGGGTCTGTGGCCACTCCGGTTGCCGAGACTAGGTGGCCCAAGTAGTTAACTTCCTTGCGGAAGAGCTGGCACTTCTTCGCGTTCAGCTTCAAGTTGGTCGCTTGCAGTCTCTGTAGCACCTTACTCAGATTCTCGAGGTGATTTTCAAAAGTCTTCCCGACGATGATGATGTCGTCCAGGTATAGCAGGCAGGCATCGTAAGTCAGCCCTCTCATCACTGACTCCATAAGGCGCTGGAAGGTAGCTGGTGCGTTGCAGAGGCCAAAGGGCATAACCGTGAACTGCCAGAGCCCTTGGCCCGTCGAGAATGCAGTCTTCTCCTTGTCTCTCGGGTCTAGAGCTACCTGCCAGTAGCCCGACTTCAGGTCCAGGGTCGAGGACCACTGTGCACCAGCTAGCGTGTCCAGGGTGTCGTCAATCCGGGGTAAGAGAAAACAGTCCTTCCGGGTGACGGCGTTCAATTTTCTGTAGTCTACGCAGAAGCGCAGCTCGCCGTTCTTCTTTGTCACCAAGACTACAGGGGAACACCAAGGGCTGTCAGACTCTTCAATCACTCCCCTGGATCTCATGTCCTCCAGCATGTCTCGCACCGCCCCTTGCTTCGCCAGCGGAACGCGTCTATGTGGTTGCCGAATAGGCCGGGCGTCCCCGGTGTCGATGCGGTGAAGCACTTTGTCCGTGCGGCCGTAGTCACTATCACCTTGGCTGAAGACGCGCTGATACCGCCTTAGCAGTTGTCAAACCTTGTCCAGCTGTTCTGTGGTCAGGTGGTCGGCCGCCCTCTCCACCAAGCCTTCTAGCCGGAGCCCCAGGTGTTGCTTCGGCGCCGGCTCCTGTGTCTCGTCGATAGCTGTTACGCACACCACGGGCTCGCACATTCCCAAATCCGTCCCGGCCTGGACGTCGTGATCGGCGTCCGTAGGATTTAGCAGTCTCACGGGCACCTCCTCTCGGCACGGCAGCAAAGCCCTGGCTACACACAGTCCGTGTACAGGCATCTTCTGGTCCAGCATCATGTTCCTGGTTCTCTGGCCCTCCAGGCGCGCCGTCACCACCACCTCGCTCCTCGCGGGGACAACCACGTCTTCGTGCAAGACGACCCTGCAAATTCCAAGGCGCTCTTCGGCTTGACGGAGTATAACCTCTTCTCCGTTAAGCCGCAGGACCTTCTTGCCGACGTCGACCGTCGCCTCATGGCTCCTGAGCGCTTCCAGTCCCAGGATCACCTCCTCAGCCACCTTCGCGACGAACACCCACAGACGCACGACACTCCGTCCCAAGTTCAGCTCCAGCAGGGCCTCCCTCTCCACAGGCAAGGTGTCGCCCGATGCCGTGACAAGCTGGTATGGCCGGCTTGGCTTCCTTGTCGGCAAACCCTTCGCCACGTCAGGTCTGATGATGTTCACGGCCGCCCCGGTGTCCACCAGCACGCGGCACGGCTTTCCTCTTATCCAACCGTCCGCGATGAGGCTGTCATCCATACGCCGGCTGACGGCACGCAGTGTCACTCGAGGGGATGGTGGTGATGGCGCTGACGTGCCCCTCTCCACGACGGCCCTTACTCGTTTTCCGGCTGCTCTTCCTGGTGTGGGCAGTCTCTCTGCAGGTGTCCGGGCTGTCCACACCCCCAACACAGGCCACTAGGTGTTCGCCGGCGTCCCTCAGCTGGTCTTCTGTCCCCGGCGTAGCGGACACTCCTCGTTCTCGACGTCGGGATGGATGTTATCTTGGCCGCCTCCATCCTTAATGCCGCTGTCAGCGACTCGTGGTTGGTTTTGTATTCCCCGAGCATTAGGCGCTGACGAATCTCCGTGTCCCGTACCCCGTCGACAAAATTGTAGGCGGCTTCCCGGGATACGAACTCCAGTGGCAGGTCAACCAAGGCCTTGCTAGCCAGCTGCTTGATCGCAATGGCGAACTCCTGCAGCGTCTCCCCCGGCTGCTGTGACCTTGCCTTTAGCTGGCTGCGGTATGCTGCGGCTAAGCGGTGGTTCCCGAAGCGATTCTCCAGGGCTTCCCAGATGTCCTTGGGCGCCGCCGTCGTCTGCACCGCGTTTAGGACTTCCGCGGCTCTTCCCTGGAGGCTGGCTATTAACTGTGTGGCCTCCTCCTCCAGTGACCATCCGTTGTGCCTGGCCACTGTGTCGAACTGGTGGCGGAAGACCTCAAACGTTGACGCGCCATCATACTTGGGAGGTTTGACGCGCGGCGATGTTATGTCGCGCCCCGGTGCGTCGGCCTTCAAATCCTTCAACCTCCTGCCGACGACGTCCTCCACCATGGCACTCAGGGACTTGGCGCTGTTGTCGGCCTTACCTTCCAGCTCATTAACGCGGCTCGCGAGGTCTCCGACGCGTTCGTCCACCTGGCCGATCCGCTTGCCGAGTCCCGTAACGTGCTCCCTCACGTCGGCCAACTGTTCCTCAAATTTCGCGGCGAGGGCCTCGTTCGCAACCTTCATTTCTTCCATCTTCTCCGTGAGGTTATCGTTAGCCGTCTTCATTTCTTCCAGCTTTGCGGCCAGGTTGTTATTTGCCGCTTCTGTTTTTGTTGTTAATTCGGCCTTCATTTCTTCCATCTTCCCGGTGATGTTGTCGTTGGCCGTCTTCATTTGTTTCAACTCTGCGGTGATGTCGTCGTTGGCCGTCTTCATCTCCGAGGTCAGTTCGGCCTTCATTTCCATCATCTTCTCCAAAATCTTTTCCAATGCCGCGTTCATGGTTGTAATGTTCGGTGATGTTGTTTCCTGCTTCCTGTCACCAGTGTGACTTTGTGGGTTCGTGAAATGAAAAGTCCAATTTCACCACTCAAAAATGTTCTTTATTTCCACCGACTTACAGTTAAACCCTTGCCAATTACATAAAATTACGTACTGCACACAATTACGATTCACCAGTTCGTCCGTTACAATTTCACTCGTAATTACGTACGGTCTTCTCACTAGCACTGCGTCCTTACACCAAGAACTGACTGACTCACTGTCTCTCTGAAACCCTTTTTTATAGGAATGTCACTGTTTTTCCAGAAGTCTCTGGTTTCCCGCAAATCACCCGAACATTCCAGACCACAGAAGAAGGGGAGAGAAACGTCGAGGGACAGGTGACACTTCCCTAACCACCCCTCAGTTAGTGACAGAGACTAATGGGAGGCGTGGCTAGGCGGCCTTTGGTTTCCTCACAGCTGTGGGCCTCATGCCTACCGCTAATTGGGTGACAATACTGAGGCGGGAGTCGGGAAGCTAATACATGTGTATTAGACAGAGACATAAGCTCACTATAAGCGGCAATTGAACGTTTTACGACCTATGGTAAAATGATCGCAAAATATTTTCCTTTATTAGAATGCTGCGATAGAAAATTGATATTTCTAGTTAACTCTTCTCTCACTTCAGCCTACACAAGAAGCGTACTGCAGAGAGTTCAAATGGAGGGCGCTGAAAGTGCTAAATAGTCATTTTTCATTGTTAATTACCTTCCAGATATCATTTTTAATGATATGGTGCCAGTAAAATATCGTCATATCCCTATTATTCCGATAAAACACCAACCTCAAAAACACCGGGCACTGCTAACGGTGATGACAGCAATATGCATGCAAAACCGTATATGCATTTTAGTCGAATGAGACAATAAATTGGAATCCATTCCTAATATGCCATTAAGGAAGTGAGCATTTCCTTCAGACGATGAACCATGAAAGACAATGCGTCATTTCGTATCGTCCCGTTTACCTCTTTTGAGCATGTAATGGCCGGGAAAGAACACATCGGATAATCCATCAACTGCCTTTAGTAAATACGTCTAAGATCTTAGTAGGGAGTAGAATTTATATTCTAAGCATTAAAACGTTGCTTGTTTAGCAACATATTTAAAGTCATTAGAGGAAGACAAATTTGACTTCTCTCCTTTCTTCTAAGAAATAGAGAGTATTCCGTAAGTTTGGGGTCATTTATATATCCTATTCTGCTTAGCGCTGCACTTGAAGATATTATTTATAAGTCTCATTAACTTTGCAAGTATCATCATCACAGTGAGTGGTCGTGATACATAATAATGAAGTTTACCGTAGTAATGTTTACTTAAATATTCATAAAAATAAATATAAAATGTGATATTAGCATTACGAGGCAGTGATATGCAAATGGGTGTTGGGATCTCGATGTTCCAACATGTTCAATCTATGGAAGTTTAGAATAAGAGAAGGAGTGTACACTATTAAAGCAATAAGAGATCCGAACGTTCTTCCTTACTTTCTTTGCAATTAGGTGAACGAGCGATGTGGGTCAGATATAGCGGATCAGTTTTAAAGGGCATATGGGGAGCTGAATTATAGCTGTACGATCTTTGCTAAAAATTTGGGAAAAAATCTTGACTAGCGAATATGGTTGTTTAAGCTGATCAGTGGTATGGTATGAAGTAAGTAAAATCGCAAGCCCCGATACCACCTTTGCTCTAAGAAGTGCTCCTCAGATATACGGGACATCAGTATAGTGTACTCTGCCGCTAGTTTAGGCAGAATAATTATTTATTGGCTAATTTCAGGTTTTAGAGAGGTTTCTTACACTTGCTACAAGCTTACAGACTTGGGATTATAGTGTCTCGCATAAATGTTCGAACTTTTGTTGTGTAGATTTGGGCTTCCTTCTTACCTTAACGGCTGCAGCTGTAGGAGTGGAACTGCAGAGGCAGGTAGCCTCTTCAATTATGCTGTGAGCAGTAAGAGCCCCGGCTTTTGTCGCCCAAGTAACTTCATTATTCTAACTCGTCGATTTTGAAATGTCTTCCTGCTTGGTATGTACAATTCAACGACAGAAAATTTCATAAATAAAGACACCGAGAATTTTAGTTGCCGTAACCCTGCCATATGATTTCACATTCTTCCTAGTGCTCGATTGCAGGATGTGTTGTCGACATTTTATGAATAGGTACCTACGAGAAAGTCCTGCGCCGTGGCTTAGTGGGCTAAGGCAGCATGCCTTGGTCCCAGGCCACGGAAAGTGGCGCGGGTTCGATCTCACCCATGGAGTGCGGATTTTTGGTCCCGGGTATAGGACCGGTGGCCACTCACCGGTGCCCTCGTGAGGAACGTGAGGAGCTTACGCTTGGTAAGCGGCCCTGGTCACGGAAACCATCATCTCGGCTGGGGGATGCTGAGATGCTGACCACATCTCCTCCCCGTATCGGTTGGATGATCGTCCACCTCTGCCGTGCATAAGTGCGCGTGAGGCTGGCAGTCGGGTTGGTAGGACACGGCCCTCTAAGGGATGTCGCGCCATGGGTTATTTATTAAAATTTATATTACCTAAGAGAAAATCCGTTTAGTGACCACTGAAAAAGGGAGATTCTTATTCATAGAGAACTCAAACTATTCTAAATGGCTCCTAAGAAGGACCCTAGTTTCATGCGATAACGCATGTGTGTGAATTGCAGATCATGACACCGGGACAAGTATTGAATTGGTTGCAATAGTGGGCGCAATCTGCTTTTTAAATAGGGCGCTTAGCTGACTCGGGCCGCTATATGTAAATGGTAGTCATTATTATCTAGAAAGTTCTGAATCGTCTGTTACAGAATATACTTTAAAACTATTCTTCGAGACGCCATTACGGTTCTTGTATTTGTTAAATGAAGTCTCTTCTGTGAAAGTGCTTGCTTATAGCTTGTTACTTAAGCTTGTGTAGCTTTCCTGCGTCGGGTGCATCGAGCCTATTAAAATTACTGTCTTAGCCTGGATAAATCTCCTCAGCTGCCTATGTAACAAACTCAGCGTGGAGCGTTAACATGTGGGGACATTGTTGAGGGCCAACGATGAAGTAACTATAGCGAGTATTATGCACATAGCGATTCAAACAATCATCGATAGGCTACTTACATATCTCTCCGAAGATGGCAAAGTAGAAGGACTAACCGATAGATTGTAACCTGCTTCTTTTGGTATTGCTAGATGTATACTTAGGATTTTTCGGCTTAAACTTAGCAGCCAACCTATAGCAAAACAAATATTATTGTTTGTCTAGCTCTTTAAAATGCTTAATCGAAGCATGCTAAAAACACTCTGAGGCATGTTGTTAATGTCCCGGCTAATGTTCAAAGTATGCTGTGTTCAGGCACTCGATCTGCAAATAACTTCTATGGCTTGAGTTGATGTTTTCACTGTGGCTACATCTTGTTGTGAATATTCTTTCAATGACTTTTGGCATTCAGGTAAAATATTCCAGTAATCCTGAAGGCCCTCAAAAATGATGTAGTACATGATGCACTTCATGAATCTCACATTTTCGGACCGGACTACCTCTGGACAGAGAGAAAATGCACCGACTAATACATTTTGGTTCTGGAATAGTCATGAATAGGGCCCGAATAACTAATGTCACCTAAAAGCCCTAAATTATGGTTTTACACCTGAAATAACCTAAATATCTTTCTTCCGCTTTTGAAATGAAGGATGATATTTCCGATTTTCAAAGTTAATTTGGAAGGTCATATTCGAGAGTAAATTAATAAAACAAGGGAAATTCGGCCTTAAATAACATTCCTCTCAATAAGGAAAGATGTACGGGTAAATAAGTCCAACCGAACTTCTAATTCTGTTCCTCCGGAATTCTGGTCTCTTCTTACGCTGAGCATTTAAAGGACATTAAAATGTCGTCAATGAATTAGATGAAACAGATCTTTACCCCACTGCCAAGGACAAGAGATTACTCGAGTGCTCCACTCATGCCACTTCCCTTGCTTATATTAACACGCATTTGCTTTCATACCAAAATCTATTCTCCAGTTGGAAAGAACAACTTTGGCACTAAAAGAAGTTCTAGATATCATCCACAATGTTGCGAGAAAACAAATACCTGCATCAGTAGGAGATGCATGTTCTTCGAAACTGCAGCAGATTAGTCAGCGAAATCCTGGTTTTGGAAACATGAAAGTCAAACTCAGAATTACAGGGAGAAAAGTACACAGAAAAACTATTCCTAGAACCTGCAGCATTGGCATCTATGGTCTACGCTCCAATGACGTCATGTTTTGAAGAAAAAACGTTTTCGTCATACACGAATGTGTTGCATGACGATAGGAAATCGCTTACCCCAGAACATTTGGGTATGTATGTAACTATTTACCACAATGTCAAAAAATAACCTACAAAGAAAACAGTAAACTGCATTTTATGCGTTCTTTGATGATTATCTTTGACAATGTATAGGTACTTATTTGAAATAAGTTCAAGAATATATTTTACAAATAGGTACATGTACAGATAAACAAACAAAACATTTTAAAAGAACTTACTTTAATAAAGAAAAACCTTAAAACTTATTCCAATAAACAAAAACATAGAAAACTTATTTTAATAAAGAAACCCCCCCAAAAACTTATTTTAATAAACAAAGACTTAGAAAACCTTTTTTTAAATAAAGAAAACCCTAAAATCCCTATTTTAATAAATAAATAAAAACCTAAAAAAACATACTTTAATAAAGAAAGACCTAAGAAAACCTATTTTAAACAGATAAGAAATCTAAAATGAATATTGTACCGAAAAATCCGAGCCCTTGTCATGATATACATGAAGCAGAGGAGAATCCTTATTGGATTCTCCCCAATATTTAAAACATTACATAAAAGGATAATAAAGTGTCACGTATGGTATTTAATTGCGAGAACATATAATCAATCAATACACCAATCTACAGTGTCTTCGCAACTTAGTAGCGTATTTATTTTGATTTCAAATACTAATTTAAAGAAAGGTATTCTTTAATTTTGAAATATTTACATGAAGCCAATTGGCATATGATTTTAAAGGACAAAATGTAGCACCCGAAAATTAAGTTCTGAGGAGTATAAGTATGAAAAATATTACTTTGAAGTGCCTTATTAGAAATGGGAATATGATTTACAATTATGACACTTCATTGCGTTTAAATCTCAGAGTTGCTTAAAAGAAGAGGCAGTTCATCCTTATATCAATATTATAATCTCCACTGAAAATTATTTTCTTATTGACATTAATGAACATTCTTTCGAGTGCTTTTATGCCTGTAGGCAAGAATATTAAAGTCCCCGCTGGGCGAAAGGAAACAGAAGCCATTCAAAGTTTTCCTCTTCAAGTTAACAGTTCTCTTTCCTCTGATTGTCATGAGCCTTTCTCACAGATTGTCGTTTTGTATTATTTGATAAAACCATACAAACATGCAAGGCATGGTACCACAAAAATTAACTTGCAATTTATCATCATCATCATCATCATCATCATCATCATCATCATCATCATCATCATCATCATCATCATCATCATCATCATCATCATCATCATCATCATCATCATCATCATCATCACCATCATCACCATCATCACCATCACCATCATCATCATCATCATCATCATCATTATCATCATCATCATCATCATCCTCATCAACAACAACATCATTATAGCTCCTGTTCTTGCTGCATAATAACCCTTTCATATATCTAATAGTAAATGTCTTGGAGTATAATACAGTTATCCTTATTAATATTATCCCAGTGATTATTCCAAGTAGCGAACATATTTATTCATTAGCTGTGTTACCATCTTCTATGATGAGCAAGGCCACTTTTCTACATGAGGCTATTCAAGAAGGAAGGTCGATGACCAGGGCGAAGCTGCACTTTGCATTACGAAACTACGATTCGAATAGACGTTTCTGTATACCTAGTCCTTGACTGAAGAATTTAAATATGGACAGACACATCAAGAGTGTCTGCGTCTATTAAGTAAATGAATAATTTAAAGTGGTTGGGATTGCCAGCTTATTGCGGTTTAGAGTATACTCTTCTTCCAACTTCAGTCCTCGGGATTCCAAGATGTGAAGTGGTTGCTCCAATTTTGAAGGTGTTTCCTTGCTTCAGTCTCAGCTGAGTCCTATCTTAGGGTATGTGTGGGTGTGCAAATAAAAGTAAGGATGACACCGGAATCAAAGTTCAAAATGTTTAATGACTTCTTAAGTATTCACTTAAATCAAGAAGTTGCCGACCAATGGAAACTAATGTACTATAAAATCCGGAGTTAACGTAGTACAGTCTTATACTGCGCGATAACACCTGATTTTATCGTTGAGGCAACAACTGACGCCTCATTCCTGTCTTGCTTCATCGGCGACCAGTCCTGATGTGTTCAAAATTCTGGAACATCTGAAATAATTCTAGAAATGTGCTGCTCAGCTACCAAAATTCCCCTAACGATCTCCCATTTTGTGAATGACTCTAAGCTCCTCACCACTAGCTTCTAATACCACGTTGCCAATTCATTTATATTTTACTGAAATTCGCTTCTTTCATTCTAAATTCTCTCTATACATTTCTTAGAAATCCTCTCACATATTCCACGAATTTCAAGCTGGCCTACCATACCTCCTCTGGCAACTATACACACATTCTCCCTTTTTTGCTAAAGTAACTTACCAAATGACATCTGCGAATTGGCCAGAGATAAGCCTTAGCTAGTTACCTTACTTAATGACATCTTATCCGAGCCAAATTATACTCACAATTATCTGCCAAACATCAAACTCTTTAGCATTTATCGCAAATGCAGAAAATATTCCTACGTAATTTTACTGGCAGTATTGCTTTAATCAACTAATCCACAATTTCTGTATCAGGTAAAAGTGTTCGCCTCCACCTTGCGTGAAAGCAGGAATTTCCGAACAGTTTCTCTGCTTTTGCAAAAATTAAAAATTATATTTCTACTGGTGCTACAGTGTTCAGTCTAAGAAGTTTTCTTACGGTTGTTCTGCGATGCGAAAGTAATGCCCCCAAGCGACGTTTCGGGGATTCTGCTCCTTGAAAGGCGCACAATGGCCGTTAGAACGTATGTATCGCGGTGTGTCGATTGGTTTTTTTTCTCTTACCACCGCCATTAAAGGAAACGATATCAGGTTGGTGAAGTGAGCATGCACAAAAAAGGCAAAGAAGAGAAAAGCCGTTAACAGTTGACTGCCTTCTGCACGATGAGCTTTCTGAAAGCAAACGTTTGTAGTTGGACGATCGCTACAGAAAATGTTGATGGCTCTCTGCGTAGAGGGAGTCTAAAACATCAAATAAAATGTGAAACGACTAGAGGTAACATGTTATGGCGATAGCGAAAACACAAATAGAACATTTTGCTCATTAAGAGCAGAATACCAAAGCCTTGATTGAGATCTCTCCTTCGCGCTGGAGCCGATTTGAACAGGTACTAAAATGGAAGTTCAGGCTGAAGTTTAAATAGGTAGAGTCAGACTTAAAAATCCAAAGCTTAGCTACACACGGCTAGTGTGTAAAATTTAATTTAATCAATTAACTCGTGAATTAACTACGATGCCTGGAACTTACGTACTTACAACACAGTAAATCGCCACTGCATATGAGAACATTCATCTCATTGCGTACGAGAACCCCTAGTAGTTTACCGACAAGAATACGAATCAGATGGAGAATTTAATGCCATGCTGGAATGTTAGCCACCTTAGTTCAATGGTTAAGAACAACCGAACGGAAACCGAAGATCGTGGTTCAAATCCCGGCTATGACTTTCAATTTTTCAACCTGACTACCTATCCAGAATGAAATGCCAGGTAAGATATATAAGGCACACCTTAGCGCCCTTGTGGCAATATGGATTTGAAAACCAAAGGAGATCAATGCGATATAAAATTTCCATCTTGATAGGATATGGAATATGATACAACTTCAAATATTTTTCACTGGGTTTGTTATTAGAAAATTCTAGAAATGTTAATTGAGTTTAGCAAAGTCGCAAATTCCTTATACATTTGTATAGTCCAATGTAGAAATTTTATTCTTTAAAGGAACTTTAGAAAAAGCAAATCAAAATTAGATAGTGTGATTATGGGACTTATAAATGAGGGAATCGTTTTGAATTATTGTCATTTAGGTAATGTTTCAAAGACAATCCCTTTCTTAGAAGGCTTTCGTGATTATATTACCGCTCGTTTAACCAGCAATGCACGAACATAGTTTAAGATATACGGATACAATCTGACTAATTTCAGTTATTACCCAAAGTGTTTATGGCGTTCGAATGGGCAGCGTCCCGATCTGCAGCGAATGATCTGCGTTTGTGTGCTCAGCATTGACACCTTGTTACTCCCACTATTGTCTTATTTCTCTCTCTCTCTCTTTCTCTCTTTCTGTCCCATAATATCCTAGATCTGCTGCTACACATACTGCATTTCTTTTTCCAGCGTTAAGTCATATCCGACGGACGCTGAATGAAATATGCGACATGATGCTCAAATTAGCCCAGGGTCCATGGAGCCTTGAGCTACCAGACATTTGTCATTCAGGATAAGGGAAAATCTCGGAAAGAAACCTTATCAAGGTTATTTACTCTGACCAAGAATTGAACTTGGGATTCCTTGAGTGCGAGGCGAAAACGCTACCGAGGTGGACACATAAGGGAATCCTAATTAAAATGTTCTAAGCTCTATAATAATGTTGTTGAATTCAAATATTAAACATGCATAATCGTATTTCTTAAATGTTACGTATATACTTATAGTCCATGAATTACCTGTATTTGTTTTCTCTTTATTTATTTCTTTTCATCTAAGGGAACAGCTAGTGGCTCATCCGAATCACTTTCATTATTTACGTCAAGGGCCGATTCATCATTTTCACTGTCTTCATCGTCTGACCCATGGAAATATATGATGTTAGATGTCAAAATATTTTTATGGCATAATTCATTCCAAATGAAGCCTTCTTGTAGAAATTAATTGTTCTTTCACACTGGCCGTGTGTAGGCTAAATTGTGGAAACGTAGAGTCAGAATGAAAAATTCAATGCCATAGCCGGGATTTGAACCACGGATCTTCTGGTTTCCGTCCAGCCGCACTACCATTGTGCTACTATGGCCAACGTGTCGATATGACATTAAATTCTCCAACTGACTCGTATTTTCCCGGTAAACCACTTAGGAGTTCTCATAAACACATGAGACAACTACCTTAATGGCGACTTACTATATTGTAAGTACTTTAAAGCCCGGGCTTTATAGTTAACCACTATTAGGTTAATTAAAGTACTTACAATATAGTAAGTCGCCATTAAGGTAGTTGTCTCATGTGTGTATGAGAACTCCTAAGTGGTTTACCGGGAAAATACGAGTCAGTTGGAGAATTTAATGTCATATCGGCACGTTGGCCATAGTAGCACAATGGTAGTGCGGCTGGACGGAAACCAGAAGATCCGTGGTTCAAATCCCGGCTATGGCATTGAATTTTTCAGTCTGACTCTACGTTTCCACAAGTCTTCTTGTAGTTTGTTTCTTCAGGTTTCTCTCAGTTTCTTCAGTCTTTGTATGTCAATTTCTTCTGAGTATGTCGTTCGATGGCAGTGAATTTAATAGTTACGCTTTTTCCTGGTATTTGAAGTTAAGCACTCCTTGCAGTTCACGCTTTGTTTCTGTTGTCGAAAATTCAAACCCTTTTTTGCAACCTTTCAACAATTTGGATATTTCTGCTGACCGTACCCTGTAGTTTGTTTTCAATTTCTGAATGATACGGTGCATTATACACCACGTGAATTCCTCGCTCTTTCACTAATGTAACTGTCCGGAAACCATTCTTTAAATTAATTAGCTGTCACGTTCTTATGGTAATCTCAAGTAGTTTTTAAAAGAAAAGTCAAAGCACGGTTAGGAATCCTGTGTTAACAGAAGCTACATGATAAATTATCTTATTGTCATTTCCAATGGGTATCTATAGGTTAAACCTTTTTCCCCTTTTGTTTTTGTTCTATTGTTAAGCTCTGAGTCTTGCCTAGACTTTTGAGAAGTGTTTGTAGTATCCATGTCTGGTCAAAGAAAAGTATAGGTCTACTATCATCAGAATTTCTAAGTTCATAAATTTTATTAATTCAAGATACGAAAAAGGCTGATTTGAACTCTATGGTAAATACTCTATAATCTCCGATTACGAAGCAATAAATTATAAACATCTGACGATTCTTATTCTGTTGATAATTGCATTCCATAGGCCAATGGCAAAGTGAACTGTTTGTTCTCTCTCATTAATAAAAGCCTTGATTTCATCAAAATGATCCGTTTAGCACACTATATCAATAATTTAAACTCCAGTTCCGAATGATTACAAATATATAATAGCTCAGGCACCAAAGATAAAATACAATGCTCCAATGTCTTTATGAATTGTTGAGAATAATCATATACATACAAACAAGTAATAATGGTCATTGCAGTGCTTGAATAATGACGCGTGTGGTAATATATGGGTGGGTTTATTCATTTGTGTTATGAAAACTATCTGAGCTAAAAATAGGTAGTTTTCACGTAGAGGTTACAAACATTATTTCCTACCAATCCGTTCATTACTTTTATAAGCCTTAAAAATTTTTCATCACGCCCTACTTAAGTGAAATGTAATGTGGCAACACAGGACTGACTAGTTTCCAGCCTGGCGGGACAGAAACCATGCTGCTTGCAAGCCATAATAAATTAGTATAAAATGATGCAAAAAATTGCAATAATAAATTTAGTTTATCTATCACAATCCTATTTAGGGAGAAAGAACTGTAGCAACCCTGACAACGTTGGCAATAACGTTTGAAAAGTATTTTCATGACTTAATTCAGTATAGTTGGCAGAAGGATTTAAGAAACCGAAGATGTGTTGAATCTTTAAAACTGCCAGTAAAATTCTACGAAGTTATTTTCCAATAAAGAGAATTTCAGGACTATTCCCAGAAAGTTGAAACATACGCATTTTAACACGCATTTCTGGTGAAAGTTTTTTATCGAATTCTTGGGTAGAATGCAATTACTTTGTCTACCTAAGATACAGGTAAGATACATGAAAAGATGTTCAGTAAATATCAGTAAATTTATATTTTATTCGATTGTACAAATTTTATAAAATGTTAAAACAACAATCATTTTTGCCCCAAAATGGTTACTTTGTCAAAAGAAATTTGAATTTTAAATTAAAAGATGATATCCCGGAGAAAATTAAATCAAATCTGTGATAGTTCTGCTGCAAAAATCCAGCAAAAAATCTACAAAAGGACCAAAAGAAACATAAACAATAGCAAATAAACATTCAGACACATAAATAAAAACCAGGAACTCAAATATGCAGTAGCTTGACAATTTTGGAGAAAACGAAAAACTATAAAGACAATAATACAAATCTAATAATAATACAAAAGTTTGCAGAGAAAACAGACCTGAAAATCGGGGAAAACATTATAAAAACATAAAGATATTTTCAACTTTTAATATCCTGGCTGGTTGTACGGAGGTTTATTCAGTGTCACGACGAATGACGAAGGCAGTCACCAGAAGTGGAAAGTGGACGAGAATAATTCCTGAAACATGTTTTATTTATTAAATAGTTAAAAGAAGAAGTGTCAATATCCACTAAAAATTAACTAATTAGCTTAAGTTTGTCTGAGCTGTGGGCACGTATGTTTCGAAATTGTACAAACTTGTTATGAGAAGCATAACGAAGATAATACTGGTAATATATGGGTCCACAGTGCCCATATATTTTCTGTGAATGTAAAGGCATATTCATTAATTTTCCGAACCCCCAAAAATCCAATAAATTGCTGCGTGTATAACTTAAAATATTTGCAACTGACAAAACATGATGGGCAGTGGCCACTGACTATCCAGCTCCATAATTATTGAAGTTTAAGCATTCCCTTTTTTGTTTTGTTAAGGGTCAAATTGTGTATACATTTTAAAAAATGTACACGTAGAACGGCTTTTAACATAAATGCCCTCACTGCAATATGGGATTGCCCATTACTGTGACCTGCTCCTCAATGAAGATAAATCCTACGGTCTACACATTACCTTATTTTAAAGTGTACTATAAAGACTTAGGGGCATTTCTTATTTTATAAACCCTTCATGTCCAATAGTGCTCTATAAAAACAGAAGATTGTTGCTGCAGACGATGAAGAAAAAGATTAAAATCGCTGCAAGAATTATCAGAATTCCTACGTTCACTCTTCAGTGTTTCTTAATTCAGCTTTTGATCTAGTCGGATGCGTATGCGAGCAAGTAGAATATTATAATTGTTTAATTATAATTATTGTTATAAAACCAATGAAATTTTCCCTAGATGGAGAGATACTACTCACGTATTGGGTGAAACACGTTCTTCTGAGGGTGAAAAAAGGCAATTGCTAATCCAAATAAGATATATATTTAAATTTGGTTGAAGAAAATTGAAGCATACCTGATACCAGAAAAAACTATTTGATATACTGTAGGACCCTTTTTAGAGAGTTTCATTAGATGAAACTAATTTTCGACTGTATCCGAAGAACCAAAATGTAGTTGTCTAAAACAGTAAAAAAATATACTGTATCAATGGTAAATGAATACTAGAAAATTTTCACTATTTTCTTACGTGGTATGAAGTATGCACTTTCATAAATATAGTTAAATAATCCAATCCTATTTCTCCTGAGGTGTCTCACTGTACGGTTTGCTTTATCCCCGGTGTCTTGTACTTTCTAAGAGCGGGCGTTAAACGCTATGGAAATATGCTGATATGTTGCAGTACATGACCTTCTCTAATCATTATTATTGATATTTATACAGCTTCCATAAACTGCTCCTACGGGGATTTATTTTTCTATGAATTTCAACTTTATGGTAATAAAGTATCGTTACGCATTTCACTACATATTTATTTAAGTACGAAGAGACAAAGGAAACCAAAACATATTCAGATTATGAAAGCGATATGCTGGCCGGAAAATTCTAAGCTCTTTCATTACATCGCGAGAAAAAACTAGGTAGCGGCACTACTTTAAGAATACCAAAGTATTGACAAATTCAAGTCAACAATGACATCTCATTAATGGTGATGCCAGGAAAGTTATTTTATAAACCTAAGCGGTGTGATATTGACAAACATAATTTTTGCACTATTTATTTGTATTTTATATATTTTATGTTTACAAAGTAATACAAAATTCTTACCGCATGAAGCAAATTCACAGGTAATTCCCATAAAATTGCAGATGCAGTTACAATTTATCTGAATTTATTTTATACATAATATTTTAATCAAAATCATTAGGAGTAGTTTTAAGGGTTTTCTTGAAATTCTTCGTGTCACATCCTTGAAGAATGCTGATTTGAAATATCAAATTCGGTATGCTATATTTTTCATTTCATGCTAGGCTATTCAGACACAAATACATATTTACACGCATTTCAAACTCAAAAACGTTTTCCATTTGCGTTCTGGTGAACCCAAAACAAATATTTCCGATGAAATCTGTGTATCAACATCTTGGGTACGCAGTAGAGATGGTTAGGAAAAGGAGTCTGTTTATCCTATATATAAAACCAAGTTTAAAATTGAAAATTGTAATCTGTATAAAGCATTTATGGGAAATCTATAGCTGACTTTTCTGGATTGCTTTGCTTTAGATGGTGAATCTATGGAGTTGTGAATGAACATATTTACTGCTTCAAGTATTCATATAAATTTAAATGAAGACGATTAAACTGAAAATAGAAGGTGGATTGAAACCATTTAACTGTTTTTTTTTTTCTTTTTCTTTTTGTAATTTACGTCCTCCAACGTTAATTCATAACGGACGATGATGGAATGGGTGAAATGATGCTCAAATGAGCCCAGGGTCCATAGAGCTTAGACATTTAGCTGTCACTGTACCAGAGTTCTAGGAAGATTGAATAGTGTTACGTGAAACACCTGTTTTTCAGATAACTTGGCAATTATGCATCTACGCTTGAAAAGCGGAAATATCACGTACTTATGCAGGTAAAATGCACCACATTACCACATGCCAACCAGCAGCATGTCAGCCTATTGAAATGCTTTTATGTTCGCATTCTGTAAACAAAAAGTCGACGTAGTTTGCGATACCATGTCTGACGCAAATAAAATGGACCTTTCGTCCATATAAATTTAATGAAGTTGTGCAAGGGGTTTGTGGTGACACAATGAGCTTGGTACATCATGAATGTAAATTTAAACAACATTTGCTAGTATGTACGTATTCAAATGCTCCATTTGTGTTAATCTTTGGGCACAAAACAGAAAACGTAACATTTTAGCCTTTGGTTTTCATTCTGATTTTAATCAAAGAAATGTTCAGAAATGTGATATATAAATAATAGAAAGGCTAAAACTAGTAAACGAATCAATTTCAATCATGAGTTGCTAATAAAATGATGCACACCTATACAAATTAGTCCATTACCGATATCCGTTCTATGTTGATAGATACTTCTACAGGAAATGCAATTCAAAATCTAGTGACTATACAAGCGCAATTCTCATATAGCAGGTATTTATTATTCACCAATAGCTTCTTGAGCTCGACAAGACCAACGTAACTGATATTATACAGTCTTTGGCTGCTCTTATTTTAGTAAATGCAGCTCTTATTGCAAAGGAAATTCATCTTGTCTTTCAGAGCAGGCACTTCTACGGTAGATACTTATTAAGAAGATTGAATTAGACTGAATTAGAAACCTCTGTATATATGTACGTATTTTAGCGCATATGACATTCCTATCATCGTTAAGTGATTACAGTTAAATTCTCTTAAAATTATATTTCGACAACAGTCCATTATTCTTGATTTCAAATATTAATTATTTTAAATGTACAAAATCATATACAAATATAAATATAACTGTACATTTTCAAAATACATGTCCTCCAAATATTGCAAAATTGCTCTAACTATAATTGTAGCCGATTGAAATGGCGATTGTTGCAATCATGTGAACCAAAGGCCGAAATTTATAATGTTTATACAGAGAATGCTATTATATTGCAAGTATGGAGGCCATTTCTCAAAACAAACATTTGACGTCACGACGCAAGTTAAAAGCGTTACTCTTTCAGATCAGTCACCATGAACAACAATTTGCTACATATATTGATTATAGTGTTCTACTCAGGACTCATATTTCCTAGGTACTTAGTATATTTCGCCATCTTACATTAAACTATAGTTAAACGCAGGACGAATTCAGTAAATTTAAACTGAAGTTCAATTGCAGATTAATGTTTATAATGCGAAATTAAATTATTGTTTAAAATTAAACGGAGGTTTCAACCTTCTTTATAGTGTTTGCCGTCAGTACAAGAACTCTCCCTGTAATTGTATCCAGAATACAGCGCTCAAATGAACCGTGGTTTGTAAATTAATGACGGATCTTTCGAAGTCTCAACAACTCGTTATAATTTATATGCAGAGGTAATGAATAATAAACTGCTTTGTTCAAACGAGTAACAAGAAGACGGCTAGAGTTTGAAAACATGTAAATAATTATTACCGCAAATAATAGCATTTTTAAGATGTTCCAAAGTAAGCTTGCCGGAATTGTCAGCATTCATATTTTTAAAATTCTTTGGCTGTCTCTTCTAGTTCGGAAGTTTGCTTCAGGTCACTAGCATCATTGTCAAGGATAGTTTTGAAAATTATTGATAAAGTATAATAATTTTATCACGATTTAGCATTTCCATGTTCGTATGAACATAGAATAATGAATATTTTCAGTTACTTAACTATCTATTTGTAAGGCAATACTTACTAAGGCATAAATAATAAAGTATTTGTTGCTGAAGGCTATTCAAAACATGACTTACACGTTGAGTTTTCTGTCATAACGTTTACTACCTAACCACAACTAATACAATGGGCAAAAATTTAATGGTGATATAGGTTTTCTCAATTTCAAAGAAAAGAATTGAAATAAATATTTAAATAACCATATTGATTAAACATGTAGTATGTATGTAGGTAGTTGACTAGGTATTTTCACAAAATCTTTTGACCCACATGAACAATCGCTCTCAAATTTAGAACGAATAATTCTGGGCAGCGAAAAACAAGTAGGAGCCATCGCGATTCTAAAGTGCTAAACTTCTCCACCCCCTTAGATTGTTTAACTGTTTTTAATCTCTTTTATTTTATTTATTTCCCTGGATTTCATGGATTAGGTACTAGCCTGCTCCAACCTCAAGCTCGGAAGGCCACCATCTCCTCTTCGCTTAGTGTGGCATTTGGTATTCTGTTATCATTCATTCTGGAAACGCGGGTTTTCCAGTTTACCTTGTTTTGGTAAATTCTGTCATTTAGCGAGAAAATATTCAGCTGCCTCCCTTTTTTATTATTACTTACTTTATCATGTAGATAGTGTCCTTCAACAGATCTGAGGAAACTCATTTCAGAAGTCTCTTTTAACTCTTAAGTTTAAAAATAAGCATGAGAAAGAAAGAACGAAAGTGAGAAAAAAGCAGTGACGCTGGAGTCCTCCCTATGAGATGAAGCGTAAAAGTTTCTGCGATACATGCGAGAAAGGCGTTATTTTAAATTTCATGTGATTATCATCAGATAACATTTTACTCAGTATAGTGAAATTTGTAAATCCTATGCAATTCTTATTGTCGCTTAGTATTCATTCAATTGTATATATATAAACACCATTTCTTGCTCTGGAATATAAACATTATTGTGTACTGTGAAAATACAAACCTCGCGGAATTAGCTAAAGTACAGTTCGTTTTCAGAATAGTAATATTTTATTCCATTGTTAAAATACTTCGGAATGTATTAAGTCTGTTTAAAACTTGAGCTGATATATTTTTAAAATATAAGTATTATCCTTTTCTTCCCCAGCGCTTTTGATACTGTCAGCATGTTCATCGAAGCTGGAGAAGAGAGTTTTCTATCAATAAAGCTAAGCGATTCATCCACAGGGCAGCAAAATTATATCTGATGCAAACAATAGGGTATTCAAGAATGATAAGTGGATTGTTTAGAAACTCAGCTGACTATGAATCTTGTGCTGTAAGAAGTGTAAGCATAGCATCACCAATTTATGGTGAAGCAGCCTTAAGCCAACAAAAAACAATGTTTTTGTATTTATATCTTTAAAATAACCAAAAAAGTAGGAAAGAGAGGATTAAGGGGTGATATTAATGTTTTAAGGACACTTAATGTGTTGCTTTATATTGGATACAACCTTTGTTGATACGTCCATTGTTGAAAACCTATTCTGCTGTATGAATGTGGTTTTTTTCTTTCTTTCTTTTTTTTTTTTTCAATTTTACGTCCTCCAACGTGAAGTCATATCGGACGGTGAATGAGACGCGTGAAATGAAGCTCAAATGAGTCCAGGGTCCATGGATCTTACCCGACATTCGTCTTTTAAGGATAAGGGAAAACCCCGGAAAAACCTTACCCGCGTAGCTCACCCTGACCGAGATTCGAACGATGTGTATGCGGTACACTACGTGTACGCATGTTTGTTAACAGCGTGTACATTTTCCTCCAATTCGTTACTTGAACATTTCTCTATCCACATTAGAGGAATCTGATGGGTTTATTGTTGTAATACCCTGGCAAGGGTGGTTAAATCAGTACATATTTTATTTTTATTTGTTGGAAATAACACTTTTTACGACAATAAGCTATTTGCTCGATTTAATGTGGAGGTCAGAGTTTGTTGCAGTATACAGCTGCTCCGGTATTACCTCGGTCGCCTAGAAACCATGCTGGGAATATGATATTACCTAAATTGGCGTCTTCTGTGATTATAATCCCCAAGGGGCCTAATCAAGGCACTTTCAATTTGAGGCAATTTTGCGTAGAAATTTGCAGCCCGTATGAAAGAGATGAGGCTTCATGAGATATCGCATGGAAGGAAGGACCAGTAAAATGGATAGAACGAAATTTTACATGTGCACAAGTTGTAGTCGTATTAGCCATTTGACTGCGTGTGTGCCCCAGATCTCGCAGGCATACAGCGTAAGTGGGATTGAGTGCTCGGAGGACGCGAACGACATCGAGCCAACACCCAGAATAGGTACTTGTGAGACGGTTGTCCTGCACCCGTCTGAGTGTTCTCGCGAAAATTTGGACCTCTAACCAGCCCTACTTCTACCTACTGTATGTGGTTTTCATACTCGATCCATCGATCCTAGGTTCCTCGGACTAGTTTTTGATAGAAGGCATAGCTGGTCGTCGCATATAGCGCAGTTGAAAGCACGGTGTAAGCGTTCTCTAATTATATTGTGGGTACTTAGTGGGAAATCGTGGGGAGCTGATCGGGCAGTGCTACTTTGTCTATATCGTACACTGATCCGCTCTAAGCTGGACTATGTGTGCATCGTTTATGCTTCAGCTCGTCCATCTGTGCTGAAGCTCCTAGACACGGTCCATAACTCTGGCATTCGTTTAGCTACTGGGGCCTTTCCAACAAGCCCAGTTGTAAGCCTATACGCCGAAGCGGCAGAACCCCCTCTGCAATGTCGGCAGGACGTGATGCTGGGGAACTATGGCTGTGGGTTATTTAGCCTGCCTTGGCATCCAACGTTTGCACCCTTTACCCACACATTCTTTGATATCCATTATAGGAACAACCCGCTAAGCCCTAAGCCACAAGGTTTTCGCTTCCGGGAGCTTCTTCGGCGGTATGCCCTCGAGCTACCCCGGTTGCTTCCTCGGGGTGAAAGGGTGTATCCTCCCTGGCTGTGTGCTGCACCTGCCGTAGATCTTGGCATGGCTGCGCACAGTAAGTCCACAACCCCCACGAGTACTATCCGCACATTGTTTTTAGAATTTTTATCGGATTATCAAGATTTTATTTCAATTTTTACAGACGGGTCCAAGAGCTCTGCTGTTGTTGGATGTGCGATTGTCCATGGGGCCGAACCCTTTACATTCAGCCTCCATGGCAGCACTTCTGTCTACACTGCAGAGCTCCATGCAATATACCGAGCCTTATCCTTAGCAACTCCCAGAACGCCCTCCAGAGCCTACGTGAGCTGTACCACCACCACCCCCTGGTACAGTGTATCCGGGATGCCCTCCACGTTTTGCACGCCTCTGGTGTCAGCGTGGTGTGCGCATGGGTCCCTGGTCACGTGGTTCTGGAAAGGAACGAAATGGCGGATTTGGCGGCTAAGTTGGCAACCACAGCACCTAGTGTTACCCTCCCTTTGGACACAATTGAGGACTTTCGGCTTGTTGTGCGTAGGGCGGCGCTCTCGTGCTGGCGCGATGAGTGGTCTGTTCTGCGTGACAACAAGCTGAGATCGGTGAAGGAGCTCCCGAATCCTTGGACGACCTCCTGTCATTTATCCCGACGGGAGGAAATAACCCTGGCTCGGTTGCGCATAGGCCACTGTTATTTTACCCACAGGTTTTTATTGAATAGTACCCCGGCTCCAGTTTGCCCACTGTGCGGTTCGGAACTGTCGGTACGACACATATTTTTAGATTGTTTTAGACTAGCACGTATCCGCAGGTCTCTCCAGCTGCCGGCCAGCTTGGCGGAGATCCTCGCGGATAACGAGACGACAGTAGGCAAAGTTTTAACCTTCGTTTTAGGAACCAATTTTAGAATTTAGACCCCTGCAATTGGGAATTTTACTGATTTACTCCTTTTATGGTTTTATCTCCATTTTAGTCTTTGCCACTCCGTCGTGCGTTGGTTTTATCTCTGTTTTATCTAATAAGTATTTTTTCTTTTAGTATTTTAGTATTTTAAACCGTTTTATCCTAACTGGCTTTTTAAGGGCGCTGATGACCTAGAAGTTGAGCGCCCTTAAACCCAATCATCATCATCATCATCATCATCATCATCTGCCTCGAAACTGAAACTTGTGCCAGTCTGCAGAAATAAGCGCTTCTTAGGCAGTATCGCGTGGGTTTTATACGAATTAACGGATACACGTCAACGCCGCCGCCACTGTTGGATGAGATGGAGGTGTCTTTAAACTGGGTTGAAAGTTCTAAGAGTTTTCGCAGAACAATAACTCATCGTCGAATTCTGGGCCATGCAGCGGAGTTGGAAAATCGACAATGTGCACGGTAAAAAATTTGGGCACAGACCTTTCGGCCACTCCGCCACCTACGGCTGTTGTGTGCATGTTTTCTCCTCAACAGTGACTTAGAAGATGTAGTGTCTAAGAAACCTATGTGGGACATCCCAGTTGGAATAGCTTCCTCATCGTGCATGATTGTTGAGACATCCATACGCACTTAACAGTAATGTTAATTGGAAATCTCTGGCCGCATCCGCCTTCACCAGTAGCAGTTGCGGAGTGGTGGATTGTCCAGGAGGAAAATCGAACTGATAGTTCAACAGGGTTTGAATTTAATCCAGCAGTGGTTATTAGTGTAATGCTTTCGAGAGGGCAGAAAGAAAAAAATATGGATCGGTAGTTTGATAGGAGGGCTATGGCCTTTTCCATGCTTCAACATGTAAATAACTAGAGTCGCCTTTATTTCACGAGCACACTATCTCAGAGCAAGATTCCTATTGAGCATCCTGGTCAGAAAGCAAGTGAAGATGGCGCATTACTACATCGCGTCAGGACTCATCGGCCTTTTAGTTTTGAGGCGCTGAAGTTGGCTCTGAAGTTCATTGTTATGAATTACTGAGAGCCAATTCCTTTCGACGGGGGAAGTCGAACAGATCAACCTTTCTCCCAAAGAATGGCTTTCGACACGATACCATCTTTTGTGTCTTTTCGTATCCAGCGAAAACATTTGTTTTGTCATGAGGATCAAGGCCTGGCCCAGGGTGTCATGGAGAGTTAAGGTACACTTTACTCAAGGATTGCTCAAGAATTTTGCAGTCCTTTATTCCTACCCACCCTTCTTGAGAAACCTGCCCTCTTGGTACGCCTAAGCTTGCTTCTAGCTCTCGTGCAGAAAACTGCTTCGTTATGCAGCGTGCGGAGTCATTACTATTTACGAGGTAAGTCAAAGATTATCCGCAACGTAGCTATAACATTTCTGAGGTTGGACGTACTGAATTCTGTATTAAGCTATTTGCTTGTTATGATGTTACAGTCCTGCTTTCAAATTTGATCATCATTCCGCCATTGGTCTTCCTTTTGTTGGAGATAGATGATGGCCCTTCCATTAGAAGTTTACACCAAAGAAAAATAACGATCAGTGATCCGATTTTGGTGGTCGGAAGGCGTATCAGGGGCCAAAATCCATCAAACTTCATCAATAGTCTGTCTAACCGAACCAAGTCATGTGCAAGCTCAATGCTAATGGCCGTAGCTGGTAATCCTGCTCCTTCCCCATGCATAAAACTTGCACGACCATTTTTGAATCTGTCAATCCATTCGTAGACACTCCGTATTGTTCCAAAAGTCTTTGATGGGTTTTGGCCCCGGTACGCCTTCCGAACAGCGGAAATGCGAAGGCAATTCCGTGAGACACACAGTGGACTTTTGGGTCTGAATCACGATGTCGTGAAGGCCAAATGTGGTCTAGTACTTAGACAACACTGCATTATCGTAATAATTAAGTGAATTTAGTGATGTGAGGACGAGATGAAGCGAGAAATGCTTGGTGATCTCAAAGGCGAAAATTGATGACGTTCCTTCACCACGTGGAATATGTGAATGTTGTCAGGAACCTTGTAGTTGAAGCTCTGTTTTCTCATCCAAAAGAGCAATGATTGAATAGTGTATAAAACAATGCATTTATGAAAGTTCTGATAGCTCCATGTTAATTTTGCATTGGATTTTCAAATTTGTTCTTTCTGTAAATGCTCAGAACTGTAACAGAGTACCATTATGGATGTGAAATGTGTAGTGTTTAACGCCCACTTGTACTACATACGGCACCGCAGGCGGTGACACTGATGATACATGAGTTGAAGATGGAGCACTGGTGGAATGAGATGGCGGGGGAAACCGGAGATCCCGGAGAAAACCCGCCCCAGTGCCGTGTTGTCCACCACAAATCTCACTTTGCGGTCGCCTGGGATCGAACCCAGGCCGCCTTGGTGAGACCCAAGCGGTCTAACCACTGAGCCACGTCGCGGCCTGTACCATTATGGAATTACTGCAAATACACGAACTACATATTTTGCAAAATTTGACATTTTTCTAGATTGAAAATAATAATTTTCCCTTCCTGGCAATTTATTCTTAAATTCACTAAAAGCGGAGGTAGTAGGCTACCCATAGCCAGGTTCTTCATCCGCTTATAAGATTTCCTGTTAAAATCAAAACATTTCATAACCACTTATACAAAAATTTGGAAGCACAATGAAATTGATCTAAGTTTTCGTCTATATTGACAATTAGCCATTGATTTAGCAAATGGAATGTGTAGATGCATTGGTAAATAAAGACTTATCAAATCAATAAATAATGAACTTTAATGGGAAATTCTTACATTCGACTAATTAATGATATTGAATATCTGACTTTCAAATTTTTCCAATAAGAAATATTTCGACAGTATATTTTGGCAGTGAAAAAATAGGTGAACCTATACTATGAATGATAGGTCAAATATTGCTATCTAATTTATCTGCTTCAGTAGTCAGGACATTCTAAGTGGAATCAGATTACTGCATTTTAATTCCTTTATAGATTTGTTTAAATCTACATAGGAGATTTTTATAATTTTTTTTATCGATGTTATAGTTTGTAATGGTTTTTTCGCTATAAGGGGCATCACTGTTATATCTCTCCGCAGGGATTTTTGTCCAAGCTGTGTTTGGTAACACATAAAACATTGGTGGAGCTGTGCACCTTGAGTGGCTGCCTTAGTGCAGGTGCTACGGGATAGGATTATTGTGGTTGAGTTAAGTCATCAAATGACACCGACCAAAAGGGGGCATTTACCAATTTGGAACAGATCACAGTGACCCACTGAAAACCAAAATGGAACATCACTACGTGAAACTCTTGGCACTGAGATTATACCCTATCGAACTATGGGTAGTTCGGTTGCAGCTTTTCTTACAGGACGCGATACTAGTATCAGGAATCTAGCGGAGGTTGACGTGGGGTTGAAAACGCCATTACTGGATTGATTAAATGTTAAATGTATATGGGGATGGCCGTACAGAAAATTGGATAAGAGAAAGTGACAATCCACAGTACTGTGTTGCAAGTGTTGCATAGTATCCCAGGTAGCCGAAAAATTGCCCTTGTCGGTAATTATTGGCATGATACACAGGGAAGGTCATGCATTCGGATAGGAATCATTGCACTAGAGGAAACATGGGCACGTGGTTATGAGTTAGATCCTAAGCGACAAGCAAATGAATGGCGCCACCCTACATCTCCCTAACCAATGATACTTCAGCATTCGTGGAATGTCAAGGTAATGCTGATAGTGGCATCCGACATACGTGGTGGCATTATACGGCAAGCAGTTCCTCCGAATTAGGCTGTAATTGCAATGTACTAGTACAGATTTCTGGAAGACCATCTTCGTTCAGCACTGCGCAGGGAAGGATCCACCCAGAGATCCACCCATTATTTTGCAGGACAACGCCCGTTTTCACAACATAGTAGCTTTACGGAATCTGTTTGCTCGATGGGGGTGGCTATAACACCCACCCTATTCACCGGACATGAGTCCGCGTATCATCCATCTGTTCCTAAGATTAACGAACCATTTCCTGGGACAGGCTTCCACACTAGAGAGGCCATATTTCGAAATTTAGGACACCCTATTTGAGACATTAACAAAAAGGGCACCGCTGGCAACGGGTACAGCATGTGGCAGGAGATTACTTTGAAGGTCTGCAAACGTAATATAACTTGCAATAAATAGTTCACACAACATTTATATGTTCCACATATGTATATCTAGCCCTCGTATAATCATCATTATTCATTAATATAATGTGATTGTCTTTGCTTGCTCTCATATATACTCCTGGTCGAGAATAAAGTTTTATAAAAATGTTATTATTCACTTTATAAAAGGCTTGGTCATTTATTTCATTAAGAAGTGTAATAAAGCTTAATTTCAAACTATTATCCACTATGTTATTAAGATACACACTTCTATTGCTATATCGATGTTTGCCATACAGTCACTTATTTTTTGCAGAACAAGAGAAAAGAGATTTTAAACCTTTTTACTTCTTTAAAAAATTGTGTAAAAGTTGCATAAGATAAATTAGCTATTGTTTTACCCTTTTAGTGCATGTGCTACAAGTTCCAATCTGGGATTTGCTGCTTTTTTCTAACATTTTCTATAGAAGGAGAAATTAGTCACCACAGCTGAAGATGGGAACAGTACTAAGCCATGGAGAACAACAGTTTTCAGTGAAAAGGTGTTAGCAAACACCTAAATAAATATGAACCATGAAACAGACATCACATTTAATAGCTTCTCTTATGTTCCTTTAACAGTTGTATGTTCGTGAGACTTCTGAAGTGAAGTTTTCGTATCAAGAGAATCCAAAGCATTTACTTAAAGTTGAAGTAGTAGTTGTAAAAGTTTTGTAGCTTTTAGATTTGCAAGTTCATTCGTATTTACTCATGTTCCTCTGCTAGTACATCTATGCTGTTCTACCTTCAATGCTATAATTCAACATTCCCATTGGTAAATTGTACAATATTACAAAATTTTCAACGAAACGTATTTCTCTTTAAATACTAAATAGCCTTAGAAGGCTTAATGTCTTGCGGGCGCGATAAAAAGGTCCTGGTCACTTCTTAACGATGAAGTTGTTCGTCATGATTAGTAAATATACGGAATCTCTTGAAGTAGAACCCAATCTGGTAGGCGTCAACAGTTTTGTTCCATTCTAGCGTATAAGCCCCTATTTGTAAGGACCCTTGCATCATTGATGCTGCCGGGCCCATGTTCACTTACAAAATGAAATACGTTAAAGGTGTAATATTAGGTCCATACACTAACATTAAGTGAATGCATCCTATGCTATGAACTTATGCAATTTCAAATTCATTTGGTGCATTTATTTTAATTCATGTACCATGAACATAAGTGGCACCGCAGAAACATCAACAAATTTATGTGGAATGTAGTTTGCCTATTTGGCGGCTTAAGCAGCTGGCAAAAAATGTTTTTATTAAATCAACAGATACCATTTCGAATAATAAGAAAGCCTTTTGTCTTTTAAAAGTCTGCATTTATCCGAATGGTGCGATAATTAGGGCTCGGAACTTGATGAAAAGTCATATTTTTTCTGCGTCATCAGAGAGTGTGCAGAATGCCCTAAAAATGTATTTCTCGTAAAATGAACCAATACTGGCCACTTTTATTTTGCATCTTTTTGTATTTTTGGGGTTTTAATATCTAACGATCACTTTTTAGTAAATATTATATTTTTTGCATTTTCTTCCGTTTTTTTCTTTTAAACGTACTGTTTTGCGTCATTCACATGCATTTTACATTAGAAATTGACATCCCTCCGAAAATGTCTCTTCTTACAACAGAAGAAATTGAGGAGGCTAACCATCAATGTATATGCAAGCTATTTGATCAAAGCATGTTTCTTTTGTAGCCAAAGCACATGAAACATGAAAGTGTTTTACTTTTTGTAATGGCTACAGTGAAATATATTGTCAAATTGGAAACCGCAATTAAATCATTTTACACTAAGGCAGCGCATGCCCTTCATAGAATATGAAAATTCTGCATCTATAGCTGCTGCTCAAGAGTTGCTGGATGGCCCCAAAATAAGGAAGTTTAGCATTTGGCAGCGCAAAGTTTTCAATTTTGGCAGAAAATAGGCTAGCAAAAAAGAGATGAGATTGTACATGCTCTTATCAAAAAGATAAAAGAGTGTTAGAAAAAATGGTCTAGATATTCGAGAGAAAATGAAAAATGTATCAGAAAAGAACATAGAATATCAGTCATTATGTAAAACTGAGAAAGTTCTTCAAACTGAACATTTTGTCTTTAGTTATTTTGAAGAAGTCTATCACCAAGGTACCTCGGGTACTTCAAGTATGCGGCCATGACGCCACTTAAAATAGAGAGTTTTTCTAGGTACAGGAGTGTTAAAGACAGCAGACGATCCTTCAAAAGTGAGAACATACGAATGGCAACGGTTCTTGTTTGCAATGCTGAGTAAGAGATATGCCTAAATAGATAAATTTTCCTAGTACGTAAATACCTATGTATGGGATACATTACATAGAATCTGTAGTTACTCGTAGTAATTAATAACAATGATACGAGTATAAATCTTTTAGATTTTGAAAGTTAAAATTACAAAAGGAATTTAATGTCATTTTTCTTAACTTTAATGTCATTTTCCTCAAAATTTAAGGGCATTTTGCTGGCCATTTTTATCTGACTTTTGGGTCATCCACTTCCGAGGTCTAGTGATAATCAAATTTTTTACAACCATTGTATACCTAATTTAAGTCATTCCTTCAAAGATAAAACCTTGTTTGTTTTAGAAAGGGAAACTAAAAATATCATTAGTTTCCATTACGGTATGAAATTTTTTAAATATTGATTGGAACCTTGAGCTAAAATATAAGTCTGTTCCATATATATTCCAACACCACTATGACATTCCATCTTCTGTAGTGCGTAGAAAAACTGTTTACAGAATCATCACTGGAACACTTGAGAACATATTGGGTAAGCTATTAAATAGCTACACTATTAGGCTACACAAAAGTAAGTGTTTATTTACCTAAGCGATGAAATAAAATTGGCATGTACATCTTGAGCATTATGAAACACTTCAGAATTTACTCCATTAGTTTACCTAAATAATACCACTTAAAATTTTTTACCAGTAATGTTTCGGTTACAGCAGCAATTATATGAAATAGACACTGAAAATTACAGTAGCGGTTACCGATCTTGCTTCTGTGAACTTTCTGAAGCAGGTCCCTGGTGTTCTCTGCTGCGTCGTGATTGCGTCTCGAGACGAAGAACATCTCTCAAGATGAGCTCACACTTCAAGTCTTACTGTCACAGTGAATATTAGCTTTGCAGATATAACTGGAATTGTTAATATGTTCAATTAAGCAGTAAATTTATTGGAATCGCATGACAAAACATTAGATTCCACAGTTAAATATATGTGGAAGTGTTAGCACCCAGTGAGCAACCAGTCTCAAGTGATTGATCCACTTTCTGAACCATAACACAGGTGGAACTAGAGCCTTCTGTACCACATTTCCGCTCTCGAAGTCTTCCTCGGGTGGTTTCTGGCAGTTTCATTTTCAAGGTTTGCCATGCCTATAGGTCTGTACAAGAACAATTGAAATTTTATTTATGTGCACTCATCGGCTGTAATTCTTCGAGTTCCGTTCTATGTATATCAATCATTATAATTATTATAGTAATAATAATAATAATAATAATAATAATAATAATAATAATAATAATAATAATAATAATAATAATAATAATAATAATAATAATAATAATAATAATAATAATAATAATAATAATAATAATAATAATAATAATAATAATAATAATAATATTGCTGTTATTATTATTATTATTATTATTATTATTATTATTATTATTATTATTATTATTATTATTATTATTATTATTATTATTATTATTATTATTATTATTATTATTATTATTATTATTATTATTATTATTATTATAAAATAAAAAATTATTATTATAATAAAATAAAATGTTATTATTATTATTATTATTATTATTATTATTATTATTATTATTATTATTATTATTATTATTATTATTATTATTATTATTATTATTATTATTATTATTATTATTATTATTATTATTATTATTATTATTATTATTATTATTATTATTATTATTATTATTATTATTATTATTATTATTATTATTATTATTATTATTATTATTATTATTATTATTATTATTATTATTATTATTATTATTATTATTATTATTATTATTATTATTATTATTATTATTATTATTATTATTATTATTATTATTATTATTATTATTATTATTATTATTATTATTATGAACCTTGTCAATTTATTCAAAGGCCTGTTTATATGACCTGACGTGCATTTTAAGTGCCATAAATCTACGACACAGGACCACCTGCTTTACTTCTCTACGGAAGGAAATACGAAAAAATCTATCCCCATTCGCGCGGTTTGAACTCGCGAGCTCAGAGCGAGAACTCATTCACCACTGAGGACAAGCGTGACGACCTTACATAAGGAGCCGACCATCATCCGGCTTAGTCGGTTAGATAAGAGATGTGTACAACGCAGAATCCAGTCCCGTTGTAATTCAATTTGATGGATCAGTTTTTATTTTGTTTTGATCTTTCAAAGAACGAAGAATTTCTTATTTTATTTATTTAGCATTTAATTTCTATACAGAAATATTTGCTTTTTCAAGATACAGTACAAACAATACAAACTAGAAATTCAGAAAATACAGAATTAATTCTGCATGCAATAATCAGATTAAATTGTATCAATGTCAAAAAATACAGAAACCTTACATGAATTGTCAACCATTAGTATCATAAAATTATTCTCATGTAATCATTTACTCTACTTAATCTGGTGTCTAACATATTCAAAGAACTCTTGAGTACTCTAGAAGCACTGATTTATTAAAAATGATTTCACATCTCTTCTGAATCTTTTCTTATCATTGTTTTTGATTTTATTTAAGATTAAGTTATACATGTGAACCCCTTTATGAAGTACAGAGTTAAGTTTTTTATTTGATTTTGATCCCAGTATATGTAATTTAGTATTATTCCTAGTATAATGTTCATGAATAGTGTTATTTGTTTGAAAATATTGTATGTTGTTTATAAAGCATATGATTTCTAAGACATAGAGATATGGCAGAGTTAGTATATTATTTTCCTTAAAATATTTCATACAATGAGTCCCTTTACTTAGATTAAACATTCTTCTTATTATTTTCTTTTGTGTTACAAATAAATCTTTTATTTCGGTAGCTGATCCCCAGATAAAGATACCATATGCAAGATAAGACTGCACATATGAATAGTAAATCAGCTTTAATGTTTGTGTATTACAAATTTTCCTTAGCACTGATATTATGTAGTGGGCTTTATTAATTTTTGCAGTAATATACTGAATATGCAGCTTCCAGCTTAAAAATTTGTCAATAGTTACCCCCCAAAGTTTTGTTTTATTGGTATATTGTATTACCTCATTGCCAAAAGCGATTACAGGAGCTATATTAGCTTGATTTCTATTTGATAGTGAAATATTCATACTTTTTGTCCTTTTAATATTAAGTAGTAATTTATTATTAGTTAACCAATGCATCATATTTGTCATCACAGTATTAGCATAATGTTGCAATTCAGAATTATTGCAGCCTCTGATTATTATATTAGTGTCATCAGCATATAGAATAGTTTCTGCATGGGGAATATTAAGTGGAAGGTCATTAATATATACTAGGAAAAGCAGTGGTCCCAGGATAGAACCCTGTGGAACCCCACATCTCTAAATTTCAATATTGGAATTAATATTATGGCCATTTAATTCATTATTAACTACAGTATACTGTCTTCTACCCTCAAGGTAGAATTCAAACCAATTATGAGATACCCCTCTTATACCATAGGCTTCAAGTTTGGATAATAGAATATTATGGTCAACCAAATCAAATGCCTTAGACAAATCCATAGAAATCCCAATAGTATAATTATTTGCCTCAAACCCTTCTAATGTTTGTTTCATAAAGGAGTATAGTGCATTAGAAATTGATTTATTTTTCCTAAATCCATTTTGTTTATCACTGAATACATAGTTTTCAAGAAAAGGAGATATCCTGTTGAACATAACAGTTTCCAAGATTTTTGAAAACCCCGTATGAACTGAAATAGGTCTATAATTATCAACATTTTTTGTATCTCCCTTCTTAAATACTGGTACAACTTTTATTAATTTTAAGACATTAGGAAATTTGCCTGTTGATATAGAACAATTACATATATCCATTAATGGTGCTACTATATATTCTTTGCAAGATTTGATTATACACTCTGGTACGTCATCAAATCCAGTAGAGAATGTGTTCTTTTTTGAATGTATTATTTTAAGAATCTCCTCACAAGTTACTGGTTTGAGAAATACACTTTTATCGTTTCTGATTAATTTAATAGGAGTATTTGTTATATTGGGATGAGTCAAAGGTACTCTATCAGCAATTAATAAAGTGTTTGTTAAGGATATTTGATACCTCAGCAGGATTATCTAATTAATTATCTTACATAAGCGGTTTCACCGAGTACAATGGGCCGCCGATATTGGCTACTGTGACCCATGGCAGCATATGTGCAATGAATATACAGGATGAACAGTTGTCCATGCAGCCGGTTTCGGACGTGCGATCCGCTGACGAACTTCTCAGCTGTGTCGGGAGTGTGGTTAAGAGTAGTACTGTGCATCTCGTAAATTATATGTATAACATAACCAGTTAAAGAGAACAGTAAATTACTAGTGTATATTGAGCAAAATGGTGCTGAAGCCGCCTCCCTTCATTGTTCAAACATTTCTGACGCCTGCTATGGAAATTGCCATTTCAACCATTTCAACTTACACTTCTCTCTGAGTAATGGAAGTAATTTCTTGTTAAATTTTTACTTTTAAATTCGTCTAACTTTGGCCATAGTAGCTCAATGGTAAAGCGGCTGGACGGAAACCAGAAGATCCGTGGTTCAAATCCCGGCTATGGCATTGAATTTTTCAGTCTGACTCTACGTTTCCACAACTTTATAGCTGTTTGAATAGGGATGTGAGAGGTTTCCTTTTGTTGAGAAACGTACTGATTTTCTGAGAGACCTTCCTGTAGCCTGCTCAAAATTATCTGGACTTTATTCTATGACTACTTAAAGTGGTTGCCCATGTTTCTTGTGAAGAGCATCTTTTCTGAAAATTTATTTTCTAATCGAAGAATCGAACTCCCATTCGAAATGTGAAAATCAGAACATGCCTATTGGAATAATCTCCTTATACACCAGGCAGAAATCACACAATTTGGGGAATAGAATATTTGGATTGGCCCATTTCATTTGAGAAACCTTAGCTTAATGTACACTGATACATGCTACTTACTCAGCCGTCTTCTATTCGATTAGAACTTATAGCATGGTTACAAGGGAAACACTTGAACTTGAATGCTCGGAATCGCACGAAAACACACTTAGAATAACCATCGATCTTTAACAGAACAATGTGTCATTTCTATTTAAAATGTTGCACTGTCCCCAAGTACACTTCATCACTGGGAAATATAATAACAAAATATCAGCACCATAGAAGGAAAGTTGTACGTAATTCAATAACATCACTAAATCTTGAATCAAGCGTACCTAGAGACCTCTATTTATACTACTTAGATTGGCACAAAATACACTTATCACTCAGGCCAATATCAAAAGGCATAATAATTAAATTTAAAAATGATAATATTAGTATGATAGTATCATAATCTGCCTTTCACAAAGCCCATTGCAAGAAGTTTTATACTTTGGTACAGTAATTTATTATAAATCTCAGAGCGAAGTTTGATGATCAAACAACGACCTGACTTCCTCGCGTATGATTTGGCACACTCTATTATTACAAAGTCAATAATCCTTATATAGAGCTTATATTGTCGAAAGTATGTGAACATCAAGGATTTAGTAATATTTTGTTGCTTTTGGTGACAGTATCCTCAAAATACCTATTTAGTTTGAAAAAATTGCATCTAGTACGGTAAGATCTGTATGACCTGACCAGAAAACACACAGCATAGGCTATCTTCCTTGTTACATATCCACCAAAGGCTGACGTTAGAAAAGGTTACATGTATATTTTTCCGCTTTTGCTTGTTCCTATATGAATATTTCGTGGATAGGTTGTGTGAAGTTTCTTGGTTAGCATTTGTACCCTGTGCTGAAGTGCGTTGTGTCTCTTGGAAACAGATGTACAACTTATTTGCCAGTCTGCCTGTCCTTCAGAAACATTCAGTTATTCATTTCTGGGTAGAGCTATGTACAGACCGTAGCATATTAGTTGTAGTTTTCTCTCCTCTGTGAAGCGGCTTTGATGCTGAATAGTTAAATACTGGAATTGCTTCTGATCACGTTTCCTAACATTACATTTCTTTATACTTCCTCTCTTGTACATACATTCACTTCTTCCATAAACTGTTGTATTTTGTGTTATACAACATTATGGTCTTCTTGTCCTTACGTGTGACAAATGTAGTAATATGCCTGAATGATAAGAGAAATCGAAGCTTTGAATTTGTCCAGGTCAACAAATTTAGCCACTTTTAATGTCTACATTTGACATGCCAATAGAGAGCACTAAATCCAACGGGCTTACACTTATCGCGATATTACAAGCTATTTTACAGCTTGTAATTGCGATAGTCTGTTTGAAATGGGCTCTTGCTTCGGTTTGTTAGACACAATCTACAATCTATCTAATTTTATTTACTTTTACTTCGCTTATAGTGCCTTATTAGTTTGCTGTAGGAATTGAAGCCACGATTTTCATAGTCTTTAAAAATGTTCTCTAGTACACTTTCATCAATATCGAATAATGCACAAGGCCTAGAGTTTTTGAATGGAGAGAATTCGTAGTCATTTTGATTGACTCTTCATTTTGCTCTACGTACAAATATGTACTTTTTGAATAGCCACTTTCAGGTTCCGCTTTCCCCTGTCCTTCCAAATCACTATACGTGTATCTACCTAGCTTAACGTCATGAATTTCTGTGTTATCCTAATCATATTTATGTGAACTCCATATCTTCGTCAACAGTATCATTCCCATATTCAGCACGTCGCAACCTCGTCTCTAATATCTGGGCCATGTTCATAGTACTAATTCTCTTCATGATATCGCTGTGCAGAAATTACGCAATAACTGTAGCTATACCATTCACACAGCTCGAGCACTGGTTAGTGCAGCTAAAACATTCCACCGTCTAATGGTGCTAGCAGACAAATGCGGAGTTTTGCATTGATTTGACAGAGGTCACTGTTGTTTAAATGAAAGCTTTTTAACCTAAATATGTTTTAGTGTGCCTCCGAAAGTTGGAGATCACAAAGGTATCGAAGATGTTCTTTTCTAACAGTTTATGAATTCAAATTAGTTGTATTTTAGCTTAACATGTATTGGCAATACTTTTCCATCTGAATGGTAAAATAACTACCGTTATCATCGTTTTAATTAAAACATTCATTAAGTCTTTAAAAGTAAGACTTATTTTTGGTTTACAAGACCAATGTTTTATATTAAGCTGAGCAAATCAAATGTTATAATTAATTACAACCCTTTTCTATGAAGCTCATGTTTATATGTTTTCCTACATTCAGGCATATGATGTTTTACTTTAGTATGGATTGCAGATACACTATAAAGCTAAACACATAAAATACCCGATATGTTTTACAGCTTATACTTACTTATCCAACCTTGAAGTAGCACACTTTAAGCACAACATACATCCCATGAACGTGTGGGAGAGGACAAAGATAAAGAAACAAAGTTGATTTAACGGAACACTCTTAGGCTGCTAGTTTGTGGAGGGAAAATAATGGGTGTCTCCTCCCATAGGATTACAGCATGATCGTTCTAGATTGAGACAGTAATTAACAATTTTCTACACGCATTTTATGTTTGAATCACAAAAATAATTAATAACGCTTTGTTCATCATGACAAATGCAAAATCTAGAATAAGAAGTGACAGACAATCTCGTTAATTTTCTTCATCAACTTTCAGACTCCACGAACCACGCCGACATTGTAAGTGATCCTGGAGTTGTCTGCCCAAACAACAGAATTTCTGGCTGAACGGAACGGGCAGATAGATGATGTGAGAATGTCATGTATTGGATTTCTACTTCGTTAGAGCGGGCAATAGAATGAAAGTTACTGACGACTTGGGCTCTCCAGTAATTATCTCACAAGAAAATAAATCCCAAAAAGTTGTCTACCTTCCTTAGCGCTTTATAAGTGTCTACATTCCACCCAAGAGGACCGTGGTTAAGATCAGTTTCCTCAGTAAGGAATTTATCTCTTTCCTTCCATGTCTTCGTTATCCCTATCGTTTTGCTTCGAAGGAAAATACGTGGCAGCTATATTTCGATGGCTGAAAAATTTATTGTGCCGTTTGTAGGAGAGGTAGCTAAATCATTAAAAGGTCTCTACTCTGGGATTAGCCCACATCTTAAATTGGACCTCCTGTTCTAATCTTGGCTATAGAGGAATTTTTATTTTCTTAATGTTTAATGTGAGTGTTGTGATATTCCAAGATAAAAGCCAACAACTACCAGAATTGTACATGAATTTGTATTATTGTTCTTATATATTTGCTTAAAAAGATAACGTTCCATTTTATTGTATCGAGTGTATCCTCTCTGAAACAGAAGAAATATTAGGTTGTATCTACCACGTTATACCTACAAAGAATTGTAGCTAACATCTTCATTGTATCTCATGTACAACTCCCCTAGTGATAAGGGTAAATCATGAAAAGGCAAAGTAAGAGTGTTTGTTGGAGGGCATGGATCCCGCGATCTCTCGAATGTCCGTAGTTCATGTTACCGCGTCGCCAGATTGAAAGCTATAATCGAGTTGAAGAATTCAGTCCCATAGCTGGGAACCAAGTTACCATGGCAACATATCAACACTACATTGGTATATTTTATATCTAAATCAGTTCGAGATCTCTTAGTGTTTTACTATGAAAAAGTGCGAGAGCTGGAAATATGTCGCTGACAGCTTACCATTATAGCTCTAACTGCACAGAAAGAATTTGCCAGGTTTGAGTGCCGTCTCTGAAATTGAAGTTTCAGGTCTGATGCTACCTTTCCAAACTGCCCTTGCACGGAGGAAGGAGTAATAAATTTCTATAATGTCTTTATGATATAAATAGATGTATTCAAGTAATGAAAAGCGAATGGCTAAAAAGGTTCTACGCTTAAAATATCTAAGTATTCAAAGTGAGAAGTTTGTGAGGACAAAGAAATGCAAAATTTACACAAATTATTGGACATTGTTTTTTGAAAATGCATTTATTTATGTGTATTTGTGCATAGAAGTTGTAAAAATTCAAAATACTACATTTTGCGCATAGAGAGCACCTAGCATTAAAAATTCTCGGTGTAAATGTGGATAACCTGGGATGGTAGGCCTTGCATGAAGTAGCTTTAGAGTATAATTTGCAATTTTATGTGCATCTGTTTCCATCAAATTTATTTGTGTGCCAACATGGCAATAAAGAACTTTGTAAGTGATCTTTCGTCCACAGATTTTATCCCTTCAATGTCAGAATAATCTGTTTACCACCAGAAAGTTTAGGTGGTGCTTGTAGTTCTCCCCTCTAATGAAAATTATTCGCCTTTTTCGTTGCTGCATTCGGAATCCTACGCAGTGACCAGTTCTTCCTTTTTTTTTTTTTTAACTAGGACGTTCATTAGTTACTGTGGTTCCCAGTATCTCATCTAATATTAGTCGTCAAATTCTCTTACATTTTTACAGAAACCTCTCTAACAGGCCTGAGGTTTATTTAGGTGTCATAATCTACGCCACAGACCACCGGTTTTATTTCCCCTCTAAAAGAACCCATGCTAAGGACTTTTACGCCCAAAGAAAATCTAGCGTTCTCCAAGGAGATTAGATCGGGGAATTTTGGAACAAAAGGTTAGCATATTGCCCCTAGACCAGGGAGGATGACTCGATTTGAATATTTGAATTGATTATTCAATTCTTACGCTGCGTACTTAACATTCACAAGAACGTTTGGTAGTGCTACGGCTATCCAACAATTAGGACCATTTATTTATCCTATGATTGCGCTATTTTATTGTATGAAACATAAGCTCATCACTGCACATTAATGGTATAGTAAGTACTTGACCTTAGCTTCTAAAAACTAAGAAGTCCAAGTTTCAACTCTAAAAGGTGTATTTTTAATCAATGCAGATTAAAACAGAGTGAAGCTTTGATGTAATGTCCTTGAAACAAAATATGACGTTCTTTTATTAGTTTATTTTCTCATCTCTATATTTGTGTTAACGTTCCGTAAAATATTAAAGTGTTCATTAACTTAGCAGGTCCTAATCTTACAGCTAATATAAGTTATTTAACTTTAAGTTAAATTTAAGCAAAACAGTCCTTCTTATATAATCAGTTACACATTATTCATGGAATAGTCAATACCTATTTAACTAGAATTTGTAATTTGTTGATAATATGCTTGAGAAACACATCGAAGCGATGCGCTCGATCAGTGGAACATAAAGTACATAAAGATTAACAAATTATGAAATTATGTTCATAACTCATTAATTGCTCACTAAAGTAACTGATCTAACTACTTCTAAGTATTGCCTGTGTTGTTTGGTACCGTCCTGTTTTTGGTTTTAAACAATTATGCGGAATTAGGAAACAAATTAAGAAATATTAGGGAGGTGATGAATAGTCAGATGCTATGGAAGTGATGAAACACAAATATAAGGGAGACTATAAGCAATCAAGATGGTTAAAACATGTTTTGTAGCGTCTCATTGGTCAATATTAGTGAGACATAAGAGTAGGATGGTCATTGGCCATCGAAGACACTGATTGGACGTTGCCGGGGCCCCAGTACAGAGTAAGCAAGCGCCAAGTCAAAACAAATTTTAGGAATGTAATGTAACACTAATTCCGCTACCACACTGTTCGTGACCTGAAATATTTTAAAATCGTAAGAAAGGTCGTAATTTCCGTGACACACTTACCTTGGTTGTATAATTCGTTCTTCCTGAGAAATGTTCATAATTGTATCTAACTTATGAAACATAAATGTTCACTTTTCACTCTTCCAATTAAACATTTATATTTTCAAATTGTCGCCGGATTTCTATGTTGAAGATAGGATGCACGTTGGCTGTTTCGATGACGCAAGTCGGGAAGCCAGATGTAACAGGGTTCCTTCGTTGTAGTCTTAATTGTTACTAGATTATTTTGTCTGCGTAAATAAGAGTCATGAGATCTCTCGTTTTCAGGTGTGGTTTCGAGTGAAATAAATAAAATTTTGGATAAGTCCAATTTCGTAATATGTAATTTAATTGTATAATCTGGATTACATTTTACTCGAACTTTCTTTCCTAGGCAATCATTGTAGGTTACCTCCAGTAAAACCTTACCTCCTTAATAAACAGTTTCCGTTAATTACATAAAATTGCTCACTCCTGCACGTCCACTCATCGTCTTTCCACCATCAAGATTACAGAACGTAACTTTTTGAATATCATTTATTTTCTGTTACTATGCAAAACTTTTATATTCTCCGAAAATTTTTTCCATCATCATGAAGCAAGATTATTGAATTTCTGCTACTATCCAAAGGTTTTATATTCACCGCGACATTTTTTCCACAACCAAGCAAGCAAGCAAGTCATTTTCAATACATGGTCCACTAATAGATCAGAAAACAAGAATTCCCAACTGGATATTAATATAAAAAGTTCCAACTAAAACGTACCGTTACAAAATCAACGTAATTCTGTTTTAAGTGATGGGTTTATAACTCTTTTATATAAGGTATACGTAACAGAAATGCCACATCTTTTTGTGAAATACACTTTTGATGGATTTTATTTCATTTTTTATGATTTTAGTGGTTCGTTTCTTCTTTACCGTGTGTTCTTATGGCTACAAAATTAATACTATATTGAATTACAGTGTAATATGTTAGCTATTGGAAGTTCCTATGACGTGATAAAGGGAAAACATAAATAATTATGCATTTCGTGCACTCGTTTGTTCTAAATACGATTCCTTTTCCTTTCAACAAATCCTTAATTGTATAAAGTTCCGCATTTCCACTACATCTATGTAGAATTGTAATGCTCTCATACAAGTGCATTAGTGAACAGCATCAGAGTACTATAGAACGCGATTAACCTGAACCATCTTCCTCCCATCAGTGCTTAAGTTTAACTCTCATGTCACTAGTTCAACCTATATTTTCGTAACCACCTATATTATTATGCATAATAAATTTTAGCTATGTCTCAATTATGCAAGATAATGTGAAATATGTAAAACTTTGTGCTTCAAACTTTTGAGCCACAGTCTGACCTAGTTTCAGCTCGGTGCGATGCGCAACAGTTTTTACCTATTAAAGGTACCAAATCTTAATTCATCAGAAATAAAGCAGTGAAGTATTATTCTGAGGAAGCTTCTGAGACGAGTTCTACGAAAAATGATGGTTAGACAGAAACTGTTAAAGTAAATCCCGATTCAGTTTATTTGAAACTACCCTTTAATTTAAGCGCTCTTTTGTACTAAAATGAATTATTTCATAGAATTAAAGTAATAAGTGTGCTAAAAACACATGTTAGAATGCCTTACGCATCTAGTACTCAAGGAAACATAATATTATAATGTCATTTCGTTTTGATAATGAATCCGTAGTTAATATATGCATCTTCACCCTTAAAAATTTATCAATAATTACCTAACCTTTATATGCAGCTCAAGCCTAAGAAAAGTAGTGCATGATAAACTCCATTATAGTTACAAAATTTTGCAAAAATTTTGAACTAAAGCATTGTCCGACTAACCCACGTGCAATTTATGTTGAAAGAATGTTAAGGCCATCTTGACTTCCACCTACCACAGCGGCCAGGATCATGGAATTTATGCTTGTAAGGCAATGTGTCTGTATGTGTGTATGAGTGTGTGAATAAATATGGGAGACTCCCTTTAATGGTTGATTCGTAGCTGTTATTATTTTAGAAGATATAGTAACATGTACACTTCACCTCTCCCGGTGCCGTTGATTCCCTGCATGCAAAGCGATTTACGCTCCCCGTGCTATAAGTATTAATTATATGTGATAGATCATTTTAAGATGTTATAAAGCGAACGCCAAAATATGCTGAAGGAATTTCAAGGGGATCTTACCAGAGAACTTAATGTACGTTGAAACAGACGTGGTTAAATCTGTTAGTCCAAGAAAACCTATAGAACACGCCATAGTGCAAGTTGAACACGTCTGTGTCCCTTCTCTGACATGCAATCACGCAAGCACAATCACATGCGAGTTCGTGATGTCCTTTCACAGCATGTATGACCTGTTCTGAACAAGTATGTTTTGACTCAACTTTCTAAGTTACTATGCAATTTTCTTATGGTGAATGCAACTGCATTGTGCAAATTACACTCCATGACGCCACTATAGTAATATCTCGGATTAACTGTTTTAAACAATAAAACAATGCAAAGCATTGCTCCTCCCAAATGCAAATAAAGGAAAACGAAAATGAATTGACTGTCAGCATGGTTGGTTTACCAAACATTTAAACTTTTCTGGAACACTAAGCAATTTTCTACAGCAACCAATCACGTGGCCGCGAGGAAACTAATTATGGTAGACTAAGAAGAAAATAAACATAATTGTAAATAATGCTAACCTATATTTATTATATCTTTGTTCCGGTGATATTTATTATTCCGCGTTAAGTCTTCGTGCCTTCGTGCGAAGTTAAGCAAGCAGTATGCAATGCAGGCATTGTGAAAACAAAGCTATATAATTATACCGAATTTATAAGAAACAGCTTTTTGTGGCCCGCCTTGGTAGCGTTTGGTAGCATGTCTGCCTCACGTTCAAGAGGTCCCGAGTTCGAATCTCGGTCAGGGTGAGTTACCTGGATAAGGTTTTTTCCCAGGGCTCTTCCTTATCCTGTAAGACGAATGTCGGGTAACTCTAAGCTCCATGGACCGCAGACTCACTCATTTGAGCATAATTTCATCCATTCCATTCATCGTCCGATATGACTTAACGTTGGAGGACGTATTTACAACAACAAAAAATTGTTTTGTGGCGTTAGCCATCTCCGGAATATCCTTTGTTATTCATTTTAATTTTCAAATATCTATACTTTCCCCAAATATAAAACTGCTATCACCCCGGTCTCTCCCTCCCTCCCTCTCTCTCTCTCTCTCTCTCTCTCTCGTTGTGATGCAACGGAAACTTAAAGCTATCACCTAATGGCACACCCTTAAAGGGCGTGCGTTTGTTATGATGGTAGGTGGCATTAATTAGCACAAACAAAGTGTTTTCTTCTTTACTTGAACTTAATTGTGGTTCCATTGGGAAAAAATTTCATGCCAATATATATAATTAAAGGGCTACAATTCAGCGTTATACTTCTTAATTTATATGACTAAAAGACAGGAATCTTATGTGACCACAACAAGATTACGCATTTGTAATATTAACTAAAAGTATACTTTGAAATGATGGCATTATTATTAAAAAGCATCTCTTCTGTTGTTCTAACTAACCTTTTGGCACTCTTAGCGTAAGCTGAGAGAAAATATCCGAAACTATGTGAAGAAAACCATCAAGAACTACATAGTACCTCTTACTTTTACTTAATAATGATGCAATCTGGACAATGAAGTTGTGTAGCTGATGTGTAGCCAGCGGAATTTGGACACTGTGTGGCCTTTACCTCCCCCGCTGCGTCTGCTGATACTCTGTCTCGGGTATCAGCCACTCTGGATGTGACCTTAGCAGCCTGGATCCCGGTGGTCTGGTCGCCTAGTAGATTGCTCTATGAGTTGACTATTCTTTGCCCTGGCTAGTCATTAGAGCTGAGACCACGCTATCTACAGGGTATGCGTGAGATAGGTTGACGAAATAAAAACAACACAGTTCATAGTATCAGCTTTACTATTCAGTTCGTTTCGTGCTTACAGTTCACCAGGAGTTGCCGCCGCGTTCAGATCGAATTACTCTAGATTTCCACTATCACGTTAAAACTATACTGAATTGCTGAAATCTATCACGATGGAATAAATTACTAACACTGTTTTGAAAGTATACTTCGCCGCTTCATTCACTGCTGGGAGATCTTGTTCACTTAATAAGATTCTCATTACTGATTGTACTTCTCGGCGCAATCCGACGTTTGTGTCCCCGGCAGGCAAAACACGTCTACACGGTATCACGTCTCAGACTAGAAGGCCGACGCTAAAACCTAATATTCCTTACCAAAACAGATATAGCCTCGCCTCCAGCTGGATTTCTCTGAAAAACTCTAGTTAGCGAGCTACAAACACGCGGACATTTCCCCGAAATACTGGTTTGGGCCAGGTTTGGACCGGTCTACTAATGACCCAGGTAGCGACCCATCCCGTGACCACAGCCTTTCGACGGAACATTTTCATCCATATAGACCAGCAACTTTATTACATAGCTCTGGGTTAAAATACTTATTCGCATTCTAGTAATTGAATTTAAATGCTGTTGCTTCGTTTCATGAACTTATCCATCTGTAATATTCATTATCTTAAATTCTTTCACCTTACTTCCTCATTATAATTTAATTATCATTTTCTTCATTGTTAAAATCGTATTCAATCATACGGCTGATAAATACGGCATCAAACTGCCCCCGTTTCATTATTTAATTATCCCATAATTTAAGAATGGAACGTCCTTGCCCGAATAACATTACTATTATTATCAAGACGTCGGCAACTCTGGTTCACTTTACAATTTTCTTTGCATTTCAGCTGCGTTACATACAATCATAGTGACAAAATTTATAATACTAGTACATAATTTCTTTTTGTTTTCAACACTTCACATTATAAACATCTGAAATAATCCAATACATATTAGTTTACCATACGCTATATACACTCCACTTCTGAAAGTTTTACATTTTCTTGCGTCATACCACGAACGTTTACATCGTATTAGTTATGAACTACGTAAAACTTAAGATAGTTTACAAAATCTGTTTGTCTTCTGATTCTATATAAAGGTGTAATATGCCAAAAGTCCTTGCACCTTCTTGGATTTGTAAATCGTTTTGGTACTCAATTTTGTTGCTTTGAGTTGGTTATTTTCATAGGATTCACTGCACTTCCACTTCACTTTAAAGTCTTAAAAGTACTTATCACCACAAGTTTGTTTTTCACAATTTCGATATTTTGTGATTGGATACCATTAAGATTATATATATTTGTTCGTCTGAATTCATTTTCATTAATTGAGTTGTATACATTTTCACCTATACCTTATCCTATATGCCTCTGCATGATTATTTGTTTATGTCCGGTACGGACGGAGATGTTGTTTGTGCCACCTACCCATGAGTTTTCTATTTACCGCATCTACTATTTCAAATGTATGTTCCCCAAATTTTTGAATAATTTCCCCAGGACCTTTATATAGTAACTCCATGCGCTTGTTTCTGTTCTTCAAGGCGCAGGACAACTTGTGATCTTTAATTAATACTAGATCACCTATATCTGGGTTCCATTTGTGCCTTCGTTTTCTCTTCGATTTCCTCTTTTCGGCCTTCTCCTTTATTCTGTCGAAAGCTAATTTAGCTCTTTGTTCTTCACTTAGGGTTTCATATTCAATACTTACTTTTTTTTCAAATCCTGTAGTCACATTAATGGTGTTATTTATTATCTTTTCAATGACTGGACAGTATCTTACCCAATCTTTGTGATTCTTATGTGTCTGTATCCTGAAATAGATCCCAATATCGCGTAGTACTCGTTCCGTCGAGTTTCCTGATGGAAAATGGGATGAGCAATAATATAATTTTATTCCGTGATCTGTGAGGGTTCCTTTAAAGCATTTACTCCGATGGACGGTCGCGTTATCAGACAAGACCGCTTTTACTGGTCCGTATTTCGGCATATAATCATTCACTATCTTCCCTACACAAGTCCTGCTGCTTATGTTTCTTACGGGGTATATTTTTACATATTTTGTGAAGAATCATGAAGTACAAAAATGTATCGGCACCCAAATTGACCTCGAGGTAATTCTCCGTGAGCGTCCACTGTGACTAGCGCATTCTTTTGATCTCTTAAAATCGCTTGAGGTTCTGTATCGAATTTTACATTGAATAGTTTCGCTCTTTGGCACATGTCGCAAGTTGAACATATTTTCCGTACTTTTCTGGCTAAGTGTTTTATGTAGCAGTGTTCACTTATTACCAAATTTAGTTTCTCACTGCCGGTATGTGCTAAGGCTTTGTGATATGCGGTAATTAACCGGTTTTCGATCCCTCTCGGAATCATGACTTTCCACTTCGGTTCTGTCCGTACGTGGAACTTGTAAATTTTTCCGTTGTATATTCCAATGTTCTCCTTTAATTCTGCTGTGATCGGTGACGCCTATTCTCGAAGTTTCTGCAATTCTTCCTCTTCTTCCTGGAGCTTCGCCAAGTTTCTCAATTCTTAAGTGAGTGATCTTCCTTCCATTGTGTCTAGGTACAAGATCGTGACATCGTGTTTGTGGTCGTCGATCGTGTCTGGTATTGGGTAGTTTGTCTTCATTCTGGATAGCAGGTCGCTGAAGATATTATGTCTCCCCGGAACCTGACGGATTTCTATTTGGTGTGACGTAATCTCGTGCACGTATCTCGATATTCTTGTACTGGTTAGCTTGCAAGAGTTCATAAAGGCCAGACTCACATGATCGGTATACACAATGATGGGGTTGTTGTAAACATATTGTCGGAATTTCACCAAGGCAAAATAAATCGCAGCTATTTCTTTCTCAGTCGTGCACGCTCGTGCTTCAATTTTGGATATTCCTCTGGAGGCTACTGCTATTAAGTGGTCCGTTCCATCTTCATCCCTTTGGGTCATTATCGCTCCGTATCCCAATCCCGACGCGTCTGTGAAAATAATGAACGGCAGATTTTCCCGGGGTTTTTCCAGCAAAATGGAAGCTGCGAATAATCTTTTAACACTCCGAAAGGCCTCTTCTTCATCCTGCGTCCATCGCCATTTTTCATCTTTCTTCAACAACTGTCTCAAAGGTGCTACGACAGTTGCGAAGTCGAGAATGAATCTGGATTGATAATTGAGGATTCCGAGGAATCGACGTAACTGCTTTATATTCTTCGGAGCCGGAATTTTATTTATGCCGTCTATCCGTTCCGGATTTGGTCTAATACCTTCCTGGGAGATGACATATCCTAGGAACTCGGTTTGTTTGACGAAGAAGGCAGTTTTACTTGGTTTAATTGTCATGTTGGCAGCTTTTAACCGGTTTAAAACGCAATCAAGGTGTTTCAGATGTTCACCAATTTCTGACGAAAATATGACAAGGTCGTCCACATATTGAGCCACGAATTTATTTATTGTTTCTCCAAAAATAGCATACAATGCTCTCAACAATGCGCCTCCGCTTGTGTTCATTCCAAATGCGCAGACGGTAAACTGGTAAAGAATTCCAGAATGTAAAAATGCAGCAAATTTTCTCAATTCTCTCTTAAGTGGAATCTGCCAGAAGGAGGCGGTCAGATCTAAGGTAGAGAAGAATTTTCCTTTGTGCAACTTGCTCAATGTTGCATTCACGCTCTCGGGTCTAAATCTGTCTGGTTTACAATGCTTGTTTAGCTTTCTTGCGTCTAGGGTTACTCTAATTTTCCCACTAGCTTTGCTTACTATGTACAGGGGGTTCACGTATATGGAGTCTGAAATTTCGATAACCCCGTCTTCTAGCATGTCTTCTATCACTTTATCGACTTCTTCCCGAATAGCGGATGGTATGGGTCTCGCTTTATGTGTAAACGGCTCTTTGGGCGTCATTTCGAAAGAGTGAATATATTTCGTGCATCTTCCTTGTTTATCCGTAAATACCTCCTGGTGTCGTACTAAAATTCTAAATAATTCTTCTTTCTGCGCTGTATTCAGGTAGTTAGCCTAACTGACCTTTTCTCTGAACAAATCTTCCAAGTTTTCGTAGTTTTCCGCCTTGCGGTACAAATTTGTAGTCTCATAATTCCAATTCCTGGCGGGATTTTCTCGGGGTTCAGCTTCCACAGATTCCCCAATCGTTCCAACATCTTCATCATACATCTCATTGTTACTCGATTCGGCAGCATATTCTTCGACGTTTATTTCGCCAAGCTCCATTGCTCCAATTTTTATGTACTCAACAAAGAATACGTCTCCCCGGGTTTCATCTTCACGTTCATCTCGTACAACTTCCTCTGAACCGCTATCGTCGACAAATGGCACCCCTACTGTTTCTTGCCCTGTTTCTAACTTGACAAATCTATTCTCGAAATTAACAATGGCTTTCCATTCATACAGGCAATCACAACCTATAATTATGTCGGTAACGAGTCTGGGTACGACCAGGAACAAAACCTCAATAATTCTACCATTTATTTCTACGTTGAGCATGACTTGAAATTTAACTCTTTCTTTCCTCTTCCCTACAGCTAGTGAACAAAATATACCGCTTACTGGTAAAGACATTATCTTCAAATCCCGGTTGATTAGTTCTTCATAAAACTTTTGCGAGCACACTGTACTGTTAGCTCCAGTGTCTATTATTGCAGTGACCGGAATTCCGTTAATGGCAACTGCTATTCGTGGTGGTTCGAACACTTTGTCACTGTCTTCACTTCTGTTCCTCAGATTGGTTTCCTTCTGTAACATCATTTGCCCTCTGACGATCTTATTTTTCGCATACGGTTCACATAGTTTCCTCCCAGTCTTCACTGAAGGCGCGTTTGACTGGGTACATAGTTTCCCTGAGTCTGGCTGTAAGCTCCAGTTCGTGTTGCATTCTTTCCTTCCAACTTTGCTTCCTGAGAAGGATGGCCGCGGTTTTCGAACACTTGCCTGGTTACTTGTAGGGCTTCGGCCCTTTCTCCATTTATCGGCGAATTTCTACCGCTCCTGCTCCTTTCTCCGTGCTGCGGCGACTTTTGCCTAAATTCTGGAATGTTGACGACCCTCCAGTAACCATTTCCCGTGCTCCGTTCTCCCTGCCTGGGTGACCTCGGCCTAACTTCTGGTATATTGTCGTCTTTCCAGTAGTCATTTCCTGAATGTCTTCTTTTTCTCTCGTTCCATCCTCCTCGGTTCCTTTCATGTCTCGCCGCGTTTACGTAATTTACTTGTACATTTCTGTTTCGGTCGTGCCCGTTGCGGTTCCTCTGGTTGCGGTCAAAATTCTTTCGGCCTCGGTTCTCCCACTGCGAATTTCCTCCTCTGGGTGCGGGACCTTGGTTTCTATCTCGGACATCCTGGTTTTGATTGTAATTGATATGTGCCCCTTGCCCGAAATTATTTGAAATTTCCCTTTCGTTGCTTGCTCCAGGCCTAGCGAAACTTTCATTTTTACTCCTTGATTTGTTTGCCTCCAATGCCAACAGCAAATCGATCATGGTGGCGACGTTTGCGGGTTTAGCTATAATTAAATAGTTCTGGAGTGCCTCTGGGAAGTGTGTCGTGATAATGGCGATTAATTCTTGCTCACTCATGGGTGGATCCAGCATTTTAGATTTCCTAGCAAGTTTCGTGAAATAATTAACCATCGACTGATCAGTTCTTGGGTCATACTTTCCACTACTCAGTTCTAATCTTATGCTAGACTGCCTGTTATGTCCCCAGTATCTGTTCATAAATAACCTTTCAAAGGTCCTGAAGTTATTATCGTTTCCCATTGATACCTCTAACCAGTTAGCTGCATTTCCCTTAAGGCATTTCCTAACAATTGTCATGCAATACTGTTCAGGAATACACTTTACAGAAAAATATTCATGCAGACTCCTCATAAAATCCTTAGGATTATCAAAATCCTCATGTTCAAACACAGGTGGCACAATTTCATTTAAGATGTGGTTTGGCCATTGCATTTGACCACCACTCCTTTCAACATGTACATTATTACCTCTGGGTTCATAACTGGAGGTACTTGGACCCATATTAAGCATCGAAATGTTGGCTGAGGCAGAGCTTTCACTTAGCTGACTAGCATTAGAATTAGGTTCAGTTACACACACCTCAAATTTCTAATGTTTCCTTCATTCCATTAATTTCTGTAGCTACCTCTTTCATTTGTTCATTTATTTCGTCTACACCCCTACCTTGCCTTCTAATTTCCCTTTCTGCTTGTTTTAATCTACTTCTATTTTCCCCTGATTCTTTGCTAGCCGTTTCTCTAATTTGGTCTAATTCCTTGCTAACTATTTCCCTCTCTTTTTCAAATTGCTTTGCTACGTCCTCTCGTAATTTCTTGTATTCTCTGCCTGACTTCTCACTTACTTGATTACAAACTTCGATTCTTATACTTTCTATTTCCCCCCGTACTTCAGTTCTAACTTGATTGATTTCCCCTCTAACCTCTGCTTGAAAGGTTTCTAATGCATTCTGCTGACTTTCGAGCTTCCTAACCAAATCTTGCTGTCCTGCCTCTAATTTTTGACTAGTACTTTCTAATTTCTGACTATTACTTTCTAGTTTCTGGTTAGTATTTTCTAATTTCTGACTTAATTCTAGGTTATTACTTTCTAACCTCTGAGTTATTCTTGGTTGGTAGTTTCTAATTTCTGACTTAATTCTAGGTTATTACTTTCTAACCTCTGAGTTAATTCTTGGTTGGTACTTTCTAATTTCTGACATAATTTCTGGTTATTACTTTCTAATTTCTGGTTCGTCCTTTCTAATTTCTGACTTAATTCTAGGTTATTACTTTCTAACTTCTCCATTATCGCTTTCATCATGGCTACCATACTCATATTCGTATCTGAGTCATTTACATCTACTCCCTGGCTATTATTAGTTGTTTCCTTAGCTACACTAACCTGTACAATTTGATTGTTACTACTACATTCTGTATCCCTTCCTACGTTATTTTCTAGCCCTGAGCATTATTACTTTCCATTGTCTTATCTAATCTATTCTGTGTATTCTGAGAACTTTCTCCTATTTCTGCTACTTTCTCTTTAACAATTTGTATAGTACTCCCCTGCACGTCCATGCTTTGTGAATTTGACCGAACTTTCACCTTTCCGTTTCTTAAAATACTCTCCATCAGTTCATTGCAACAACGACAACAACACTAAAATGTTACACTCAGTACCTTTGGTTTTCTGCTGGAGCTTCCGACGATCCTGATGCTGGTTGCTTTTCGACTCTCGAAGCGCCACGTTTGTTCGCCAAGTTTGTGGCCTTTACCTCCCCCGCTGCGTCTGCTGATACTCTGTCTCGGGTATCAGCCACTCTGGATGTGACCTTAGCAGCCTGGATCCCGGTGGTCTGGTCGCCTAGTAGATTGCTCTATGAGTTGACCATTCTTTGCCCTGGCTAGTCATTAGAGCTGAGACCACGCTATCTACAGGGTATGCGTGAGATAGGTTGACGAAATAAAAACAACACAGTTCATAGTATCAGCTTTACTATTCAGTTCGTTTCGTGCTCACAGTTCACCAGGAGTTGCCGCCGCGTTCAGATCGAATTACTCTAGATTTCCACTATCGCGTTAAAACTATACTGAATTGCTGAAATCTATCACGATGGAATAAATTACTAACACTGTTTTGAAAGTATACTTCGCCGCTTCATTCACTGCTGGGAGATCTTGTTCACTTAATAAGATTCTCATTACTGATTGTACTTCTCGGCGCAATCCGACGTTTGTGTCCCCGGCAGGCAAAACACGTCTACACGGTATCACGTCTCAGACTAGAAGGCCGACGCTAAAACCTAATATTCCTTACCAAAACAGATATAGCCTCGCCTCCAGCTGGATTTCTCTGAAAAACTCTAGTTAGCGAGCTACAACCACGCGGACATTTCCCCGAAATACTGGTTTGGGCCAGGTTTGGACCGGTCTACTAATGACCCAGGTAGCGACCCATCCCGTGACCACAGCCTTTCGACGGAACATTTTCATCCATATAGACCAGCAACTTTATTACATAGCTCTGGGTTAAAATACTTATTCGCATTCCAGTAATTGAATTTAAATGCTGTTGCTTCGTTTCATGAACTTATCCATCTGTAATATTCATTATCTTAAATTCTTTCACCTTACTTCCTCATTATAATTTAATTATCATTTTCTTCATTGTTAAAATCGTATTCAATCATACGGCTGATAAATACGGCATCAACTGATAGGAGATAAATTTCTTAAGATTAACTGCGTTCTAGAATACCCGTAGTCTGTACTGCTACACCTGTCCTGTTGCAGCTCCGTGTAGATCTTGGGTACGCCAAATTTTGTTTTTAATCAATATTTTGTTGAAGCGAAAACACTGGTTTCTCTGTTAATGAAGACTACAGATATACTTACATGTGTTATATATAAAAAAATTAAGTTTTTTGATCTGATAATATAAATGGGAATATTAGTTAAATGTAAGAATTATATATTTATTATTCCTAAATTAAATATAACTTAAATTGCTTTCTCTGGATGAAGGAAGAATTCAACCAAGATAAGTGCGTATTGAAGATTACTGAGTTTATATTGATACATTTTGGTGTCGGTTTGTTTTGACTTGCCGTTCCCTCTTCCTTACTGACCATGACAACTCAAACACAGCAAACAAATCTGTATTTGCGGAATAGTTACACCTAATCCGTTTCATCGGTATCCAGTTTCGCTGTGTGGTGATGTGTTGTATTCATATGGCTCTCTCCAAGCCTATTTCTTTACATTCATACTGTGACTTTGTGGCTTCGTGAAATAATAAAACGTGGTTCCAAAACATAAAAAACTACTCTTTATTCTCCTCGAAATACACTGTTCACCATTACAGTTTGCTAGCTAACCTTAAACTGTTTATTTTATCTAACTCTACATTCAACTGTCCATCGCTACCGGTCTTCATTTTTCATCGGCTTCGCGATTCTAACGCCAGGGTGACACTGCTCCCTCCTCAAGGCTGGTCGTCCCGAACAGCGCCTTCGTAGCGGGCCAGGCGATCCAGGTGTACCACCAACATCTTTCCTCGGGGCACCTTCTGGATGCCGTAGAACACGTCGTTAATCCTCTTCACCACACGGTACGGTGCTTGCCATGACTGCTGAAACTTCGGGCAGCGTCCCTTGGTCCGGGTCGGGCGGTACAACCAGACCAGGTCACCTTGCTGGAACCCTTGTCTGTTGGCTTGGCTTGCCTGTCGTATCGGGTTTTCATGCGGTCGCTCGCCTTCTGGATGTTCTGGCGAGCCATCTCGTGCATGTCGTGGAGGTGGTCCACCAGGTTCTCCACATCCCTCAAGAGTGGCCCCAAGTCTGCGTCCGCCAGCTGCTCCCTCCTCATGGCCTGCGCTATCCCAGCCATCCGCAGGCACTGCCGTGACTACTCGAACTGCTGCGGCACGCTCCTTCACCTCCACTCTTGTGCATTGGCCGCAATCTTCTGGACAGGGTCTTCGGGACATAGCGTCCGCGTTACCGTGACTCTTCCCTCTGCGATGTTCCGAGGTGAAGTCGTACTCCTGCTGCCTCTGGACCCCACCTGCTGTCTGAACTTCCAGTCGCGCCGTCGCTATCACCTTGCTCCTCGCGGAGACAACAACGTCTTCGTTCAAGACGACCCTGCCAATTCCAAGGCGCTCTTCTGGTTGACGGAGTATAACCTCTTCTCCGTTGAGCCACAGGACCTTCCTGCCGACGTCGACCGTCGCCTCGTGGCTCCTGAGCTCATCCAGTCCCAGAATCACCTCCTCAGTCATCTTCGCGACGAACACCCACAGACCCACGGCACTCCGTCCCAAGTTCAGCTCCAGCATAGCCACCTTCTCCACAGGCATGGTGTCGCCCGATGCCGTCACAAGCTCGTATTGTCGGCTCGGCTTCCTCGTCGGCAAACCCTTCGCCACGTCTCGTCTGATGATGGTCACGGCCGCCCCGGTGTCAACCAGCACGCGGCACGGCTTTCCTCTTACCCAGCCGTCCGCGATGAGGTTGTCATCCAGCCGCCGGCTGACGGCGCGGATTGTCACTCGAGGGGATGGTGGTAATGGTGCCGACGTACCCCTCTCCACGCCGGGCCGTACTCGTTCTTCCCGCTGCCCTTCCTGGTGTGGGCAGTCTCTCTGCAGGTGCCCGGGCTGTTCACACCCCCAATACAGGCCACTAGGTGTTCGCCGGCGTCCCTCAGCTGCTCTTCTGTCTCCGGCGTAGCGGACACTCCTCGTTCTCGACGTCGGGATAGATGCTACCTTGGCCGCCTCCATCCTTAATGCCGCTGTCAGCGCCTCGTGCATGTTTTTATAATCGCCGAGCATTAGCTGCTGACGAATCTCCGTGTCCCGTACCCCGTCGACAAGATTGTAGGCGGCTTCCCGGGATACGAACTCCAGTGGCAGGTCAACCAAGGCCTTGCTAGCAAGCTGCTCGATCGCTATGGCGAACTCCTGCAGCGTCTCCCCCGGCTGCTGCGACCTTGCCTTTAGCTGGCTGCGGTATGCTGCGGCTAAGCGGTGGTTCCCGAAGCGATTCTCCAGGGCCTCCCAGATGTCCTTGGGCGCCGCCGTCGTCTGCACCGCGTTTAGGATTTCCGCGGCCCGTCCCTGGAGGCTGGCTATTAACTGTGTGGCCTCCTCCTCCGGTGAGCATCTGTTGTGCTTGGCCACTGTGTCGAACTGGCGGCGGAAGACCTCGAATGTTGACGCGCCGTCATATTTCGGAGGTTTGACGCGCGCCGATGTTGTGTGGCGTCCCGGTACGTCTGCCTTCAAATCCTTCAATCTCCTGCCGACGACGTCCTCCACCATGGCGTTCAAGGACTTGACGCTGCTGTCGGCCTTTCCCTCCAGGTTGTTTACGCGGTTCGCGTGGTCTTCGACGTCTTCAACCATGGCGGTTAGGGACTTGGCGTTATTGTCGGCCTTTTCCTCTAGGTCATTGAAGCGGTTCGCCAGGTCCTCGACGCGCTCGTCCACTTGGCCCATCCGCTTGCCCAGCTCCGTCACGTCATCCCTCACGCCGGCCAACTGTTCCTCAAATTTGGCGGCGAGGACCTCGTTCGCCTCCTTCATTTGCGTGGCCAGACTGTCGTTCACTGCCTTCATTTCTGTGGTCACTTCGGTCGTTATTTCTTTCAACTCTGCGGCCAGGTTGCTATTTGCCGCTTCTGTTTTTGTTGTTAACTCGTTCATCTTCGCGGCCAAGTTGTTATTTGCCGCTTCCGACTTCGCTGTTAATTCGTTCATCTTCTGCAAAAGCATTTCCAATGCCGATTCCATGGCCATAATCTTCGGTGATGTTGTTGTCCCGCTTCCTGACACCAGTTGTGGCTTTGTGGGTTCGTGAAATAATAAAACGAGGTTCCAAAACACAAAAACTACACTTTATTCTCCTCGAAATACACTATTCATCATTACAGTTTGCTGGCTAACCTTAAACTGTTTATTTTCTCTAACTCTACATTCAACTGTCCATCGCTACCGGTCTTCATTTTTCATCGGCTTCGCGATTCTACCGCCAGGGTGACAATACAGTTATTACAAACTAGTTACTAGGAACGTTTACTTTTCTCCCTAGAAATAAACTAATCCGCGGCGGAACGGTCTTCTCAGGGCCAAGGATCAGCGCCCGACCGCTGCGTGTCCCATTGCTACTCATCATAAGTGCCATGAGTAGGATGGAGTACAGGAGGGTGGGCCGGGGTTAGTGCCCGCTCCCTCCCGGGCGGTATATGCATTCATCGTAACCAGAGACCGCCACTTCTCAATTAGGTTGTGCTATATGTAGGTCCTGAGAAACGAGACCGAGTACTCTCCCAACCAGCTCTCCGAGCTGGAGAAAATCCCCTAAATGGTACCAGGAATTGAATGTCGGACTTCCCGCTTGATAATCAGCACCATTGACACCACACTCTATTTTTCCACCTCCTTCGTGTTAAGTGGCAAAAGTCTTTGCCTAAATAACGCAAAAGCGACAAACGTACTCAAACATTCTAATATTAACTCTGACCTCGGAAATGGCTGATGCCAAAGAAAAAGTTATTGCAAATAAATTATGAATTTTAAAGGGATATATAGTTTAAATATAGTAAGTACTTCAATATGACTATTATGTAAAAATTCACTAGAACTTTATACCTACCTATACCTTTATCCATCTTTTCATTCTTAGTAAGGATGGGCCCTACATACTTGCGATGTTTCGATACTCACGATACCTGCAGGGTATCGACATCGAACGATACTTTAGAAAATTCCCTGTATACTTTTTTTTACTTCGATTGTGAATCTGCAATTTTTATTTTGTTTTAAAATATCAAAATATTATTGCCGCAAGTTGCAGTGCTCGAGATATGAGGTACCTGCGTAGTAAGATTATGTAAGAAAATAATGGTGTGTCAAATTCAGTGCCAGTTACCAGTTCTAAGAAATCCCTGTATGTCTCGACGACTATTTCTCATCTCTTCTTTCTAGTGCACTTAATTACTGGTAAACAAATTGAAACTTTCCAGAAAAAGCAGTCACTAAATAATTTAATCTAATAGCAACTGCTTTCTCTGAAAGACTACTTGGCACAGCAAGAGTCGGATAAAGAAGTCGACATAAGTGAAATTACTATTTTTAACAAAAACTTAAAAAAACGACTGTTTTGCTTTTAAATATCTAATGTAGAGTTTAAAAATAAGAACAGCTACGCTTTTAAGTTTTGTCTCATTAAATATGTGCACTTACTTAATTTTACTTTTATTATACAGCTTTCCTAACTTTCTCTTTTTTATTGCAACTAGAAGAACAAGTAACGGTATTGAGTCTCGACGTATCGGGTATCGTGAAAAAATCGTGTATCGTTATCAATAATCGACTGTTATGTTGTTATGTGTTATGTTGTTCATCCCATAGCCGCGCGCGTGCACGTTCTACGGCTTTTTCTACAGAATGTTTCTTTTTTGATTCCGGGTTCCCTAAGTATGTATTTCCGTTCGATCTCGACATTGACTTTCATTCCTAATATAGGATTGGTGGAAAAGAAATTAACAAGTGCATTACTGAGCATGTTTGCAGCAGATGTATGCAGATGTATTAATTCTTACTTCACATTGACCATCAGTATCTTAGGCCAGAGAGAGTTACTAGTCTTCGATTACTCATTTGGTTAGGTGCTGTCCTATTACTTTCAAGGTATTGGTTTCAAAACCTGCCCAAAACGATGGTTTTAGAGTGTGCTTAAAAGCGACAGTTGATTGTCAATAGAGTTTCTGGCATTTAAAAGTACTAACGGACCATATACAGGACACGGGCGCCGCTGATGCAGTCCCGGCAATTCACAGCTCCTTAAAAAGGACATGTATATTTAGTTATTTACCTGCTTACATGCTCACAATTTTCCAGCATGATACACCGATGAATTTATCAGTACATTCCTTACAGCTGTCACATGCGTTTAGCCATAGACTTGCCTGGGCACTTAATTGGCTACAGAGTTTGAGAAACAGCTAAGACATCTGAGTGTAAGAAAAGGTCTTTACTGAAGATTAACACTTGCTATAGTGTCTTCCATGATAATAACTATTAAAGGTAGGCATTCTTAAAAAAGCTCTTTGCTGCATATCTTTTCTGCTAAAGCAACTTTCAATCCAGGTTTACAAATTTCACTGTAAGATACAGGTTGATAGTCAAAATTTTAATAGTGTTCTATGTTACATCTTTGGAATTGCAGCTTCTTAGGAAAGAGAAAAAGGGAGGGTTTGGGAAAATAATTACTTCCCGGTTGAAAGCACTATAACACTTTAAACGTTAAAACAAATAAATTACTAACTCTACTAAAAATGAAGAGACTTCATAGGTAATCCCATAGGTAATCCCATAAAGTTCATAATTTAGATTGTTTCTTAATACAAATATTCTAAGCTTTTTTTTTTTAATCGGGACGTTTCAGCTGTTTTGAGAAACATAAATAACTAAAAGTAAAAGGTAGTTGGCGGTTGGAGATATTCTTGAATTATTAGATCCTGAATTATGTAGCAAGTTTGGTATTTAACCGACTTTAATTACTGACGCGTGTATACACCTACAGACATGTCACCACAGACACGTATATTTTATAAACATGCTTTAAGTTATTTAAGAATTCTCATGAAATCTGTATAAATGCAGGATGAGTGACAAAACACCGTTCAGTATGCTATGCAGGACGGCAAACAGATCATTTCCAAGCAGCATTCCATTTTCGGAAACGCACGGTTTGGGCGCAGTAAACCATCAAAGAGTCCGTTCCACATATCAATACAACAAACAAACGGTATGAAGCACAATGCAGTTTAGCATTACAAACGGGGTTCACACTGGGTACCTCCTACGTCATTGCAGAGCCTGCATCGGTTGCGCTGAGCTGAACGTACATCTCCAATAAGTGTGGTTGACATGAAAGAATGGCAATTGCTCCATGTAGTCATGCAGTGAGGTCCTCCTCTGACGATACGGGACTAGCGTACACCATGGTTTTCATAGTACCCACAGAAAATAGCCCAGTGGTATCAGACCTGGTGATTGTGCTGGCCTTAGAATTGGCCCCCTCTATCAATCCAGTCTTTGGGGTATGTAGCGTTGAAGAGATTCCACACACTCTCTCAAAGTGTACTAAAGCTCTGTCGTGTTGGAGCCACTTTACCTGCCTAATGTGTAGTGGCACTTCCTCTAATAAAGTAGGCAAAATATCTCCAAGAAATGTGAGGTACGAAGATCGGTCTCGTAAGTCTGTTTGTGAGTAGATGTGGACCAATGACATGGTCAGCAATTATTCCAGCCCATAGATTAATACTAAACGTGTGTTGGTGACAAAGCTCGTTCTTTCAAAAATGCACTTAGATCTGCGGTTCTCTAACTTCGGCGTTCTACATCATTCAAACAGTACGTTTTTCAGACATGGGGTCCTGCTTAAAATTGATGAGTGTGCCGCCTGCACAACATAATAAGCGCAACGGGCTTTTTGACTCACCTGTATAGTTTTTGGTTGGAATGCATACTACCTCCACTTACTACAGGTAAGGAGTAGAGAAAGTAAAAGCGTAGAACATAAATGGGAACGTAAAAGGGTAGAACGTAAGAGTAGAACATGTGCTGCAAGTACATATTGTGTGTATTTTTCACGTTTTGAAATTGTCATATACCCAAGAAAATCGTGGCTCAATGTTTGTATTAGTTAAACCTAAATCTGGATACCTATGATCTCTATTCAAGAGAAAATTTAATTTTTCTTAAGGCATAGTACAAGGCGGTATAAAATTTGATGTGAGACGTGCACATTCGGAGATTTTCGTCTAATATTCAATAGTAGGAATAAAACGAATGTAGGTTATTAAATTACCCGTCAATAAACCAGATTCCTCTTTCTAGATAACACAATTATTAGCTTTTCCTTTGAAACAACAAATACTAAAATAATTGGGATTCGGTAAATCTTTGTTATAGATTTAAGTTAAAGATGCTCCACTTATAAAATCAAATAGATATACGAACATACATAAAGCAAAGCTTATGTTCAATACTTCTTAAAATGTGTCTTCTACACAACTTCAGTAATTCTTGGCAGAAAAGCTTTATCAGGCCAACTTGTGAAATATTATTGTTGTGGGAGTTGAGTTCTCACAGTGTTTAAACTTTATCCATATAAAAGGGAGCCTCTGACCTGTATAACAGTTAGTTTTGGAACTTAGTGCACACAAATCCTTTCTTTCAAGCTTTATCAAAACTTCAACATAATTTCTCTCTTGCCAATTTTATTCCCATATCCTACCTAAATTTGAGTATCGCTTATCTCTCTCTCAAAAAAAAAAAAAAAAAAAAATATCTGCTTTTCAATGGCTCCAATAATTGTGCGAACTTTCTTACAAATGCCGAATATTATTATATGCTACTTCATCCCTTCCTCGGTGTAAGTTTCTTAAGCTATTCTGAGGCCGGTAACTCACTTTATTGACCGTTTATATATAAACATAATTTTGGCTGCAAGTTTAAGAAATTGTTTGTGACTATTTCAGAAGCTATAACATTTCTAAGGACTAATACATAGGTCGTTAATTCTTGAATGTATTTTAACAGGACTCTAAATTATTTATTCTAATTGAATATTCTATTATAAAAGTAATGCTTAGAGGATTTAAAACAGAATAGTTATTCTCGTGTCGGTAGCTATTGCTGTAGCATTCCCCTTTCTTTAATGTTTTAAGCAACGCATCTTGAAATATGTGTCACTCTTGGAAATACTATGAAACGCCGAGGTTAATTACTTTAAAAAGGATAAAGGTTACCTCAGCTATCAACATGTTCTTTACTTCAAGTAAAGCATCAATCTACTGAACTAGTTTTTTAGAATGAATGCCTAAAAAGTAAATTATTTCAACCGTTTGGCTGCCTAGAATATAATGATAGAAAATACACAGACAAAAAGTATTTCCTCCAATAAATGTCCCCAACGATCATATCAATATTGGATAATATAACAGATCCCAAATAAAATTGTTCACGTTTGCGAAGATTCAGACATTGCTGTTTGGTTGTGAGGTGAAACATTAATAAAGATAAGTCAATAATAATTTTGTTTCTCTCGTTATCCTCCTTGTACAGAGGATTTACATCCTCCCCCTGGACTATAAGTGAGCTCCAGGGCTTAGGTGCCCGTCGAGGATTAGAATTTACTACGAAGGCAATTCGGCACATAGACCAGTCGTGATCTATTATACCTATGCCCCTGAGTGGGGAATCCTCGGAAGGAATGATGAGGCGGCAGTAGATAGATAGTAGCCGTCCCAAGGAGCCACGACAGGGCAGAGGGCAGGATCCCTATAATTTACTTAGATGGAGACTTCCACCGGCGGGTCAGGAAAACGGACATGCCCCACTATTGCGGTACGGAAACGGGCCAGCAGCCGGTTCGCAAAGGTCCAGGCAGGTGGTCCAGAAATGGTTCCACCAGCAGATTAGGAGATCAGCAACCGACCTACCGGAAGAGGAACTAGTTTTCCTTTGAGCATATCATCCTGTCATGCACCGCCGAGACACCCGCCGACACTGCTTACCGTGAAAGAAACCACCAGATGAGAGATAATGTGAAACGATAATGGAGATGAAATGAAGAGACAGGAAATTCGAGGAATTTAATTAATCTACCCAGTATTCACCTAGCGACCCGGGAAAACTCCCGAAAAACCGCATAGGCCAGGTAGATCAAACACGGCAATCGAACCTGTGCTCTGAGGAACACCCGGGTCAGGTGATCAGCCCCAAATCTGGTATGGGAGAGGAAGGAGATGATATGAAAAGATGGCGAAACTAATGAAAGGAAGGCGAAATTAATGTTAGGAGAGATCGGAGGAAACCTGCCGCTTTCTCCTCGAGATTTAACCCGGCATGATGAGAGCACAACTGGGCTACGATAACGCGTAAGTTAAAAGAATATGGGAAGCAAACATCAAGGTTCTTATGGTTATTTCCAAGATGTCAAAATGGTTTTAAGTTAGCGTTACAGAATTTACGGTGCTCTCTCATCTGTACCGTGAGATGCCTTAGCGCTAACCTGTGAACTGAAAGGTTTCCCGTTATTGGCGTCCCGGTTCAGTTCCCGCCAAGACCATCCTGACCGGGACCTTTTCCGGGTTTACCTCATAACTGGCACTTCCGGGAAGATAAATTAAAGTAAGACATGGGGCACTTCCTTCGTATTTCCAAAGTATCATTCCCTTGTACACACGGCCTATGGTGCCATATATATTCAGAAAGGGTGATAAACATAATTTAAAGAAAACTGCTCTTCTGTAGGCTATTGTTACAAAAGTTAGTTCTTATATTTAAAAACTTGCTTTTTAACAAAGCTAAAATTTCATCTCGATCTTGATATATGAAAGTTTTGATTATATTATTGATGTCTGAATGTCAACAAATCTTGAAATCGAATGTTTGGTATTGTAATTCGTCTACTTCAAGTATATAGCGGAAAATGTAAAAATGCACAGCTGGTCAAATGAACTAGAATGGCGTTTAATAAATTAATGGTTTCCTGTAAAATTGGTGTCACAGTTCAACAAATGTTAGGTTTAATTGCTAATATTCTTACATAAACACACACGGATTATCCCTACAACTATACATTTGCACGCAACCGCCCTATGTGATATTCATTTCAATGCATGTTAGTATCCGATTTGATGGTACCTGTCTAGTCGATTAGATTAGAATTCAAGACCTCTAATATTTCAGCACAGGCCTATGGTCGGTGTGCCACAGGATATGTTTAGCAAGCAGGATGTTCAGCCTATCATATAACTTTCCACGTCATAGCAAAAGACCACTTTCTCACTGTTTAATTTGGATGGTACTGAAGATCCTCAAAGCTGCGAACGGTATCGTTTTTTAAGCATCCTGCTTAAGGCTATATGCATTTCTCAGAGTATATTTCGCGGTGCTTTTCTTTGACTGAATATTAAAACATTGTAATTGTACGATTTTAGTTATGCAAGACAAATATAAATATTTTCTCTTCCGAGGTGCCTTCAAGTCATAACACCTACTTTTTTCAGTATTCTTATAAAAAAAAAATAAAAAATAGCCGTTGGCTCTTTGTAAATGCGTGACAGAGATGGCCGCACTGTACAGTGCACAGAACTGTAGTCGCAGCGACGAGAGTAAGTGCTGTTTGGATACTTAAAATGGTGACGTTTGCATTGCAAGAACAGCGTGTAATATTCGTTTTCTCCATTAGGTGTGACATTAAAGCTTCTCCATAATGGGTGTGACACCTTTTGAAATTCGTCGCCAGTGTAGTGAGACATGTGGTGATGGTGTCATGGATGTATTTAATGTGCGTTCCTGTGTACGTAAGTTCAATGAAGGCAGAACATTTTGTGACTACAGAACCAAGACCGTTGCAGACATCGCCTCCAAAATTGGCATTTCCGTGGGATCTGTGCACACAATCCTGCATGAAGATCTGAAAATGCTCAATCGGCGATCCTCCAAAACAACGTTCTCCACTCGCTGGATCATGTCGTCAGACCGGATGGTGCGAGGCCGTGACTGTCTTGGTTTGTTGCCACACGATGTTCTGCCTTCATTGAATTGTCGCACCCAGGAACGCGCATTAGACACATCCATGGTAAAATCATCACATACTTTACTCAACTGGTGATGAATTTCAATAGGTGTCACCCCACGAAAATGGAGAAAACGAATCATTAGATGCTGTTCTTGAAATGAAAATGTCGCCATTTTAAGTATCAAAAACAGTCCTAACTCATGTCGCTACCACTAGTTTTCTATGCAGTGTACAGTGCTGCCATCTCTGTCACTCATTGACAAAGAGTCCATGTGTATTTAAAAAACAAGAAGTTCCAATTGGGTTCCAGTCCTGAACAAAATAATATGAGGTGTTATAACTTAAAAGCACCTCGTATTTTATGCTTTCGCCTGAAACATTGCGAAGTACGATATTTGATCTGCATTTTCTGAATAATTTCCATGCAAAAACTTTTCGTTTTTGAATATTTTGGTCTAATATAATGTGTGCTCTATTGGTATATGTAGTTGATAGAGACAACAAAAGTATACTAAATCTGAAGAATTTGTCCTCAATTTATTCGGTACAAAGCAGAACAATGACCAGTTATATTTAGTTTGTAATCTCACCTCATATGATGTGTAACATGCAATGCATATTGAGAGCATAGACACAATTGATAACTGAACAGAGGGGATTTAAACACCGCTACATTAGAGAATTTGTTTTTTATGTAATCAAAGGGATACGTTCTCAAAATGACAGGAACTCTTATAATTTACCTCTTTAGAAGCATCCTCGACTTCAGAAATTACTTCTGTGGCTTTCTGGAACATATAAATATAGAATGAAACTTGGATTTTATGAGGATTACAGCAAGGGTGAAACAACTGAATATGATTGCAAAATTGATTATTGTGTAGCTTTCAGCAATAAGTGAGCAAGCAGATGGGTTATTTACCGAAGTGTGAGTGTATGGGGACCGGAAGATAGCCTGATCTATCTGCAGTATCGCCTCGCCCGATTTGGAAGCAGCAATTAACACAGCCGTGCCTATTTTCCGCACCATTCTCCGATATTGATTGACACCAACTGAATGCACACTGTGTATTGTTAACTGTAATCTCTCTCTGCCAGTTGTGATTCGTTTTATGTCGCATTAATCATGTCACCAGCACTAGCTTTCGATAATCTTCTCTCTGCTGCCAGATACATGCACGACGAAAATTACATTTTTTGTTCCTGTCCAAAACACAGAGCATAGGTAACCTAACAATCTCATCCGTCCTCATAGAAGTCAAATATTAAGAGGAGGAGGAGCAAACAAATTCGATATGTTACAACCATATAGATCCTCCACCCATTATTTATAATATTTTCACAACTATAACATGGCTCTCTTGCGACAGCTTATACTTTTACTAACTTCAGGCTAATCGGAACAGATCTTTGCAGAAACAGTTTCCCTTCAAATTTATTTGTACTAGACGGATTGGCGAAGTTCAAAATCAATAGTCATGTCTTTATATGAAGGCTCTGTCTTTATTTTTCTGTCGTACGTTTTTGTCCATTTCACATGCTTATACTAATATCCTATAGAAAGAAAAGGATTTTCCCTAGAAAAGTCAAAATAAAACGTTTCTTTTTGTTACGTAAATATATTTAAAAGGGAATTTAAGTCAAATTCATGAATTTTTTTTGAGAAAATTGACAACTAGCTCTCTAGTTAGGGCTAGTTAGGGTGGTTGGATTTTCATACAAAGCTTTAGGTGGCGTATTTGGAATACTCTGAATATAAATATCTACTTTTATAAGACATTTAGTTCTGACATTATTCCACTCAAAGGCACATACACAAACACATACGTTTGAACAAACTAAGATACTTTCAGATATGTATGTTTACGTGAAATCTTGCATTTTTAGCCGGATTAAGTACTGCCTCCACTTGCATTGATAAATGAAGGAGAAAATTCGGAAAAAATAAGGATAGAAGTCTGTAGTACACGGTTTCTAAAACAGGCAATACACTGTAGCAGCATTTCTAGATATCGCCCAGACATTCGATAAAGTGTGGCACATTGGGCTACTACTTAAATCACAACGCATTGGTCTCCCTTATTATCTTCTACAAATTATTGCAAGTTTTCTCACAGACTTTTGTGGTGCGCATTGCTGGTTTCACATCCACCCGAAGGCCCATCTTAGAAAGTGTCCCTCAAGGTTCGCTACTGGCACCAATCCTCTTTAATGTCTACAATTATGATATTACTGCTATATCTCCAATTTGCACAGCTTTATATGCTGATGACACTGCTCTCTTGTATTCTCACTCCGATATCCCTCATGCTATTCATGAACTACAAACTGCCCCGGATCGACTAGCTCACTGGTTCTCTAACTGACTCATTTCCCTTAACAGTAACAAGACAGAAGTTAAGATCTTCTCTTTACGTTCTTATAGGTATCCTCCTGCACTACAGCTGGTTGGGGAACAACTGTCATGGTTACCAACCAGTGTGCCAGTGAAGTATCTTGGGGTGTTACTGGACACTCGACTAATTTAGAACGTCCACATCTGTCGGTCTGTTACACTTGCATCTGCGTGGCTCCCAAAACTGTACCCCTTCCTCAACAAGCTATGAATCCTCCTTTCTTCTTTGCAAATTTTTAGTCCGTCCCATTTTTACCTATGCAGCTCCAGTTTGGGGTGGCACCAGCAAGACTAATCTCCGCCGACTGCAGGTATTAGAAAACACGGTGCTCTGTACAGCTACAAATGCTCCATGGTTCGTCAGAAACCAACAACTTCATCACGAGTTTGGTCTTATACCGTTTACCAGTACATCCGACGGCTGGCACGACCTTTCTACCATCTCCAGGAGGTCCCTGTAGCTGTTACCTACAATCTTGGCACTGGCACTCGCCAACCACCTCGCTTCAAGCGCAGACTGCCACAAGATCTCCTGAGTGACCTCTTCAATACAGACGACCCAGACGAGTGATACCTATGAAACTTACAGTCGTCAATTTGTGTAATAGTGATCCTGTCATATTTGGCTAGAGGAGTCGTTCACGGCTACCTCAATTGTTATGTGTACTGCTAATAAGTACCTCAATAACAAACATCTGTAAAGCATACTTGCTGATCGATGGATAATAAATAAAAAAAGAATCTCTGAAAATTTGAAATTTGTTGAAATTTAAAATACCTATCTTTTTCTAAAGTAGGAAGTAATTTGTTTATACTTTTCACCTTCTTTTCTTTTGTGTCCTGGACATATAAATATTATAAATCACTTTGAAAAGAGGATACAATGGAAATTTTGAAATGGAATTATTTTATACCGTCAAAGTGCGTAATTAGTAATTTGGATAAGCGTTAGCTTCAGTATATAATATCACAAAGATGAAAAAGATCACAAAACCTAACAATAACCAGACAAGAGTGGAAATAAAATCAATTTCCGCTGTTATTGGAAAAACATTAATTGGGATATATTTGATGAACAACTCCACGGACCAAGAATATCACACATATGTACTTTAATAATAGCTTCCAACAAATGCAACGCGATTTTAACCCCAAGGAAGACAATATATTGAAACCAGTCTGGACTGGAGGAGAGACCCATCGTCTTAGTGACTGTTTCTCGCCTCTCCCAATAAAGTTTGCTTTCTGATTAAAACTGCTGATGTATTAGAAAGTAGAGTGAGGAAACTGAAGTATTCGGAAGCAGTTCAGAAGGATATCATCCCACAAAAGCTAAAGAAAAATAAACTACAAAATAACACAGCAACAGCAATCCACCAGCACAGATGATGATAAAGATAATGACCAATAAAAATGGAACACGAAGAGCTGAGTATAATGATACTAATATATGGAATAAAAGTAAGAGCAGTGTTTTGTTTAACATTTTTCACCTATTTGGAGTATAATTAGGAGCTTTACAACAATAATCAAAACCTCATTTACTCAAAGTATATTATATTTTATCTTATTTTTTCCGCAGTTTCTAATACAATATTTTAGTCACCTTCTCTTGCAGGTGGAGAGCCATTTGTAAGTAAATACATTTTCTTTTAACATACTATTAAGATCCGTTCGTGAAACAACAGTAAATATGGATTTAATTTTTCCACTTATGAACATTTAAAGCTCTGATGTCCTTTCATGTACACCGTTATAATACATAATAACAGCAGTCATCTGTTTGAAACTGTAACTTTTTTCTTGGTCTCTAATAATTCTGCTATGTTCATTTTTTCTTATAATTCTCAATTTACTATATTTTCTTGGTGATATAAACCTCCGTGTTCCATGTGGCCAAATTATTTCTGTATTTGCTTCTCATTTATTCTGTTTCTATGAGAGGGTTGGTATTTAATATGTGCAATAATTTGAGCTTATGAGTAAAATATTCATGCGCCTAGGAGATGGCCAGGGGACAGACGCCATCCTCTTTAATGAGATGACCTTAATAGGACTTCACATTCACTATCCAAAGAGCTGGGCCGCACAGTGGCCGAGTATTTAGACCACTTGGCTGTCACCAAGGTGGTCCGGGTTCGATCCCAGGTGACCGCCAAGTGACATTTTGAGGGTACAAGGTGGCGGTGGGTCGGTTTTTTCCCCGTGATCTCTGGTTTCCCCCGCCATCTCATGCCAACGGTGCTCCATTTTCATCCCACGTGTCATCAGCGTCACCGCCTGCGGTGCCATATACAGTAAAAGCGGACGTTAAACTTTACCCAAAGAATTAATTTAAATCATATTCAAGACATTGTAAACAACATCATTGACAAGCGTCAGAAATTTAATTTAATATGTTAAATTTATAACATCAAAGCTTTCTGATTATATATGTCCTTTGTATGACACTAGTTGTTCCAGTAATAATTGCAGATACGTGAAACATTCTAAAAATATATATTAAAGTGACGAGAAAGAGGAAGTACAACGTATAGAAAATGCTGCCAACATATGCAATGGAATTTCTTCTTAAGTTTAAGATAAACCACGCCTTCTCCAATACATTTTAGTAGGAAGCTAAATATTAATTGGACATCGGAAAGAAATGAATTTTTAACCTATTTGGCCAGTTAATCCAGCTGTATTTCGCTATGCTCCTCATTGGAGCACAATTTTGAAAAATATTAATATGATTGACGCTTATGAAGTAGTTTGCTTTGTATTGGAGAGCATGTGAATAATTTATTTCAAATTTCTTTCGTGGAGAGAAAGTAATTTCTATTCGAATAATAAGATTGCTGTGTTTATTTTCCAAATATAAATGATAATTATTAACTCCTTTTAAATTATTTAAGAAATTGTATACAATATGAAATTCTTGTATTTAAAAGTGAATTCTAATAACTATTCTTTCTGAAAAATAAATAATTATTTTAAGTATCTGCAACATTAGGTATATCTTACAATTCCCAGTTTTGTTTTGATGCTACAATTACTCCAACTGTTTGAGAATATGGTAATTTAGTTTTATGCGATCTAAAGTTTGTTTTGAAATGTTTATCCACTTACTGTTTACTAACAGCATGTTAAAATACTTCACAATAATATTTTTGCGTGTAAGATAATTGTTTAATATGTGTGAGATTTTTCTGTGACAGGAATGTAGTAACATGCAGTCTGGCATAGCAAAGAAAGTCTCCGGATAATGCGACGCAGCGGGGTTGGAGGAGGTTCCTACATCCTCCTTCGATAGGTTTATAACCTCCCATGTCAGTTCAGTTACAGACCATTCAAAAACATTATTACGACTTCAACTTTTGTGAATAAATCTTCTCGGTTTTAGTGGACAGAGTGAATATGGCACATATTTTTTAACGGTTCTGCTCCTTGTGTAGCACGTGTTCTCTGTCCTAGTCCCACTGTGTAAGGGTGGCACATTCCTTTCAGGGACTTACTTTGCGTTTGTGGTACTTCCTCAACCCAAGATACTTCTCTACTGAGCGCCACATCGGACATATTATTGTAACAGCTTATACACTGAATATATCCTCCAAATATTATCCGATTACTAAATACATCAATACCTTTGTACGATTCATTTTCTTGTACATTCTTCTTTTTATTCTTCCTTTCCTATTTCTTCTGCTAGGATCTGCTCTGCAAATTTACTCTGGTGTATCCTTCTGGTAGCTCAGCTGTTTAGACTCGGGTCTACTAAAAATATAGCGGTTCAAACCCTTACCAGTCCGATGGTTTTATAAGCGTGCTGACTTAGTTTCACTCGCAACGTTAACAATTGGGACGTATAAAGTAATTACAATGGCGTGTACCTAACACGCTTCTGCAAGCTAAGCTTTCTGTTCCATTTTCCATAATATTGAGGGTTTTATACCCATTGGTATCAATGCCGTGGTACTTAAGCGCTCTTATATTTAAGAGCGCTTAAATACCAGGTCATTGGCCCTTTTAAATATACATATATACATCATTTTGTTCAAATCACAATCTCCCATTTTAGTACTTTACCTTTTACTTTATTATTTACCTGTAAATTCTGTTATATTATTTCTGAAATTTAAAGTCATTTGCCTACTGAGATATTATATTACTACTCTTATTTAATTCTCTATTTTAATTTCTTTCTCCCTTGGACTATGTTCAGAAATGTATTCTTAATATCCATTGGCAGTAGTTTTTCTTCCTTTGCCTATTATTGTAATTAATCATCAATCACCTATATTATTATTTTAATCTGGTTATTATACATAATCAAAGCTTTTGGTGTTAACTACTGCTTCAAATTCCTCTTTACATGAAACAACAACTATTCTAAGTTAGTTATAACAACTATCTCTGATCTATGTCATTAATTTAAATTCTTTTTCTCAAAAATTTTATACATGTTAACCGCCTTCTGAAAATTCTTTACATAATTTTTTCTACTCTATATCAATATTTTATGCCAACGTTTTTGTTAAATGACGTTAAATATTACAAATACAGATTACTGTTAGCTAAACAATTTTATTTCTAGTTACTCAGTGCAGTGTTTTCTTTTATCGTTTGTGTGACCTCTGCATAGTGCAACTGTTATGGTACCTTATGGTTTCTTCTTTGTATTATTGGTACCTTGTTGCATTTCCAAATTGTTCATGTTTGTTCTTATTTTCCCGTTTTCTCTCTTAAAATCGTCTCTTTGTTCCCTTATTGTCTGTGGTATTTACCTTATTACTTTCATCCTTTATTGTGACTAAAGGATAACTGTGCTAAATTGCACACAGCTAACTTACACATTAGTTTACCTTTCCAAATACACAGAGCAAACACATCAGTGCTAATGTTTTTTTCATGCTTGTGTTGCACACACTAACCACGCTTCTCAAAGTTTGCGTCGTTTATTGCTCGCAGATTAACACTGTAACTTCTTGACTCGCTGACATCTGACTTATCTTATCGGCTGGCCCAGCACATTCACAAACGACTTATGCTAGCCTGTGCACTCCCTTAGTGAATCATTAATGAAATGTTATGGAAACTGATATTTATGGAATAGTCTGAATGAAACATTCTGGAAGTCAATTATTCTAGGTTTGTCGAAATCGAACAGTTTGGGAACAACAGAGCGGTCCAATACAGTTGCACGCGTCTTATGTACACATTAAACTCATGATGCAGTAAGTAGAACATTTCAAAGCTGGAAGAATTTCAAGAATGGAATACGTGAAGTCAGTTTCTTATAGAACCAAACTTGCAAATACATGGAAATGAAATCTGAAAGAGAAAATAGCTCTTATTTTAAAGATGATAATACATATTAGTGTGTTATATATGTTTAGAATGTCAAAACAACAAAGCATCTAAATGCAGATCCATTAGGAGTAAATTACACAGAATAAAGAAATAATGACGACGAACTGTGGAATCTTTTGGGGTGCGAGCCAGTTCTCTTCCTCGTGGTGCACCCTGGGTAACAACAACCATAGTTCAAATTTAATCATTAAAGGTTCATTTTCTTTTGTACTAGAGCTGTGTTTCTTTCTTATTAATCATAAGCTCAAAAAGTTTAACATCTTGTACTAGTAGTATGCAATGCTTGATAAAATACTATAAACTCCAAACTGGAACTGTTACATGTTTCGACCGGGAGGCTTTGGACCTATGTAATTAGCGACTGGAACCTTAAGGCTCGGGGTCTGTGTAATTATTGACCTTTAAGGATCCGGGAGGCTTGGAAGTCTTTTTTTTTTCGACCGCGGGAGGCTTCGGTCCCACACCCCATCGTCTTTCGTGGTCCAGGAGTAATAGTTTAGCCTCTATCATGTCTTCCTTTGCAAGGGGCCAGGAGTAATATGTTAGCCTAGCATGTCTTCCTTTGCAAGAAACCAAGAGTTATATGTTAGCCTCTAGCATGTCTTCATTTGCAAGGTACTTAAGGAAAATCGAGCCTTATAGAGGCCTCTGACCACAATTTAAGCGCTTTTCACGCTGCGGAGAAACACAGCATCTGCAGAGCGCCCTTACATAAAAGCTAGATTTCCATTACATTATTGCTCCTATCAGCGGAAAATAACTGGTATAGTGGACATTTTTGTTGTCGTAATTTTACGTCCTCCAAAGATAAGTCATATCAGACGGTGAATGAAATGGGTGGAATGATGCTCAAATGTGTCCAGGGTCCATGGAGCTTAGAGTTACCTGACATTCGTCTTTCAGGATAAGGGGAAACCCCGGATAAAAGCTTATCCAGGTAAATCACCCTAACTGAGATTCGAACTCGGGACCTCCTGAACGTGAGGCAGACATCTACGCTACCGAGGTGGGCAAATAATATAGTGGACTAGAGTGACTCACACTCACAGCCACGTGACATTATTACACGCTTTTTAATGCTCTTCATAGTTTAACTACATTCTTGCTGATTTATTTTGAATAGCTTTTAATATATTAGGTGTTGTGAAAAGTACTTGACCCTTATTTGTCGATTCCAGTTAATCTTCTTCGTTTCACTTTCTTTTCCTTGCTTCATATTTATTTATAGATTTTTCATTTGCAATGTTTCATTGTTTCCCTCAAAAATATATTTTCCCGTTGTCAAGGTTTCCGGTACGTTTGGTGTTTGAGTTAGTGTTTTTTTTTTCTTTATCATTAGCTTTTGAGGTGCATATCCTTTTGTAATATGGCTTATTATACACAATGCGTAAGATTTATTAAGTACAGTGATTGACAATAATTTTCCTCCTTTAAGTAGAATGTTAGTGTGTCCTTACTGGGCAGCAGTGCAGATGATGCATAGCGCGCAACTACGCTGTTCAGAAGTCAGGTGGTATCCTCCTAGGCGCTGTCCCGAAGACATGTGGCAGCTCAAAGTTTGTCTTCTTCCATCCAGCTTGCTTGTAGCTGGGGTTTGAAAAAGTTCTAGTTCTACGGCCACCGCTTTTGTTTCTCAATCTCGAATGTAGAACTCATCTCTGGTGTGATTTTTTCATTAACCCTTTTACAAAGAAGTCCTAGTTCACAAAAGTTATACTGTTCTCTTCCTGTTAGTCTGGTGTTTGCAGCGCGTTCTTTAAATAGAATGCTTCCATTGCTTCCATTCTCTTCAACTTTGCATTCGCAGATGTGTACCTAAGTTATTTAATGTGTAGCTTGTAACTGGTTCGATCTTGATGAGGAAGAGGCGAATAGGTATATCAAGGCAGAGTACTTTACATCGAAGGTACTTTATATCGAAAGTGGCCGTAAGTCCTATCTCACATCTTCCTCCTAGGCGCCTGGTAAATGTTTTCCTGTTACTTGTAGCGTGGGTTCTAGGTATTTAAAAGAATTTTCGATTTCCAATTTGTCGTTGCTGCATAAGAAGAGGTGTGTTTTGGGAACATATCCTCCTCTCCTGTATTCCTGGCTATCGAATTGGGGTATATTTAGGTATTTTTAGGAATTTTGTACTTTATTACTTATATAAACTGCATATAAGAGCATATGTTGTATATTCTTGTATTACATTGCTTATTCCTACACCATTGGTCTGGGTAGTAGGTGTGGAGCATCCCACTTTGTCGCTGTCACTATGTTGGAGCTCAAATCCTGTTGTGGAACTGCAAATTCAATTTATAATATTGAACTGCGTATATTGATATTAGTTATTGTTACGTTTGTGGTATTTTTTTACAAAAATGTCAATTTCTTAATGAACGTTTCACATGGATGTCCCAGTGGGTAGATGATTTTTCCTGCTGCAAGCATCTCGTGAATGCCTAAAACAAGAACAGAGTGTTTTCAGCTTGAATAACAAGATTGTATGTTTACTTTCCTAATAAAATTTATATTTAATAAAAAAAATTCTTTAAATTCTTTGAATAGTTATACAAAATATATTGTCTTTGCTTTGAAATTATTGTGTTTAAAATCTCCTAAATCATTTTATTTATCCCTTTTCAATAATAAATATATTATTTTTTCATAAAATTCTTTTCAAAATTACTCCGTTTTTGTAATTAATATCCTCCAATATTTAGTCATATCGGACGATGAATGAAATGGGTGAAATGATGCTCAATGCGTCCGGGGTCCATGGAGCTTAGAGTTACCCAACATTAATCCATCAGAATGAGGGAAAACCCCGGAAAAAGCCTTATCCAGGTAACTCACCCTAACCGAGATTCGAACTCGGGACCTCTTGAACGTGAGGCAAACATGCTACCATCTACGCTACCGAGGCGGTCTTACTCCTTAATGTGTAAGTAATACTTATGTAAGGTAGTTTAAGTTGTGCGAGATAATAATGTATTATCAATTACGTACTTCCGTAGCACGTGGCATTTCCCCTCAACGAAATATCGGAGGTGTTTTCAATCAATTTCATTATCAGATATAGGATCTCGTTCACCTTACGAATCAATGTACGCGCACAGGTGTCAAGTGCGATATCAACAAACGTCGGATGTCAACAAGAATTCGTTTTGCTGTGTGTCTACAACCTGGTACGGATACAAATTTTCTGCACCCCTCACTGTAACAATATAAAAATATGGGGAAAGGTCCGTTCAATGTCTCATGATGTTAATGGTGCATATGAGTAGTAAAAATCATTTTCTTATCTTTGTCCGAGACTTAGTTTATTTCTTATATTACGCAGCAATGAAAGTCCAGTATACTGGACAATTCATTTTTTGCTCGTTTGGTATGTGATGCATTCTCTATATTGTTAATTTTTGCAGGCACCTCCTTGACTGCTTTTAGACAGCTCGAAAGTGCATTCTTTAAGCTGTTTAATGATTGTTGATAATACCCAAAACTTTGGATTTATAAAATGGAGACTGTTCAATAATTGTTGAGAAAGTAATGCTATTAACAAAATATGTCAAACACCTTGCACTCCCTGGCAGACAGATCTACCTGCGTGGGGAGCAGTAGCTGTAATGAAACTAAAGCTACACGTTGCGAACCGGACTATCCCTGCGTGTTGTCCTCGGAACTGACGTCAGCAGTTCTGTACTGCAAAACTCGTAAACTTTATATCCCATTAAAGGTGTAAGGGCTCCAATGTCTGCTCATTATCAATGTATTTTTATCCCGATCGCTAAATATAACAATGAATATTCTACTGCTATCTTATTTTGCTTTGAACTTTTAGAGTCTGCTATACTCAGGTTTACGGTGGTGTAACTTTTTTTTTTTTTTTGCGTCTGCTGTTGCAATTTTTCCTGTTAATTTTGAAATTTTGAGAGTTTCTTCAAAAGGTATTCTTCATTTTATTTCTATGGCTCTAATATTTAAATCTTCAGCTGAATCTATTGTTTATGAGATCTTAAATTTGCCGTTTCCTTGATATAGTGTTTCAGAAATTGTATGTTATTCTTTATATTCATTTATTTAATTCGTGGACTACATTCTTTTTGTAATGGATTTTCGCTTACTTATTATTTTAGTCATAAAATTGACGTACAATAGCTTTTTAAATTTAATTATTTTAAATAATATAGCTTTTAGTAGTACCAAATGTTGATTCAGATCTTAATGGTATTTCGCACAATATCATTTATGCCATAACTCGACGCAATTGCAAACCCACTAGATGCCATAATGTTTGAATTTTGAAAACAGGCTTACAAATGTGTCCGTGTTTGATTTATTGCAACACTATGTGAGGAATCCATTAAATTAGTATACGTTGGTCATCAGCTGTCGCTTTGCGATATTTATGAACCCCTTCTGTTTGAAAATGTCTGGCAGTACACCGCATATACGATAGAGATGCATGCTAATGAAATGGCGTGCGTGACGTATGTCACGATTGCTGCAAATCACGCAAGTGTTTCGGTGCTTAGTTTGACATCACATTTTCTCAGCTTTACTGCTGAGGTGACAGTAAACTACGGGCTTTCACTTTAATAGCATACACACAATTCCATTTATTTAAGTGCTTGTACGTTTATCTTTATTAAACTGAGTATTAATAAAAACCAAAGCCACTGAAGATGCCGCACTGTGATTGCGAGTAACCCAACGGAATTAAGCAGGCGGTTTCGTCTGTGGCTCGCATTTCTTAGGTCTGTGTTCGATTCCCGTGGCTGATGTACCTCACCTATGGGCTTTTCGGTGGTTTTCCCAGGTCGCTAGGTGACTGCTGGGTAGGTTAATTGCATCCCATGAATTTCATTTCCCTCAATTTCACCTCCATTATCATTTCACATCATCTCTCAGCTGGTGGTTTCTTTCGGGTAGAAGTGTCGATGGGAGTATCGGCGGTGCATGGCGGGATGATATACTCTGGCGGGACAGCTTCCGGTCTTTGAGCCGGTCTAGTGGGCCTGGAGCCCATTGGAGCCAGCCAGGCTGCCTGGAGTCATCTCTGGGAGGAGAGAGAATAGGAGTCCCTGCTCCTGAACTATAATGACTCCTTAGGGTCTCCTCTCACCTCATCCTCCCTCCCGGGGTTGCCTCGTTTAGGGCATAGGTATAAAAGACCAGTCTGGTGTAGGTGCCAAATTCCCTCCGTACAATCCAATCTATCCAATCCCCACTATGATATCTCCACGGGATATTTTCTTGATCATAAATTTTCGGTTTTCGGGCTTATTTTATATTTTCCGTGAACGGGAGTGAGAAATTAATATACCGGTCGACATTTGCTGGCTGGTTACATAAACAATAATGAATACGATCGCATATCCACGAAAATCGTGTTATAGCGTATATGATGTTAAGCGTATGAAAGACCGAGTTAGGAGATATAAAACTGATACTACTCTGAGTTAGAAGGGCAGACATTGCTGTTTGTTACCTTACTCCCTAACCTTACAATTTCAATGCCTTTGAATCGATTTGAGTTTCCAAGTAAAGAAAGATTCTGTAAAATGTAACATTCAAATTTAGTGACGAAGCAGCTACTTTTTAAAACGCGCTATACAAAGCTGACATCCGACAATTGAAAAAAGGCGTGTGAAAGTGTAGAAAAGGCGAAATATTTATAGGGAAAACAACTAATTAATTGACGCCATTATTATTGATTTGAAATCACTTTTGAAGATGAATAGCGAGGATGACCTATGTGGACCCCTGGGAGAGAAACACGTCGCGGATAGGAGTGGCACCAACAGCGTAAACTTCCTAATGGTAGGTGTGCGTGGTAAGAGGTTAAGTGTTATGCTGTCTTCGTCTAATTATCTATTTGTCTCAGTTTACTCCTCCCAAACCATAAATTGCAAGCATTAAGGCGCAATAACGTACTGTGCGATATGTGTGTACATATGTACCGTGCGCTCCCGTAATGTAAGGATAGTTATACGTATAAACTGTCAAGTTTATTATACTATCATTTTGTTATTATTTTGCCAGATTACTCTTTTAGTTTAGCATTAGCCCCTTACAAATTTGTGACCTCTGTCCAGTTTCGGCATTGCTGATCAAATGCTTATAAAGTAATTCGGAAGTAAAAAGTCACTGTTGAAGCTATTGTACTCAAGATTCATTATCCCAGAAGCTATTTAAAATATGAGAATGAAATTTCACATCCCTGCCGGTTTATGTACAGTAAATTAATTTCACATTCTTGTTTTGCTTATTAAGGAAGAGACAACTATAATCAGTTACCCAATATTACATAATATATGAGCATTTTTTTAAAAAAAAAAGACACAGCTTAGGTTATCATCACATTTTTTTTATAAACTCACATAATTGAGTACATGGAATGTAATACTGGATGAGGAAAAGGTATTCCCTCACATTACTATGACCAGAAGTAAGGGGTGTGAATTTTTCTAGTTTTTAGTTAAATGGCATCATTTATCTTTTTATGCACTCCTCTAGTCCTCAAGGGGTACGTACAAGTACCCCTTCAAACGGCAGTTTAAATTTATTAGGACCTTACTGCATATCGTCACTCGAACATCGAAATTCCCGATAGGACCAGCTGGCAAGTAGAGACCAGACGGGAAGCATTCAGACACGCCTACCCATTTATCTTGTAGCGCTAACGAGGGGATGGTTGGAAAAACATCATTAGCCATCTCTTTCCCCTTCCCTAACGTCTGGAACCTTCGGGGTGATTCACTGAACCGCGAGCCTTCCAGAAACAGCAATCTTCCTATAAAAAGCGGGCTGCAGCTGGCGAGAGAGTTGAGTTCTTGGCGAGCGCCGTGCTAGTGAACGGACTGGAAGACTGTGTACGTGTATCAGAGGAGTTGTACGTAATTGTGAGTGTAGAGTGGATCTGTAACAGACGAACTGGGGAATTGTAATTTTGTGCGCTACGTAATTCTATGTAATCGGCAAGAGTTCCAACTGAAATTTGGTGGAAATAAAGAACATTTTGAGTTTGTGCAATTGGAATTTTTATTTCACAAACCCACAAAGGTTATGTACTGAACAAAGGAAAATGCACCATTTCCACAAGTTAAATAGGTTTTGAATTAGACAATACAGTAGGTGGCTTCAATATGTGGATTTAGATTGAACAAATACAGAGAAAAGTTAAGTTAATAAGGACAACAATGTTTACTTCCATGCTAAATCTTGCTGAAAGCAATTAGTCATGGCAAAACTGACAGAAATACAATGAATTGAAATACTAATGATGTTCGGATATGGTGATAGAAAGAGGATCCAAAAAGAGGTTTAGTCTTGTTTGATGAAATGCATTCAGAACGAAGGCTTGCTCATTCTACGTAAAGCCAAATTTTGAAAAACTGAAATGGAACTGTAAGTGTTAAATATAAGGTAAAGTTTGCAAAGCCAAAACGAGTTACAGATGGTGATAAATCTCTTAATGTTTTATTATCAGTGGAAGAAAACCCACATTTATCTATTCGGCAGCTTGCAATAGATTACATGTCTTCCAGGAAGATGGATAGCGCGAAGAGGTTGAATGTCCGCTAAGATTTTCTCACCTAAAGCCTTTAGACCTTTTATTGCGGGAATATTTGAAGTGAAGGGTTCACAAGGACCGAGCAAGAAATCTTGAAGAATTAAAGCAAAGAATTGGACAAGAAATGCAGCTGGATCAGGTGAACATTGTTGCTGGAAACATTAACTAATTTCAAAGACAGACCTTGGCATTGTTTTGCAGTAAGTGTTTTGAGCACGTTTTGAAGTGAATTCTTCATGCGTTACAACACAGCACCACTACTTTTGATATGGGAGCGTTTTCGTTTAAATCTCTTGTGCTGTAATACGTCCTAATAAATAACTTACCCTACCTTCCGCTGAGGACCAAAAAGTGCAACCAAAAAGTAATGTTTCCTTTATGAAAAGAGTCACGCTCTATTCACAATCATAGTAATTGAAAACATGTTGATATCTTACAGTTTTTCTAAAATGTATCCCTTCACACAATTATAATAAAAAGGTTACAAGCATTGTTTCATAATTTTTACTCACTCTGTATACCCTAATAGTACCGTGTGCAGTGGAAATCTTCTCCTACAGTGTGGCCTAAAGTTTGCCTCTCTCTTCCAAAAGATGCGGACATTTTGGACGGTATGCGTTCGTCGGTGACATTCCTTAGTTTAGCCACATGACACAATTCATAGGATAGGTTCTAGTTCCGATTAAAGCTCGGAGTTGCATGTAATATATTTGCTCTGAGATTGGCATTAATACAACTGGATCATTTGACTATGCCATTTCCTGACCTCCACACACAAAGACCTGATACAAAGGCATCTGCATATTTATATAAGCGTGCGCGTTCCTTACGCAACTTTGTTACATATGTACTGGCGGATTTCCTAGCCAATAAATGTAATAGGCGACTACCTAACCTGGAGTGCATTTCAAAATATTTAATTCGGCTATTTCTTGCTGTATCATGTCGTGGATGGTAAATTTCCCATTGGTCATTTCATCTTTTCTCTGTGTGCATTTGCACCTAAAACCATTGAATTGTGTCTTAGACTTTCAGTAACGTAAATGTTTATGTTTTAAGGGGGTGTCTGGCCTATGATTTTGTTCGTCTGTCACTCAAGCTAAAGCGAAACAACCCTTGCGGTATTTTGCCTATTTGCTCGTAATATTTCCAAATCTAAGGATGTTCGTTATGTTTATTGCTTTTACTCCTATTATTCCGCTTATTATAATGCTATTTTCTAACTGAAATCGCAGCTTAAAGTTTGGATTCTTTTCTGTGAAGCTATGCGGACCACACAGTACAAAATATTTTAAGTGACAAAAACCTGATAGAAAACCAAAAATATACAAGAATTTCAATTTTTGTAACCGCACAGAAAACTGAAAATTAATGTTGAACATTGTAGTCAATTTTATTGTAACCCACATAAGGAAACTGAGTATAAACCAAGCACATGGAAACATTTGCAATTCTAGCAGAAGCGACACAACTGTAGAGTTTATCTAGTAAAAGCACACTCAGTATATGTAAATGTGCTCTGTTGCAGAGTAGCATATTTCGCAAATTGGTGGCTCGTACTAACATAACTTGTTTATGGCTGAGCGGAACAAACAAACGCTAGCCACTGTGCGGTTCATTTCACCAGCATTAGAGCGAGAGGACCACTGGAGTATAGCAGCTTACGCTTGCTAAATATTCCCTTTTTGTAGTCTTGCTTGTCTACTGAATATGCATACAGATGCTTGAGAATACGGCAGCAAATTCCAAGCACTGTGTGGTGAAAGTAGTTTGAATAATCGATGAGTCCTCTGTCAGCGGAAAGTATACATTCTTGGCGTACCTACCTACACAGAATGGGTTTCAAGAACGTTGAAAACAAATTGAATGAGAGATATCAAACACTACAAAACAATTTCTTGAGAGGCGCTTCATCAGAAAATTGTTTACCTTATCTATTATCAAGACACTTAGAGTACATTGTCTTAAACTGAAAATGATATCAGTAATTCAAAGACAGAGCACTATTAAGGAACTATGAATCTCAAAGTATGTAGAGAAACGTCCGTGTGTGTGTGTGTGTGTGTGTGTGTGTGTGTGTGTGTGTGTGTGTGTGTGTGTGTGTGTGTGTGTGTGTGTGTGTGTGTGTGTGTAAGCACTATAATAGAAAATCGAAGTGTTTTACAAATACAATCTTTGTGTTCTTAATTTTCAAGAACATCTACCACCAAAAGCTACGATGTATGTATATGAAACAACTTTTCAAATTTCCAAATTTCTCAGCTAATAGTCAATCTCAAATTTTCTAGCACATTTCTAGCGAATTTTGTATAAATGTATGCAACTAGTAAAGTATTAGAAATAGACGCAAACGTACTGCACATGGAACATAATTATATCTCCTTAGGGGGAGTCCAAATGCCTATATGTTTGCAATGTTAATTACATATAGCTGTACTTTCCAGGACGTGTTCGACCGCGTATTATTAACAACATACTGATGAAGCAAAACAATAGTTATTCATGAGAAGCAAATTTATGAAAGGTATGTGTGCCTAATAGGTAAACATTTGTCACTGAAACAGACCTTATTTATCTGCAAATTTATAAATAAGTTTCAGAACCCTGCACTTGAATGTTTCATAGCTACCGAGTGCCTGTACAGAAAAGTATTAATTTTTCCTAAATTGCAGTTAAACCACATGAGAGACCTAAAAACCTACAATCAGATTTGTTAACAGTAAAAAATATGAATTATTTAAAATTAGTGTTGATCTATGAACGGAACATATGAAATATAGAATATATGGCTTGGGGGAAAATCACAAAATTAGCCACTTCAGCCTCCCTTAGAAAAGAAAATTAATTTGAAAACTATTTTTCCAGCACCATTATTTCAGTGATACGTATTACTATATGTTTCAATTTTTCAACCTTTGGTAGATTAAAAGTGCTGTTTCTGATCACTTGTTTCTCGCGATATCTTGGGTAAGGTATGGAATTTGCACCCCAATATACATGCCGAACCGGTTCATAAGTACGTGACTACTTCCTCTATCCAACATGCACCCCCATCTAAATGAATAAGTTCTACCTCGATTAACAGTATAAAATTAATAGGCAGCAAAATAAGCTTACGTAGCAATAGTTCGTTTGATGCTTCTAAACATGATGTCCAGTAGTGAACAAAGTATTATAAGTGTGCCACATAAGTCTTTTTTCTTAAATGCTTTTGTTGAGGTCAGTAATTATTTTAGCATCTTCTGAACGGACTAGTTCACGTTTATATTGTTCCATTAATCCATTTATTATATTTGGAAGTATATTTTGCCATTGCAACCATTTGTTGATGACAACTTTTTGTGTCTAAATTGTTAGACAGAAAAATAAAGAAATGCAATACTAGTAATATTGGATTCGTTATAAGTGTGCAATAAACAGCAGCTGAAATGGAATCCTGATTCGAAGAAGTGATAGCACACGCAGAATAATTTGCATTGCAGTGTCTGTGGAATCCAATAAGTTTTGTGCGTTCTATTATTGGTAACTAACATCACACCCTAGTTTGGAGGTTTGAGTGTACATTAAATATTTTAGAAAGTACAAAATGGAGAATAAGACATTCATATGAAGCATAACCTCTATAGAAGTTGAGACTCCTGAGTTTTGACATTTTGTGGGGTAATGATTGCTTTCTACGATCTAATTACAAATTATGCTTAAAATTTCCTTGTCAAATTTCCATAGGAGGGCGGATCTATAACCACCCATGTTAGGAATGAAGACCCCAATTCCTTTGAACACAAACCATGTATTTGAACAAAGTGCTTTTTTAGGAATATACACCTTACAAACTTCCAGCCCCCTTTTAAACCTAACCAAAAACTATGAATTATTAACCACTGCCAAGCACCTTGCTGTCTCAACGTATGGAGAGCTACACTAGAATTTATAACGCAATTCAGGCAGTTTGGCGCTGACAACACCGGATGCATATGCTGTAACCTCTTCGCCTCCTTCAGCTTCTTGTTGCTTCACTGTAATTTAATCCAATATAATGATGGTTTATAGAGTATAACGATGAACTCAAATCTTATAATCTCTTGATGCAAAAGGTCTGTCGGACTGCTTGCCGGCAAACGCGGTATTCTCTGGCCGGGAAGATTTTCACTTCAAACTTAAAATATGAATTCTAACCCCGTTGACACACCTATGGTCTCTACAGCTTCGCAAACTTTTGTTCCACGATCATTGAAAATCATATATTTGGCTTTTGCAATGACTTATATTATCAGCAACATCCTGCACAGCAACTCATTGACTTAGAGCGTGGTTATCTGGCGCAATCTAATTTCGAGTCTACCCCTGGCTCAGCACCATGAGCATTATACACAAATATGACTGAATAAAATTATAAATAAATAACAATCTGGCTAGATAATGTGTGACGGTAAACCCATTACATCCCTGCAGCTTCCAGATGATTGTACTGTATTTTAATTGATCAAAAGGTAAACTATGAAAGGAGTAAAGGGAGAGAAGGTGTAGGGGTTACGTTGATGTACCCCCGGTAGTTGCATTATTTGTCACTGCTGGTGCCTGAAGGGACCTGTGTCGTTTTCAGGACAACTGCCCAGGAGTTAGTTGTGGTTGGTTCTTCTCTTAGTCGGTGTTCAACTCCCTGTAATTTACGCTGAATAAAGGCAAGAACTGCATCGTTCTCGGTGGCGGAGGCGTGGAGGTCTGTAGGGACCTTGGCGAGTTTTGAGGCTGCTTCTACCAGCAGGCGGTTTGTTTGGTGCTACTATGCCACAAGTGCAGCTACCCGCTTAGAAGCTGTGATAAGAAGCGCGTCAATCTTGAAGTTTGATTTGTTGTGCGCTGTTTCTAAAGGGCCTTCGGATGTTTGAGGGCTGTCCTCATCCTTTTGGATTATTTCAGGTATGGTGGCTTGCGGTGGTGATGCTGGTTGCCTCAAATGATTCCGCGTTTGAGCTGCTGGCTGCGGCGGAGTGGCTGAGATGAGCGTCGGTGAATTTCTACGTGGCCTGCCCGGCATAGTGGCCTGGCCTGCAGCAGGTGGCACAGAAACGTCGTCTGCGCGCCATGTTGTGCAGTCTGCAGGCCGAAGGTAGTGTGGGCGCCCGGCAGTTGTGACAGCGGGGTGGTGCCAACTGTCGGAATCTGTGTGGACGTTAAAGCAGCAGCATTTGCATGGTAGGACCCATAACGTGCGGCTGGTTTCCAGGTGGACAGTGCGTCCGAGTAGAACCAGCCCGGTGGTGAGGGCTGTAGTGTAATGCGTGCGATCCAAGTATGTTAGTCGTACAAGCGGTGTCGGGCCGAGGCGGCTGTGTATTATACTGACCTTCGATACCGAAGGTGCTGTGCTCCTGTAGTTTCATCTGTTCAGGTACGCAGCTGTGAACGTGAACTGCAGTTGCCGTAGCAGTTTGCGCTGTCTGCTGGAGGGAAGTTGCTGTGTGTTTAAGTAGGCGTAGGTGATCTGAGTCTTACCACTGCTGCTGCGTAGAAAGTGCTCAGAAGTACTTGAATGGGTGCAGCGGGAAGCACTGAGGCTGGTGTGTCTGTGCTGGAGAGTGGAAGGGGTTCGGTGAGCTGGGAAGGAAGGGTGGTGTGGTGCGGTATAGTGCTGGCTGAGGTAAAGGGAGGTGACTGTGTTGCGGTAGGAGAGGGACATCTGTTGCTACTTCGGTGACGCTGGCGATGGATGTAGCTGGAAACGTGCTGCTGACAGCATTGCCAGAAGGGAATTGTGCTGGAAGTCGGAAGAGATGCGGTGCTGCCTGCTGCTCCCTCAGTGGCGCCGCCGGTGGAGGTAATTGCTGACTCAATGTGGTGGTCCGGTAATGGAAAGGCACGGCCAAGTCTCCTCTTTTTTCTCTTGTAGTAATTACAACACAACTGCGGAGTCACAATGTTGAACGGACATCGGCACTACCCACAATATTAAATAAACTTCGGCACTGAAAGGTTACGGATCTGCACGGGCGATTCTGCTGCGTAAGAACATATATACACAAATACACAGGCATTCATACCGTTCTGCTAAGGTGGTAGAGTAAAGCACTAGTTACATCACAATTAACAGCTGCTAGTACATCAAAATAACGTGCTTTCAGCAGAGTAATTCTCACAGTGTTTTAGACATGGTTGGTTGCACCTCCATATATAGACACTAGTTTGGGAGTATTTCCAACATTAAAACTTCATTTTAATCCAAATATAAATTCACTGCAATTATTTTCAAATTTTAGTAATTAGATGATGGATTAGAAGAATCTGTTTCGCCTGATTCTGAAGAATTTTTGTCCCTGGCTAGGATTACCATAGTGAAGAGACAAGGATTTGTCCTTATTATGTGTATGATAACCCAGATCTTAGGTGGATTAGTAAGCAACTTGAAAAAGGGTTAATAATAAGATAATCTTTGCTAAATTTGATATTGTATTCCCTTATTTCGCTTTCATTGAACACACACAGGCGCGCGCGCGGGCGGCGTAAATATATTCCTGGCGAATGTGTCGGATATTTACATCTTCATGATATTCTTCCTCCCTGGATCTCATACATCCCCGCCAGAATTCCCACCGAGAGACATACGGAATTGGAGATGCTCCTCGATTACTAGGGAATACTGAAGCAACTCTATGGCTGTTTTCATTGGGGCAGTACCTTGAGTCTAAAAGGTCCCTCTCTTTTGTGTGGAAGTGGAGGCACCTCTTACGTGTATCACAGAAGACGATTGCCTAGGTTGGGTCGCCAGTGACCTAGCACACCAAGCTAGCAGCTAGTACCGTTGATTCTTTGGGCGTTTCCTGACCCTGTGTGGGCGGGTATAGCAGCCAGGGACACTTAATACATTTGGGTGTAGGAGACCACATCCAACCAAGATCAATCCAATCTGAATAGCTGCTGTTTGGGAGGTACCCGGATGTTCGGCCCGGCGAATTTCCAGTAAAGGAAAATATGCCATTAGACCTAGGAGTTCGCAGCGTTTGTACTACGGCAAACCATCAGGTGTTATAAACCATCCTCTGTGGAAATAGACTACAACTGTGGTAAGAGACGCGCAATTAATTGGCAGTGCTGTGACTCCGGAATTTATGAACTCGAAGTCCATTTCGCAACTCTCGTGACATTAACAATAATCAATACTGCGGAATATGACTTGTAGGTAATATGATGGCTAACGTGCGGTTTGATTGTTTTACTTAGGATTGTGAAGTCAGATTTTGGTATAATAATGTAGAGTGCCGAGAACTCTATATTGTGCAGTTATTATGAAAACGTTATTAGGTTAAAGAAAGTAGGAGTGCGCCACGGGAACTTGCCATAGTGTACAATAGTTGAAGAACAAGTAAGCGGGCTGTAATTTATAGAACCATCAATGAGCTCATATATCACCGATTAAAATGATAAACAAATGTTCAGCAGGATTTGCCATTCCAAAACTTACATTACATTATCATGTACCAAGATGTTTTATAGTGCAATATTTCCGCTCTGCTGTGGTTATTGAGCTGTTATATGTTGGTTTAGATGGATCAGTGCTTGCATTTCAGGTAAAGGTTAAACTGTTTCCGAGTGCAATCAAAAAGAAGTGTGGACTGTGTGCACTGTGACATCTTCTGTGGCCGCTAAGTGTTTGTATGGGAAAAGAAAAACTTTATATTCTCAGCAGTTCAAATGAAGCCCTCTAAAATTGCCTTTACGCGGTCTAGAAGGAATATCACCTGCTGGTTCTATGCATTCGTTGGCTCTATAATATGGAAATTATCCCAAAATCGAAACATAGCGCCGCTTTAAAGGAATGGTGTATCAGCACCTTTTACTTATACCTTGTAATATTGTTTCCAAATCGCTGAATTGGGCGTCCTTTTATCTGCCGGTTTCCCTCCTTTACACAATTGACAACCCACTGGTTAATATGAAAGGAGAGCTATGGAGAAATCATTACACCAATAACCAGCAGCTATAAGACGTAGTTGTGCATCGCATCAAAGAGTCGTCTCTAACCTGCGAATGATGAAAAATCGGTCAAGGGGTTGTTTTAAGAAATGGATAATTGCATTTTGGATTTATTATAGGTAATATCTGAATAACCACAATTTCAGAGCAGCGAAAGCGACCTTTCGGCCACACTGCACAGTGTAAAAATGTTGGCAATCTCCCTGTTTCACCACAAAATCTAGAATAGTCCGCACGTGCGTCAATGAAGAACGGGAAAATACCACAAATTTCTGTCAGGAGCTGTGTGCGAAACATGTCACGTTGAACAGTGCTATTATTCTTGCACGCGAACTGAAAACTCATCACGGGCTTTCAAATAAATAACAAGTTTACCTTAGTAGAACCGATTATTTCCGATTTTTTGTTACTTTGATATATACCAGTCCATTTGCCATCTGAAAATGGATTAAAGGTTTGTTTATAAGTCTGTTGAAATTGATACAGTTAAACGCTTATGCTGTTTCGCGTAGTATAATGCATCTCTTTCATTTCAGATTATAAATCTATTCGATTGCAGCCTTCGTTTCTACAGAAATAAAAGTAACACTGTAAGCAGTTTTAAATCATCTAAGAACACACACAATGTGTGCATGAATGCATGCATGTATTATCGCAATGTATTTTTATTTCAATTATCGCAAGTGAAATTAAAATTTTAAGTCCAACAAACAACTTCGCGTAAGGTTGGTTAACAGCAAGAGTAAATAAACTGATATTGTGAATAAAACGGCCTTTAATATATGTTAACTGGTATCCCAATCATGAAAAAATGGCAGAATATAGCAATTCTAAGCCAGTGTTGTAAGGGTAACACGCAGTTCAGGGTATAACTGGTCACACCTAACCTGAACACAGGACGATGTAGCACATATCAATGCTAGGAACGTTATATCAGCTGTCACTTCTTTGGTTACCTGCAGATTGGTTGCGTTCTTAAAAGCCTGCTTACAGTTCGCACAGCATATGTAATATTTTCCTTCAGAATTACCATGGACTGGGAGAAAGGTACACATAAAAGTTAAACGTAGTGCTTCTTAGTATGTCAGCCATGTTACGTGATTATTCAAATTTATTAACATAGTGGCACATTATTTAAGCTTTATGATGATTTGGTTTACTTATCTTACAGAGATTATCAAAACCATTCTGATTCATAGGTTAGTGGTTCTCAAAGAAAGGCATATTTGATGATAATCTCATACGTAAGAAAGTTCAAATGCGTATTAAAATAAATGAGTAAAAGCGCAATTATACGTATTAATAACAATGCATTGTAGATAAACATAAAGAGAATGTTCCATATGTTATATTTCGCACCTGTTATTCTCGTTGTTCTTGTCGTTTTGGAATAAAGATAGCTGAAACAATATTTACTTAGTTTTCTAATAGCTGAAATAACCTAAAGGCAAACTATAAGAGCGATTACATCCAAAATCAAGCTATCCCAATGTTGTCTGGTATTTCAATTCCTAATATCTCTGAATGTTGTGTATTTTACAGCAGTATTCGAATACTCTAGGCACCACTTAATACCATGCAGTATTTGCCATATGAATCAAATGCAAAATACTGGTTATGTCTGTAATATCCGACGTAGCCCTTGCCCTGTGTACATCATACGGAATCCTGCGCCGAGCTGATCTTAATTTATTGGTCATGAAGCGGGGTGCCTCAGAGGCTAACGTCCGAATCCCAAGTTCGTTCCTGTGACCGAACTTCCTGGTCATGGGGTTTTCCAGATGTTTACCTGGACGCCTGGTGAATTGCAGGGGAGGATATTATCCTAACATCTCCCGCTTCACTTGGTTTCATTGGTTTCTTTTTTCATTCAATATTTCCAAGTAGCAAGAGTAAGCGAAATCGCCTGTAGCGTTGCGCTGATTTATATGCTCTATGGAAATATTATGGTACTGAGTTGCTCCATCAGTCGGACCTGGATGGCAACTGGCGGACTCTGCGGCGGTGGGTCTCCGTCGTGCAGTAGAAACTGCCTACAATACGTTAGGATAGGGTACTCTCATCTCATCCTTCCTGCCGAGGTCGGACACATAAGTCGTCGGATGCAATGTCGAAATCCACCCCGTGGTAGATAAACTAAGACACTATGGGCGCACTATGTATGGGAACTATGAGTCGCCGACTACCATGAATTGCCACTCGGAAACACGCATGACACCACCATTTTAAGCTAATGTAACAAAGTAATACACAACTTCTTATTTAAAAGTCACATTGTTTAATAGTGTCCCATTGCATTTTCTTGAAATTAATGATTAAAAAAATCAACTTTCGGGAAGTAAACACTGACATATTTGTACGGGCTAAAGCCATTTATATGAAAACGCAAGAAGATAGCACCTACTACCTAGTTCAGAAATATTTACATAATCTTTAAATACATTTACGTATTAAACATAGCAAAACAGTGGCACCTTAGTAAGAAATCGTTTGGTTAAGCACTTTTAAATTAACTTTTAACACAAAAAGAAATAGAAAAAAAAATAAGTATAGTGTGTTGAATATAACAGCGCAGATAGTTTGATTGACGATAGTTGCACTGGCAGAGAATTCTCTGCTTTACCATTACAACGCCTAAAGAGTAGGCAACTTCACCGCTTTAGTTGTATAGCGGTACAGTATTCTGCAACTGCGAAACAAAGCTGCGGATGCAGATGTGATCTCAGATAGAACGCTGCTGTTCTAAACACGATGGAGCTCACTCAAGCTGTCATAGTCTGTCACTATGGGTGTACATTAAATTTTCTATACTAGCAATACCAGTGCTAACTTCTTCTTCAAAGTAAATTGAGTATAACACTACATCAACGTATTAAATTTCTGAGTTACACACTAAAGAATCGTGTACAAGCATAATTGTTGCATATAATGAGAACTACAATTCCTGATGAAGAAGCATTATAATTTCTGAATAGGTAGATTCGGACTGAAAAATTCAATGCCATAGCTGGAATTTGAACCGCGGATCTCTCATTGAGCTACTATGGCTAAAAGGCCGGAATACTTAATAGTGGAATACCGGGAAAAATACGGAGATTTAATGCCATATCTGTATGATTTTTGTTAAACTATTGTGTTATTGAGAGGTATGTCCTTCAAAAGCCATGCCAAAGTCGATTCAGAAGTAAGCTGATATTGCGATACTATCTATAAGTTTCCGCGGGTGATCAGCCGTGTCAAATTAATAAACTTAGAGCTTACAGCCATTGTAGTCTCCATGGCCGTCCTGAAGAAGCATCACCCGCGAAGCCTTGATTAGTAATGCTCGCCGTGAACGCTTCAAGTCTTATATCTATAAGTTCTTTGGTTGATACAACTTCTTCAATAATTTCCGGGCAAATGACCTAAGCTGCGTGTTGCTTTTCTGTGCCATTTAAATTACCTATAGTTATTGATCCAAGAAGAGAATAGAGTTCTTCTGATCGTCCTCCGGGTTCAAAACCGGCGGAGGGTGTCAGATCTTTTCGCGCGTAAAAATCTTTAACATAGCTTGCATAGGAAGTATAGCTGGTGGACGCTTGTCATGGGTACATGACAGGTGAAATAATCTCAAGCCCGATGAACAGGCTTCTGGGCAAAATTAAGCGGTACTTAATGCCTAGTATAGAATGGAACCCTGAAAACCTAGCATATGAAGAGCATTCACGTAAATTACACGAAAAAACAACAAACAAACAAAATGCAGTTCTAGTAACGAGGAAGTGCCCTGTTTGAGTTTTCAAAAACACAATGTTATTCTAGACAAATTATTCAGTTACATCTCACTTTCTGTAACCTCTTATTTAGCATATTCTTGGTGGACGACCTCAGTTTCCAGGTAGATTTACTGTGTAATTTATTTTATTTCAACTTTCTTCTTAATTGTACCACTGAAGCTTCTGGGAATATTAATGAAATATCCAGTATAATATTTCAGTAATTATATGATGTGGCCATGGAAAGATGACAACAGATCTACCAGATATATGTAATTTGATTTAGCAACTTAATATCTAAAACTTTTAACTAATTAAATGACGTAGCCATGGAAAGATGCCAACAGATCTACCAGATACATGTAATTTGTTTTAGCAACTTAACATCTAAAATATTTTAACTAATTATATGATGTAGCCATGGAAAAATGCCAACAGATCTACCAGATATATGTAATTTGTTTTAGCAACTTAATATATAAAACATTTCTTTACACGATATCAGAAGTTTAATGTGTAATTTAATGTGCATGAGCTAAATTACAGTCGGAACATAAAACGCTCCAGCAGAAGCTATTGTTCCTTTAATGGCTTGCTAATGTTGATGGATTCTTTTACGCATGCTTTCTACACAATCAAGTTTTAGAGCTTCCTTTACAAGGAGGTAATATCGTACGTCGGCTCTCCACGTTATTACAGCCTTTCACAACCGCCACACCCTTCTGCACTTTTACAACACTTCCGATTTCCCAGCTGTAGGCTAGAATGTTTCCTAAACCAGTTCATTCCTATAATAAACACTGTGGCCATTCAAGCTTTAATTAAACAAATTACTGAACTGCTCTGAGGAACTTATCGTGACGTTATTGTATTTTATTACTTCTATGGTTTTATGCCAGTGGAACCACTCCTGGCAGTGGTGACTGAACTAAATAATACATTCTATGTAATGTGATTTTGATAAACATGGAAACTTAGACATATCAACTAAATAAGGCGTAAATAATTGAATACACGTGAAGTGATATAATAAATAAAAGGTTTCACATGAACAAAGATAGGAAAGGAAGGGAAATTACAAGTGTAACATTTCTAATTCGATAACCATTACTTCTGCTTCACTCTTTGCATGAATCATTTCAGCAACAATGACATCATTGTTTACTTTTGATCTTCCAGATTTCTTTTTATGCACAATAGAATTGGTTTTCTCAGGCTTCCTAATTAAATTCCATTTAGTACGAATAAACATGGACCAGCTTTCCAATTGTTAAGAAATGAATCAGCTTTTTTATTATTTAGTAATCAATCTATAACTTGCAACTTACAAATTCTTAAAGCAATAGAATAAAATTATTAATGTTTTATTCAAGAAAACAGTGCCTATGTGTAAAGGTGGTGAAACAGAGAAAAACAAAATCTTTGTCTACCCAGCATGATATATATGAAAAAAATGCCTAAATATACATAGAAACTTAGAGAAGAAATTTGGAAGAAGTAAAATACTCATAAGCGGTTTAAAGCATATAGCATTTTTAACAAGTGCCGTTTACAAAACGCTTAATTTTGAATTTTGTACATGTTTACATGGAACATACGGTAGTATGTGATGTGGAAGCAAATGCTGTTCTGTAGTTTTAACAGAAATTTCAGGAAATATACATCTTTCTTCAAGTACTCCGCTTGGATATATTAGCATGGAGTGTGTAAGCATCACTCGTACGACGAGATCTAGGTACATTTTGTGTTTAATATCGTCCATTATTTGTTGGTCTCTTAGGGAATTAATTGCAATCCGGCTGTCAAAGAATGTCCCTATCTGTCTAAATTGTGTTATGCATAGGATAATCTAATTCTGGATTTAAGATATCCATAAGTATTGGCGGGTGATGTTAGTTAAATTTGTTTCTACTTGTTATTATTCGCATCCTCGGGTTGCTAAACTGCTTCATGTTGAACATCTCCTTGCAGCTCATGAGAATTTATTTCCTGTTAAGTAGTTTTTATTGTATAGACCTTTCTTTCCTTAAATCACTAAACTGATAATTTTTAAAGCGCCTAAATTTTGATAAATGAAAACTGTCCTAAAATGAAAACTACATTTAGCTTTATATGCTGTCTGATTAAGATGACAAACGCAGAGAAATTACCTTCCTTACAACTAATTTGTTTTTCCAATGCAGTGAGAACACGTGACGAAATACCGTAGAACATCTTCTTTATAAAGTTGTTGTAAAATATGTTAAAGATCTGATCAGCAAAATAACAGGAAGCTGCCACAATCTATTAATTATGACATGAGATGCTAAACATAACTTTGTAAATTTACCAGGACAAATGAGGGTGATGGGCATCTACATCCCCCCTTGACATTCATCTTTCAGGATAAGAGCAAACCTCCAACGTTAGGTCATATCGGACGATGAATGAACTGATGTTCAAAGGAGTACAGGGTACATTGAGTTTAGAGTTACCAGACATTCATCTTTCAGAATAAGGGAAAACCTCCAACGTTAGGTCATATCGGACGATGAATGAAATGATGTTTAAATGAGTACAGGGTACATAAAGCTTAGTGTTACATTCATTTTTCAGGATAAGAGTAAACCTCTAACGTTAAGTCATATCGCACGATGAATGAAATGATGTTCATTTATCTGCATAGAAATGTCTTATTCGAAATGGGATATATTATATTAATTACATGCGTTTACATAGAAGCGACGAGTGTGTAATTTAACATTTCTTGTGGAGTAAGAGAAGAGTTGAGACCTTTGGTATAAAGAAGAGAACTCTTGTTAACGTGAACTACACACTTTAACAAATCTAATCACCAGAGAATCGCAACAAAAGACTGGTGGGCCGCCTCGCTAGCGTAGATGGCAGCATATCTGCCTCACGTTCAAGAGGTCGCAAGTTCGAATCTAGGTCAGGGTGAGTTGCCTGGACAAGGTTTTATTCCAGGGTTTTCCCTTATCCTAAAAAGACGAATGTCTGGTAACTCTAACTTCCATGGACCCTGGGCCCAATTAAGATTCATTTCACCCATTCCATTCATTGTCCGATATGACTTAAAAACTTAAAGGACGTGAATTAAAAAAAGGAGTTAGTGATAAAAAACTACAGAAGGCGTGGGCGTATTCAATTTCCCACATCATCCCCACTCTGGACGATGTCCAGAGGGACGACCAGCTGTACACGTCTGGTGCTCTCTGTTCCATCGCTAAGGCGGAGGACGAGAGTCCTCAACTTCCCATAACGGCCAGCTCTCACCCCAGAGATACGAGCTCATCGCCATATGTGACGTGAACACAGATCGCTTTGAAGCAGGATGATATCGCCATTCCTACACTTCGTCGATCTTCCGTCTTGTTGCCGCACCTCGTGGAAACTTCTCAGGTCCAGAAAGTATTCCTTCTTCCACCACTACCAGAAGTCGTCTTACATCTTTTCCCTCAGTCCTGCTTCTTTTCTCAGATCAGCATCCATGCTAGGTTCCGGGCCGTTGGGTAATGTTAATCGTCCCCAGTATATGAAGTGACCTGGTGTCAGTACGTTGGGACCGTCTTGTTTAATTGGTCTGCTGTGAATGACAGCTTCTATCTCTGCTAGTACTGCTCTCAGAGTGTCCACTCCACTTGAGACGCGCCGAATACTTTTCTAAAGTATCGCTTTGCTGTGCCCACCATTCGTTCCCACCAGCCTTCCCTAAAGGTTCGGGGTTTGTCCCCGGGTTTCGGCAGCAAAATGTGGAGTAACGGAAGAGTGGAGACGTTTAGTATAAAGAAGAGAACTCCTGTTAACGTGAACTACACACTTTATTTCGTAAATCTACAATGGCCATAGAATCGCAACAAAAGACTGTAGTGATCAAAAACTAGAGATAGCGTGGGCGTCTTCAATCTCCCACAATTCCTACATATTCCATAATTGTCGATCATGTTAATTATCATGCTGCTTTGATTTACACAGGTACACTTTTCGATTCCATAATATCACATTTGTCAAAGATACATTAATTGAATAGGCTACTAGGAGTTTTCTTAGTTTTGTTTAAAGAGTAATAAAGGAAAACGAAAGCGTTTTATGTTCGCGATTCTTTTTTAATTTACGTCCTCCAACGTTAAGGCATATCGGACGATCAGTGGAATGGATGAAATGATGCTCAAATGAGGCCAGGGTCCATAGAGGTTAGAGTTACCTGACATTCGTCTTTCAGAAAAAGGGAAAACCCCCGAAAAATCTTATACAGGTAGCTCACCCTGACCGAGATTCGAACTCGGGACCTGTTGAATGTGAGGCAGACACGCTACCATCCACGCTACCCAGGCGGGCTTTTGTTCACGTTTATGTATCATTTCAAATACTGCTCTAGTTGGAGAAATAATTGCATTTAATTCATAAATAATTAGTAGTTAATGGCTTTTCATGGAAATACAATTGTGGATGTCTCTAGAATCCTTCAAAACTATAGAAAGTTCTGTGTGTATGTGTGTGTGTGTGTGTGTGTGTGTGTGTGTGTGTGTGTGTGTGTGTGTGTGTGTTTGGGGGAGGTTGTAATTTTAGAAGCCATATATCTTATGTACATTGTGAGCTGATATATGAACCTATTTCTCACAGTAGAAGCTTTTATTCCAATACTCTTAATGTAGAATATTTTAATAAAATTGGCAATAATACTGATACCTTTCATGAAAAGGACGGTTTAGGGTGGAGACCATTTCATGTATATTGATCTTATCATCTTAGAAAGTGTCCGATTTGAATATAGAATTTTCTACTTATCTAGTTTAGCTGTACACAGTACGATAAAGTGAAGATATGCATAAAATGTTCTTATTTATTTTCTCTGTCCACCCCCCTCTCTCTCTAAATCATAGAATTTTCCAAAAGCGGCAATTTGGTGTTTGTATTTTAAATTTTTGGTTAAAATGAGCTGCTAATAGACACATTAATGTGGGAAAACAGGCAAAGTGAACAAAAAATAGTATCATATAACTTCCTGTTCAATGTTTCCTTTTTATTCGCATTTATTTCGGTAGTGTACTCTTAAAATGCTGCTTGTAACATAGAGATTTAAAAGTAGAACAGTTATATAAAATGCAAGGTTCAATCACTTAATCTTACAATCCTGGAATGAACGCTATGTAATACCAAATTCGCTTTATGAAAGGATCTCTTGATACATAATTAAAGACTGTAAACAGAGCCGTTAAGCACAGTAGGAGTGCGTTTCAAGTGCTCCTTTCAAAACGTTTCGAGCTTAAAGAGCTCAAGTTTACTTAAAACGGGGAGGATGGAAAGCAAGGAAAAGTGGGTACAGGTATGAGTGCATAACGTGTTTTATTTCCAGGCTTTCAATTATAGAATTGTTAGTGTTTTAATTCTTGCAGATTAAAACTCCTATTACATTTACCTTCAGTTTTTCTATTACCTCTTGGTTAGCACACCGCGTCAAATGAGTATACAGAGGATTTCAGATGATAACGATTTACAGAGATGAATGAAGAATTATAACTCTACTAAGTATTAGCATAAGGATATCTAACGATTTGATAGCTTAAGATGTATTGCACAAATAACACAAAATGATATTAGCTCACAGGATAGCAATAACAATGGAGCTTTTGTTAGAAGAAACTAGAGAGCAGATTAACATGTTTAGCCAGAATCAACGCAATACTTTGGATGTTATGAGAAGTATATAACATTTTAGATATCGTCAAGCATGACAGTGTATTTATTTTCTTTGTATTGCAGCAAACTACCATATAATCTAAATACTATTTAACCGTAATTGCTGGCATGAAATGACGACACCGCTCGGACCTAAATGACTAGTTGTCGACAGTTGCCTTAAACCCCATTAACTTACATTTCCCGGTGCGTCTCAAGGAATATTAAAACCAAAATTGAAGTAGCGACTTTGAAAACAGTCGTTGAACAGGAGCTTTATTAATTACCATGAAACAAATGTGTGTTTTCACTTCTTTCTGTAGGAAAGTAAACACCAGTTTATATTTCTATGATTTCAGTGTGTTTGTGTGCATATTTATATGATTTTATATCCAACTCTAGTTGAAGAAATTACTGTATTTAATCCATAATCAGTATTGTTTGTTCACAAACGCTGATGTCTCTTGTACACTACCAAACATACACAAAGATCTGCTGGTCTTTTGTGCGTACGAATACGCACATATCTATACTGGTTTTAAATATGTGGTATCTTACAGAACTATGCTTCTTATAGTAATGTTTGTATGATAAGTCCAGTCTCGGGAGTCACAACAAGCCCTCACTGTGAGGTCATAATGACAACGCCGCGCCGTTCCCGAAAAAGAGAGTTACATAACAGCGTCGAACTTCGTATGCCGACACTTGGCAATTGAAGTAAAGTTGAGACGAAATGAAAAAGAGGGAAGTAAGGGAAAGGAAAGTAACTAAACCAGCATCTTCTTAGTAACCCAAAAGCCCTTGAACAAATAGGTGGTCACCGGTATCAAACATTGGAATTTCAGAATGTGAGTCCCAAACATTACGTATGGGCCACCCCGGTTGGTCTCCCTTGCAGATGTAAAAATCACTTAGTAATGTACAGCAATTATGATCTCACAAAGAGTGCGTATCATGCCACGTTTTGGCACCTAATCACTTTATAAAATAGTGTATTATCTTTAACACCCGTGTAATACGGAAAACTAGAACATTCAAAGAGAGGAAATCATTCTAAGTAGTTGAAAGGTGATACGGATTAGGTGGAAGAGGAAGGGTAGGAAAGGAAAAAAAGTATTATAACTATAAAGAAATATGCGGAAACAATAGCAAAGGAATAATAAATATCAAACCGTTGGCGAGAGGAAATGACTGGGGGCGAATAAGCTCCTTGCTATTGGTGGAGAACTGAAATATAAAAAAAAAAAATCGGTTAAACAAAAGACAAAATACGCATCATGTTAAAATTTTGTTGTTGTTTGTTGTTGTTTGTTGTTGTTTGTTCATTAACTCCAATGGTCATATCGGTGGCCGTTCTCCTTTGGAACATATCGAAGGTGTTAACTGGTATTCGTTGGGTTTTAATCACTAGATCATTTACACATTTGCACTCTCATTCATACTTACAGATTCTGGCGAAGATGAGGAACTATCTTAGTCGGAGAAACATCTTCACCCCCACCGCTGGGAATTGAACCCGGACCCCAAGCATGGCAGACAGGTGCTCTACTGACTGAGCTACGGAGGCAGCCAAATATTTATGGTTTCCATACCCGAAGCGAAAAACGGAAATAGCAAAATGTACACAAATGTACATTTAGCATCCTGATTTTTTATTCAAAACCATTCATTTAAAGTGTGACGTATATAATTTTGATTTTGAGAACCTATCATGAAATCAACAAAGTATTAAATATTGATATTAATACTTTATGCTTTTCTCTTTATATTTTGGATTAGTTCTAACATCATATGCAAAGGAATTAAAATGTTGTTAATGGATAAAAGTGCAAACTGAGGCCCTCGGGCACTCACACGCATATAGTTGTGTGTGTGTGTGTGTTTGTGTGTGTGTGTGTGTGTGTGTGCGCGCGCGCGTGTGTGTTTATTTTAAAGCGTTACTTAAAACGTATGAATAGACTTCATGTTCACAATTTACTTAAATATCTATAATTACATATAACAATTGCCATTCGTTCTTCTGACATCATTAATACATGCCTATAGGTTTTTCATTGAAGACTATTTATTATTTGCTCAAAGGTATATCTGAGGCTTTTGATAATATTGGCATATATTTAAGATATGTGCAAAAGAAGTGGAATATATATAGCTTAAGCTCTCTGGGAACATACTAAGAACTGCTGTATCTGAGTACAATTGATTAACCCTTAATCCCGAAAAGTTGTTAAACGTTATATGTTATTATCTTTTAAGTTTAATTAATGATTTTAATCGCTAAAGCACACAATTTAAGCAAATCGGGCTTTTTATAGCGCTAAACATTTCCGAAATATTGCTAGTTGTTAGTTTGAACTTCCAAATACCTATACACTTGTTAACTGTTGTGCTGCCTTTCGTCTTTTTCACCTTTATCATTCACTCTCTCTCCCCTCTCTCCCCCTCTCTCCCACTCAATCTCCCTCCTTTCTCTCTCTCTTTCTCTCTCTCTTGTGGCCGTGAGAAGAGAAGGGAACATCCAAACCATCACATGAAAACACGATCCTTAAAACTCTTTTATCGGTCAAGCTACTGCACAGTACAACGAAATGTATTAGAGTTTAATATCCCAACAAACAATAACTAAATAGCAGCTTCTGGAGGAAGAGTGGGTAGAACAGTAAGTAGAGAAGGTCATATGAGTACAACATATTAGATTTTCTCTGTCTCTCTCTCACACATGTATAATGTGTGTGTGTCTGTGTGTGTATGTGTGTGTGTGTGTGTGTGTGTGTGTGTGTGTGTGTGTGTGTGTGTGTGTGTGTGTGTGTGTGTTATCCTGAGTTCAGAGCAGATCCATAATATCAGATTATTCACATAGTTCTGCCCCCTCCCCAATTTACACCAAATATTCCGAAATCTGATTTGCATTACCATGTCACACACAACTTCTGAATAGGGCGTTCATTATTTCCTGAAAAGGGTCACTTTTATGTTTTGTAGAATCTGAAGCGGAAATCTTATGAAACCAGCTTATAATATAATTACTCTTCTAGGAAATGAACCGTGAATCCATCGGTTCCTGCAGGAATATTTGCTGAACCTCAGGATAAGAAAGGCCATCTAGCGTCTATATGGAAGTGTAATTGGTATTTTCTCTGGCTTTCATTCTTCTTCTATTGCACCTTTAGTCCCTCTCTTTCTTGTCCCTCTGTAATAAAATAGCATTTTATGGTTGTAGTTTTGTTTAGGGAGCACTTGTTGCTTTGTTGCTTGGGGAGCACAGAGAAGGAGGGAGCCTCACTTTCCCTTTTGATGAAAAACACTTCCTTTTATTACCTATTTTGTTTATGCTTGCCCCTTAATTGCTTTGGTTCCTGATGTGCCATTTCATATTGGACGTGAAAGAGCGCTTAAGTTGCTCAGAGACCGCTTTATCAAGCTTGAGGTTCTTTTATATGCTGCAAATCTATGACACGGAATCACTAGCTTAACTTCCTTGCAAAGGAAGCCATTATGAAGTTCTTTGTGCCCGAAAAGAGTCATAGACTTCATGGGCTTGTACCCGCGACCTCGGGATCAAGGGCAAGCATATTACCCTTAGACCACCATAGGTAGATAACTATGAAAAAATGTCAGATGAAATTATTATTGTTGCTGTTGTTCTTGTTCATGATTTATTATTATTATCATTATCATCATCATAATCATTAAACCAATAGATCTGCTCCATAACACAATAAAAAGCAAATACGTCTAAGCTTTTGAAATGCAGTTATCGAAGCATTACTTATTCCCAATGCTTTATTTTACTTAACGCAGTTTCCAAGCTTCTTATTAGATCTTTTGATGACAAACCTATGAGCCTTGGCCTTGTATACATCTCACACGCGTTCCATAAAGCTTTTACAGAGTAGAGTGCAGAGTCGAATAAGCTATCCAGGGGCCCACTGCCTACGTAGCAATGCTGGATCAACCCAGTAATCAACCATGTGTTTCTCACAACACAACCGATGACAATAAACATTATTTTACTTGAAAGAAGGAAAGCAATTGACTGTGACTTATTATTGAAAGAATGTACATGACGGATGTCAAGCAAAGGGAACCAGAGAGTAAGAAGGGAAGGCTATTACTGTGGAAACGTACACAAGGGTTGACACATTAGTTACACTTCTTGTATCATGTATTTCTCATTTCAGTTATCACTAGCTGTGTGTGCTTTATGTTGCTAGACTACTTAGTTGAAACCCTTATAACACAATGAACCCTACTTGGGAGAGCATTGAGACGTGATGACCTTCACCGACTAGTGTTGCATTTGCCTTATCTCGTGACGAAACACAAATAGAGCACTTTGGAGTAGTGTGTGTCTCTTATGAAAGGCCATCCAATTAATTATTATGAGAAAATGTAGATTACCATTGCAGCCGCCCGTTTTGTCGCTTGACAGAAAGGTATCTTGAACCCCTCTTCTTTCTCCCTGTCAGAATATTCAGACATCATATATAATTTATCGCGCCTGCCGAGAATACCCGCTGCTGTCCAGAAGACCTTGAAAACATCTGAACGGAGTATATATACACTAGCTCGCCCTCTATGTGAGATAGGTTTACGTAAATAACTCTATTGTTCACATATTTTCCGATAGGCTTCCAATATTTGCCACATAATGGTTATTGAACCAGACGTGATATAAGTAAGTACACAGAGAATTGCATCGGCCGCTGTTTTATCGGCCAGGTGGTCTAGCCTGGAGTTGCCGTTGAAGCGCCTTGTAGCGCTGGGCACATGATCCGAGCTTTACTCAGTAGAGGGTTTGTACCCATGAGTCAATCGGTGTAAGTGGCGCACCCGGCTGGTGAAGTGGTAAGTGGCGGATACGTAATATGTAATAATTTGTTTCTTTCTATAACGTGCCTTTAGTTTCTGGCCTGATGCCATGACCTCGTGAGATAGAGAACTGTTGATAACTTAATGTGCCGCTGGGACCTAATTTAGTCCTATGGAAGGAATCAAGAAAACAATCTAAATATGTGTGACATATATAGGTAAATTTATTCGACTGTGTAGATAGCGAGAGATAGTCGTCAGGCAATATAAGCCTGTATATAATGAAGGTTTGAAATACAAGCAAAAAAATTTAAATCAGATCTTCCAATATTTTTGGTAAGGCCTACGCAGAAAGAGGCACACCGTCACCTTGTGATATATGTTGCCGTATACCTTTCTCCATTTGATCCATCGGTTCCTTGTTGCCTTCCAGTTATCCTGTTTCATTTGTTAAAAAATTTGCAGCCTCCTTTCTGACTAGGATCGGCGCAGAATTTTTGGCCCAAGACAAAGATCGCCTTCTTCCGGTGGGGTAATTATACTGCACTACCAAGCTAAAGAATTTGTTCACTTAGGGTGTTGGAAACTCGTAGTGAAGGGATAACGTCGTTACCACCCCACTCTACTTTTTGTGCACGTGCTAAAATAGTGCCGCTCCAGCCCTGATAGACACAAAGTGCATCAGTGGCGGAGCAACTGAAACGTTAAGGTATCAATGGTTATTTTTGCGAAGAAAATTGGAAAAATTTATTGATAACAGTGTACTCTTCTTCTCCAATAAAGTTTCTGTATCCCAAAATGAGTTTTGGAAATCAAAGAAATTTTCATGCATTATTGTCAATTGAGCTTTATGAGTTACATAGTGGAAAATAATCAGATATTAATTTTAAATTCACTATTCTTTTCACATATTTCATTAACATGCTTCACAACTGAATACATAACTGACTCACCAAGGTCGACTAAAATTGATGTACAATTGTACGGAGCTACATTACTCCTGGCTCTAAGTAACACACATCACCAATTATTGTGCAGTATCACGCATATAAACAGTTTTCAATAATTAAATCCCAGAAGAGGGTACTTCCACGGCTGTTATACCCAAAATATGGACCCTGGCTTCATTTGCATAATTCATCTCCGTATATTACTTACGTTGGTGGGCGTTTGTCAGCAGAGGATGAAGAAGAATTAAAAAAAAATAAAGTAAAATAGTACCGCACGCACTAAGTATGTTCATTTTAAAAAATAGTTATCCGAGGGAATCCCTTTACTCTTTGAACAGAAAATCCCTAATAAATCGGAATTTTAAATACAAAATAAATAATAGAAATAATTATAAATATGCTAAAATATTTTACTCCAAGGATTTTGTTTTCCACAGAAACGCAGAACAAGACCTGAAGGAAATACGGTGGTGTAATAGTTAAACCTGTTTGTAAATATATTTCTCCACAACTGTTTCATTATACTACTATTCCTTAAGAAAATTATAAGATCGTGTTTTGTTTCAAAATAGGAATATCTAAAGATTCTGCTAAAAAATTTTACAGCCTGGAGCAAAAAACGATTGCTTCTTAAAATTTCATTTATATGGATCCCAGAACCGAGACCAAACAAATCAAGACAAATGAATGTCTAATAACATGCCGAAAGGAATCTAAAGATTAATACAGGTACTTGTACATGTTTCAATAGAGAAAGATTGCATTCTACACAAAATTTCGATAAGGAGATTTCCTTAGCAAAAGGTTTTAGTTTCACCTGAATCCAAGAAAAGCCATTTTTATAAAGTGGTCCCTATGAGTATATGTTCATAAACAGCATAATTCAAATCAAATGGTCAAGTACATGCTTAGTATTTAAGTTTGGCATCTTTTAATGTATCTTCAGTGTCTACACTTTTCATAGAACATTATTTGAACATTTGGATTTTCAGGTAAACGGCTCTAACGATTTTGATAAAATATAAGTTTTAAATACTTGTCAAATGAAGGTATATCTTGAACTTTTCTGGTAATATCTTTATAATTTCTCCTTATTTAGGATTATTTAACATAACCGGTAAACTAACAGATACAGCAAATATTACTTCCCAAAAAATGACGAAACTGGTGGTGGATTCCTGAAAGACGTACTCGGCCAAATTCCACTGTTACTGCACCCCTCGTTAAAATAAAAAAATTCTCTATACGTTTTCGGTGCAGTGACGTACTTCTAAGAAATTCCTAGTCATTTGATGATTTTTGCAACACTTACACTTTCCATAAAGGAGATCATTTTAATCCCTTGGCCATGCAAACGGAACGAAATTTCCAATTACATAGCGACCAGTTTGTGGAAAACGTCAAGTCTCAAACCTAGAGGGACGTGCCAACATTGCTCTTGCACCTACATTAAAATTAGGAATAAGATAATTTCTTAAAAGTTTTTCTGTAAAAAATTCATGAAGTATATTGAGGAATACGATATTATAAGAATAGTTTGCACATGACTAAAGAAGTCATGTGAATGCGCAACTCAGATATTTTTAATTAGAAATGTGCTATTCGTTTTCTCCTTGGTCATGCAAAATGAACGGATTATAGAATCAATCACATAGTGACAACCTCTATTGTGACTCTGAAATTCCGTTCTTTTGTTTGGCTAAATGGGAGAGAGGAAGGTAGAAAGGGGGAGACAGGAAGAGACTGGAGGTGATTGAGAAACTAATACACTTTTCTATTAGAGAATGCAGATCAATAACAAGAATACGTCGAAATGTGCTAATTCCACAAAATAATATATGTAACTAAATAACTCAATTTGGATGCTTTAACAAGATAACGCAGAACTTTCGTCTCTTACAGTTTGTCAGTTATGCAAAAGTCATTCAGAACGAAAACTATTTCAGAAATTATTCGCTGAAACTTTAAGATAAAATTTAACCTTTAATCGTTCTTCGTGTAATATTTTAATCAAAATAGCTCGGTTCGTGTTTGCAAAAATCAAAATATCCTTAGAAATTTCCTTGTAAACGGTGATTTTGAAAAGGTTCATGTTCATGAAAACCTTTGAGTCGCATTGTCGGAAGATGCTGAAATTTAAAAAGAAAGTTTGGTTTTTAATGGAATTTACGGTTTTGAGATGTGATATTCATGCAGAGAGACAGATGAAGAGAAATACAAGCACTATTAACACATCCATGCAAACAGGTACCATTCTTTTAAAAAAATTGCGTAATAAGGTTTCCAAAAATATTTTAGATGAAAACTGGACATCCAATTTATAGGTAGAGTTAAACAGTTCTCGTTCATATCAGACGAGAAAGGAAAACAGAAAATAAAATGCCTTTTATATTCAGGGAATGCAAAAATGCGTGTAGGAGAAATATTGGCATAGAAGATCTCTCAGCTGAAAAATAAAAGTTACGACAATTTGCGTTTAAATAGCTTTCCTCACTATTTCCCGGAACGCTGCAAATGATCAGAAATGGTGAAAACGTGCTTTGGAAACGTGGAAAGCGCTTTAAAGGGTTTTATACTAGCTTCGGCTACCATAAAATCATGTGGTTTGAAAAAATCGTCACGATAAAAGTATTTTGATAGCATTTTATTGCAGCGTCATTTATCACACGAGCAGTTTTCACTTGTTTCCTCTCGTTTGACACATTTATCGTGTTCGGTAGCGGTGTTCACGCTAATAAATCATTAGCTTCATTACCCCTAACTTTGCACGTGAGTGAAGAAGAATGGAGCATCAACTATAATTTTATGCATGGTGTTGCAATTGCTAGGCTGACATAGATAATAGTAACGAGAACACTACATGCCAATTTCTGCGAATACTGAATAGTGCTGAAGTACTGTGCCTAAAAAAGCTATATTACGCTTTAAAAGTGCATCCTACCAGAGTTGATACATAAAGCAGTAGCTGATAAGCAATCCATTGCCACTGATATTCAGGAATTCCCACGTAACTCTGCGAAATCAAAATATATCTCCGAAATGAAACAAAATATAAAAATTCCAATTGGCCAGAAATTTACATGTCAGAGGCCCACACAGTCAGAAGTTATGCACAATCCAAAGATAAACAAATAACACTCCCAACACCAATTTGCGCTTTTTTTTAAATTGAACATGTATGCTTATTCTAGCAAAATGAAAACTAGGGCTACAATTAGTGATAATGCCCTTGGTTTCACGTTTCTGAAGCTCATACGTTCTAAAATACGTGGCTATCAGAGGATGTCAATAGCGCTAACGTGTCCGAAGTAATGCAGCGCATGTACTTCTGTGCTCAGAGGAGGGTTTGCTTTCACTGGCATATAGCGTGCTGTTAGTAAACCAATATCAGATTCAGTGTACTAGTGTCTCCTGATCTGGTCTTCTGTTATACTGTAACATAATTCACATAAGTTTTGGATATTGCTTTCCATATTGATACATTAAACCGTGTTTTCGTGTGGCATGTAACAGTTGCCGTCATCTAGACGATATTCCGGCCTTCAGTAACGAAGAAACCCTGGTGTCCTTCATGCCAACATCTGCATGAAACTCAGGGAAACAGGAAGCTGGGCTTCCACAAAGCGACAACGTACAAAAACAGCGACTGGCACTAGAAATGAAATTGTAAATGACAGATTGCACCAGGCTTTGGGAGAAGTCGCAGTAGTGTGAGCAGAATTTTGCAAAGACAGTGGCTTCACCCATTCCATATCTCACTGCACCAGCAACTCATACGGGAATGACTTGAATCCTGCATTGTGATCTGTTGTTTTGCACTTCAGCAGTTGCAAGGTAATGCAGCATTCCTAAGTAATACGGTGTTTAAGGACGAAGATTCATTTGCAAATAATGGGCATGTAAATCTGCTGGTACGTGCAAAATCCCCCATTGGATTCGCCAAGTTGTTTATCAACGACAGTGGAGTGTCAATGTTTGGAGCGGTATAAAGTCTGCGTACTTTACGTCCCTACCAGAGAACATTAAACGGATAGCGATTTGCATTATTTCTGCAACACACTCTACCCTTTCTCATGGAGGATGTCGGATTGGAAAAGCGTGTATCAATGTGGTTCCAGCATGATGGATGTTCCGCACATTATGCAGAAATTTTCAGAGGCGTTGTAGATGCGAAGTTTTCAAATAGGAAGATAGGACGGGGAGGTTCTGTGTGATGGCCAGGGTCTCCAGACTGGATGCCAACTTCTTTCTCTGGGGCAAAGTGAAAAATAGAGTATATCAAGAACCGCCAACGACAGCAGAGAATATGCAATATCGTATTACTGCGGCTTGTGAGACAATATCTGGAGAAATAATGCAATCCTTGCAACACTCACTTGCCACCAGATTACAAAAGTGTATTGATGCAAACGGAGGGCACTTCGAACATCTGTTGAAGTGATGCGATTTCATTGGACAAGATGCTACTGGTGATTTGTGGGTGCATATTCAATGCCGAATGTAATGCAAAACAATGAAGTTTCTGAGGACTTCAGGATACTAGTAAATGTGTTTAGAAGCGCGGTACCAAGAGTGCTATTCCTAATTGTACTCCAGTTGACATTTTGCTAAAAGAAACATAAATGTTCCATTAAAAATAACGCAAATTGGTGTTGGAAGTGTTATTTGTTTACCTTTATGGACTGTGCATACCTTCTCATTGTATGAGCCCCTGATGTATGTACATTCCTGGCTTATTGGAGTTTTCATATTTTGTTTCATTTCGGACATAATTGAGATCATAGAGTTGGGCTGGACACGCTGTATAAAGGGACTTAGTTGTTATATTAATATTTGTAAAAAAAGTGTAAGGGCCCGCTGGACTCTCAACAAGGTGGCCCGGGTTCGATCCGACGCGAGACCGCAAAGTGGAATTTATGGTGGAAAAAACGTCTCCGGGGCGTGTTTTCTCCGATATCTCCGGTTTCCCCGCCATCATTCCACCAACAGCTCCATTATCATCTTTCCTATAATTCATTTCGGCCTTATTCTGTCATCCACTTCTCTCAGTCTCATACCATGCATCAGGTTTATCACTCATCCTGGGTTCTCTATCCAATCCAGAGCTCCGGTTTTTAAACCCGGCCCTTAAGGGATAGAGGAACAAGAATCCCCTAACACCACGACAAGTTTTAAACTAGGGAAAGTTAAACAAGAAGAAAAATAAGAAGGAAGTGTAACGGGAAATCTTATATGTTGTTTTCATAGGACCTTCTCTACATACATCTATATTTTTATATAGCTTCTGCAAAGTAATCTTAGAAAACTTACTTTCTCTGCATACTGTTAATGCCACTGCCACTGTTAATTTACTTATCTTAATTTTAAAATTGTGAAAAACTGCAAGTAAATTCTGCTGTTATATAATGAATATATTAACTTCATAAACTTGAAAGCACTTATTTTTTCAATCTACAGTTTAGACTGAACTATTTTTAAAAATAAATAATATTTGTGGTTTCAAATTAATGTAGTGAACATTATGAAGATTATGATTTTAATTAATATTTGAAATAGGTTTATTTTCAAATACAGATATGACTGGAAAGAATTTTAGGGTGTTAGAGTCAGAGTATTTTCAAGAAAATTCTTCCACTCCAAATTACTGTTTTCGCAAAAGAAAAAGAAAAGTCTACAACTTTTATATTCTTGCGTAAAGTAGTCACGGCTGACGTGCAGATATACAACAACTAAAACGAACACTGGACGTCAAATATAAAAGAAATTCATACCCGACGCTCAGCGACTGAAGTTTAAAAGTATCACAGAAAAGGTCAGCACAAAATTATAGGTAACGATAGGAAACTTCCCAAAACTTTTCTTTTGATAAAAGAAAAATTTTAAAGTGAAAAATATAGGAAACTGAGCAAATCTAGTCTACAGGGAAAAGCAGGCAACTTCAATAATAGACATCGGTATCAACACCTAGGAATATTCAAGCAATGATAACGCTCGGACACCTAAGATCTAAACCGCAGGGCATAAAGGTTCAGAAGAGGACCTCAACAACTAGGGCAAATCGTTTTTGATGAACTAAAGCAGCAGAACGTATAGCTTGGTTGAACATAGGAAGCTTACAGCACAGTGCAGCCGGGTTAAAGTTGTGAAAAAAAATAAACAGTAAACCCTGACCAACATAAATGTGACAAACACAATAGAATAATAGGAGCCCCAAACAAGAGGGACAGTAAAAGCCTTTGGAGTAATCATTCCACTGCAGAAGTTAACAAGAATCAATGTACCAGTGGCCACAGGGAGTCATTCTAAGTCAATAGCGGCTCTCTGAAAGACCGGGAGCCAGACACTCAGATTAGTCTCCTCTGTGGAATGTGGGAGGCATAAAGAGCGCTTAGAATTAGCGTGAACACACGCATAGGTTCCAACAACCAAATATCCATTCTCAACATCTCAGCAACACAAGGTCCTGCTTTTAGAGGCCGACATTAGGGGTAATAGTCAAACAGTCTTCGATCAGTCAAGGACAGATGGGACCCTCTTGCCGCGAAAGGGCTGTACCGTATTTTCTGCAGCTGCGGCTAGGTGTACATTGGCACTACTTAACGTCGAATACGCGCCCGTATTAAGGAACACCTAAGCAAATGCCGATTCGGATATACTGAAAAGTTTACTATTGCTGAACACGGCCTTCTGATGGGACATGCTATCAAGTTCCATGAAACAGTGGTTCTCGACAACACAGCCCATCATCACGCCAGACTTTATCGGGAGGCTACTGAAATTTTCAATCACAAACATAATTTTAACAGGAAGGAGGAAGCACCAGGTTTGCACAAAACCTTGTTTCCCGTGTTACAAAACACAAGGACGAAACCGTTCGCCCGAGCAGGACTAACCGAGACATAGGCCTAGCAGCCGTCTTGTGACGGATTCCATTAGAATGGAAGTAGGCGGTTCCACCTATATATAAATAAAATTGGTGTTCTATGCGGGAGCCACGATAGTTTGCCATGGATCCTCCGAGGATGCTCGACACATGTACGAGAGAAACGTGAGGAACTTCAGTTTTTACTACTAGACCCGTAGCCAGTAAGCCCGGAAACCACTACATCTTACTGGATTAGGGGAAATATTAAGCTCCCATTAAGATCAAAGCTTACTAGTGTTAAACTTTGAAGACTACGTGTAATAACTCTGTTCGTAGTCACTAATAACAATGAACGAAATAATACCAACTATAATGACCACTTCTAAAGATATAATATCGGGACGCAGCAATATTCTAGCCGGAGACCTAAATCGTAGGCTAGACATAATTGAGCACGGAACAAGCGAACTATTCGGCATGATGGCAGAGGAAGACTTCGCTCCCATCAACAGGGCTGAACACCACACGTACTTCTCACACACAGGATACAGCACCATAGGCGTAATATTCTTCAAACATCTTTATCTTAAGCTAATAGATCACAAAGTACTCAGAAGACGAAGCACCAATAAATAAACTGCCGTTAATGGTCAGTTTTCATATGCTACATGTGGAGAGAGGAACAATGAGCGGTTGAAGTAAAACGTAAATTACATAATTACGCATTAAGGGAGAAGTCACAGGAATGAAAAGAACACACAAAATAGTTACCAACACTCCCCACATGGCAACATTGGCCTTCGTGGCAACCTCGCCCCATCATGTGATGACTGGGTCCATTTCTCAGGTGAAAGCACCCAGAAGGCGGGTCCATTATCTCCAATGGTAGTGTGATAGTGAAGATGACGGTGAGGCGAGAGGAGCTTATACCGTGGTCTCCGAACCATGTTGGTCGTAGAAGACACTTCACATGTGTTAGACAGAGGTGAAGGCGTGGATAGTACCGACTTAAAATCGCCACCCCAGAGCCTGGAATCGAACTCAGAACCCTTAGCACGAGAGCCGCGAATGAAACCACTGCGCTACCCCAGCGACTGAATACAAAAATATATAAAGAAAAAAGATCTCGAAACAGCTGCTATACACACACAGAATTCTTATATAATCAAGTCTCTGTTGGCGCACAAACCCAAACGACAAGCTCAACAATCATTCAAGAAGATTGATTTGCTAAAACAAAAGATTATTCTTGAGTTTCTAAATGAAACAAAGTATAACATGAATGTGGATGCCACAAGAAGTTACAGCACCATCCCTAAGGACTATGAAATGTTACTAAGAGGGAAACAGAGTAAGTTCATCGGTCAAGAAGCAGCAAGAAACTGGAGGAAGCAGGAGACAATCCCAGTAAAGGACGGAGCAGTGGGAAAAACAGACATAGTAGTATCGGAAGAACACATCGGCAGTATTCCTAGCATAGAACAAACCAATGCTGTTTATGAATCGCTAATGATAGAGGCTTGCCAGATGGACACAACCCCTTCACAACGGACGTGGTCCACAAAGCAATACCAATACTGAAAACAAGAAGGGAGCTGGGCCAGACAAAATATTCATTGAACACATCAAATCCTCATTCAGTACTCTGCTTCCAGTAATTCTCCGTGATTATAAACTTGTGCCTGCGAGAGGGGAGGATACTAGTAATTTGGAAATGGAGACCAATCAGATCCCAAATACTTATGGAATAGCTCTAGGAAGAAGCATACCAACCATACACACAAGGCTTACCACCAGATTATGTGATGAAGTCGAACACAATATTTCAGAAGAACACTTAGAATTCAGAAAAGGAAGAAACCTGTTCCATTGTAGAATTTACGAAAGCCTTTGATAAGATATTTATGAAATATAATCTACTTATATAACGGGAGAAAAACTAAAAGATTTATTACTCTAATTTACAACATGCTGATACTCAGCTATAAACAAATTACTACCTTCAAGATACTAACATAGACCAAGGAAACCCCAGGTGTTGTTCAACCCTGGTATATCCGATGTTATACACATAATTAGAGAAGAGGCGGAGGATGTGAAGATCTGTAAACATATATGCTGACGATATGTTTATCGGACCTCCCTCTACAGGCTGGCCGCAAAAGGCGACAAGACAAGTGGAAATGAGAGCAAAAGACAACAAACTGGAAATCAATGAC
>CM060947.1:161500791-161683291 GCA_030765055.1 Mantis religiosa | reverse complement strand
GCACACGTGGGCGGAACAGCAACCCTGCTTTGTCGTGATTCGTGGAATGTAGACTGTCCCAACCCCCATTCCGTTGTGTGTTGTTTGAAGGGTGTCAGTGACGTATAAGCTATAGAACTGTGAATTTATTGTTTTGTGGATTTACACGTTACACAAAATGTTTTCAGCGTTGCAACATATGGATATAATCTCGAATTATTTTCTTGTAGTTTTGGTTGTGTTTGTGTTGTTTCAAGTTTGATCTCGACGGAAAGTTCTAAAATCAGATTCTAGGGAAATTGTAGTCAAAGTTCACAGTTTCTTCAGTGATGAATGTGAAGCTTTAAAATGTGGAAAGCCAACTATTTCAGTGACGAGTTTCGTTGAGAGAACTGCTGCTGCTACAGGTATTTCTTCTCGTTCTGTCCAACGAATTTTAAAAGAACACAAAAATGCAGAAGCTAGCGGCGGTGGACTGCAAACACCAGGCAAAAAGCGCCCTAATAGAATACCGCGAAAAACAGAAATTGATTCATTTACAGTTGCTGCTATTAAGCGAACAATCTATTCGCTGTATCGTATGGACCAAGAGGAGAAGGGGCGCTCCGCCACTGATGCATGCTTGGCTGGGGTGTCTGCTTTGCCTGTCATAGAGTGAGGCGGTGAGTATTCCTTTCTCTTTCTAAAAGGCACACGACTAGTTAAACCTCACAGACTATAATCTATCTCTGATATTAAGATTGATGCGATGGAAAATGACAGTGGGCATGTAAAACAGCATCAGCGAAATAATAACTTAATTATCAGTTAGATAACATAATGGGAAAGCGAAGATGTGTATGATACTATTATACAATTTGCAATTGCCTTAAATGTTCGTCTAACGTATAACGACTTGAACGTAGCACCCATACTTCCCTCAAAATAAAATAAAATAAAATAAAATAAAAACCAAAGTAAATACCTTAACTACGGAATACACCTATACGGGTTCGATTTACGCGTTACTGGAAGAAAGAAGAAATAATCCAATCCAGAATAACAAAAATTCGAGTATCCACTGATAATATACGTTTACCCGGATCTCCTCAATTAGTTTTCATCCATAACATGAAGGACCAGGGATTTAAAGAGAGAAGGGAAGCTAACAGGACCGTAGCCAAGGGTTGGCAAAATCGTCATACGAGAAAAGTTGTTTACACCGTCAATAAGGATCGTGAGGATGAATCACTCTTTGGTGTATCAAAAGAAGATAACCACATCACTACAACTGCGTACACAATGAAGCAAGAGAAACCCAGTTAACTGTAGTGGCTTTGGTTTATATTTTGTGATGAAGTGCAATATGTGTACCTTTCGTGTGTATTTGTGGTAACCTTATTAGAGGGTTGAGATATGATTATGTAGATGATTATTTAAGCTTTAAGAGATCTCAATCGAGCCCAAAGGTAAGAATTGTGTACCTGAGTGCTAGATCTATTGCAAATTAGATGATATTGAAGTTCTTGTGGCTACGCCAACGAAAGTAGATGTGGTTGTTATAACAGAAAACTGGCTCAGGGAAAACTTTATTAAATTTTGTAATATAAAAAATTAGTCATATTACATTATAAAGGAAAAGTAAGGAACTGGAATTTCAGTTTATTAGAGATGTTGGAAAGGTGTCGGTACAAAACATAATTAAGTGTCCGCAGCATCCTGCACATAAACCTAAAAACGGACCTAGTAGCACTTGATATTATTGCGTGTTATAATCCAAATGGGCATAATAGTGACAACTATCCCATTGAAATGAAGAATGTAATATATTAAAAGCTTGCAAAATCTGCCATGAACATAGGGGATGTAAATATTAATTATTCGAAGCAAAGTAAAATTCTCGAAAACTTCCCTAGTTACAAGTTTCAGCTTCGTACAACGTAATAATGTATATCCAATAAGACTAGTCAGTTACACAGCTACACCAATTAAACACTTACTCATCAATAACTCCTCTGGTAGGTCGGTTGCCGGTCTCTGCTGGTGGCACCATTTCAGAACCGCCTGCCAGGGACCTACAGGGCTCGCAACCGCCTACCAAGTACCTATGGGGCACGGCTGCTGGGCTCGTTGCCGTCCAGCAATAGGGGAGCTTGTTCGTTGTGCTGGCCTGCCTCTGCAATGTCTTGTTTCTTTGGGACGTCCTCTCGCCTAATCCTTCCTCACGGAAGTGCTCCAATTTGGGGCATAGGCACAATGGACCAATATTGGTCTACGTGCCGGATCCCCTCCATAGTGAAATTCTATTCCTAACGTTCCTTCTCCGATATTATTTGAGCTGTATACAAAGTGTAAAAATGAAGTAACTAAACTGAAAAGGGAACTTCAAGAAGCCTATTTCACAAATAAACTGAATATCTCCTAATCCAAAACAGGTGCGCATGACAATAAACGAAACATTAAGAAATAAAAACCAGGTACAGACCAAGACAAGGTAATGGTAGGTGATCGCAAAATAGAATTTCAGTTATATATATGAGTGTTTTAACCAAAACTTTGTAAATATAACTCGTGAGTTAATCTCTGTTTCATATAACCTTGCCCCGCTGAAGTGTATCACCCGCGTGCAACTAACTTCCCCCTCATCCTAATTGGCTAACGCTTTCGCGCCATAGGCCATAGGCGGTGCCTTCTCGTCACATTGAAACCTGCAGTAAACGTCATAATAATTGCCAGGAAGATAGAAATAAGAATATGAAGGCATGCAAAAATAATGAAGTTTATAATGAAACTGAGCAAGTTGAAACTGAATGAATGAGCAATGAAACTGGAGCAAGTTTATAATGAAAAGCCTTCGGACTTTTCCCCTGGGATTTTTTTAAACCAGCACACATACCTTGCAAAAATGCTTGTCTTTCAGTCTTAAAAGTCATGTCACGCCATACTTGTCGTGTGTTCTTCATTCACCCAAGTAACATCAAGGTAGTATATTTTGCGATTTGGACAATTTGATTGTCCTTAAATAACGTCATCGCCACACAGCAATATCGCCCCTGGAGTAGTAAGTTTTCCTGTGGTCTCAGTTTCATGTCGCAATGTTCCTACGCATAACTGGCGGTAGACTCTGCCATTATACATATAATAAGTACATGAGCAATAAACGACCAATAAAGAATTTAGCTCTCGCATTCGGCATAGCACACCGACGAATGGCGTTATATGACTAATCCAGTTCAAAACAAGGTCAGTGATAAAAGTCATATAAACAAATATGTCATCACTACCGCTAAATCACGTGCTATCGTGCCATGTTCTTGAGAGCAAACGAACCTCCTCTTTACTTCCTTTAAGAATTAACATGCATTTCAGATAAATCAACTCTGTTGCGTAATATATTTAATTAAAACAGTTACGAAAGTATAAATTTGACAATTCTCTTCCAACATATCACCATGTTAAATAACGAACTAATTTTTACCCCACAACAGTCTGCACCACAACAGTAGTCAATGATATGTGATAAGGTCACGTGACCGTTAAGAGATACGGGACAAGCTTACGTGAAACAAGGATTAGTGAAGAAATGCGTAACTACTCAGTATACTCCGCCACCCTATAGATTAGTACCAAATAGTTTCTTTCTATACGCCACAGATAAAAAATAAGGTCCTAAAATGATAGGAACAACAACAAAAACAGAGGCATTAAATGTCCCAATGTTTTATCAAAGAATTGTTTACAAAGTCCAATTCTGGTTTGGTACCTCGGGGCTCGGGGCCTTATGACTGAAATCGTAAAAGTGGTCTCAATTTATAAGGCAGAAGGTAGAGAAATTATGGATATCTGCAGACTAAGTAGTAAAAGTCAGACTACTACAGCATCTAGAACGCCACAGTATTTTTCACAATAATCTGAATGGTTTTATTAACACATCTAATACTCTTGCTGCCTAAGAAGATATAATACTAATAAAAAACAACTGGATAAAAACATTTAGCTGCTGTATTATGCTTTCCTAACCTAAAAGGACTTCTGACATGTAGATCATACTATATTACACCAATATAAACTTCGGGATGATCAAAAAATCAAAATAAATGTTGATATAAAATTGGATCACCTCCCCCCCCCCAAAAAAAAAATGAAAAACTTGACTATGCCGGTGTATGAGCACTTTTTCTCAATTGGTTTCACCACTATTTTAGCAAGACGGAACAATTTGTAATATATGCATCAATTCCAATCCTCTATCAGCAATTCATTCACCATGGTGTACCATAAGGTTCTATATTATATTAATCCTACTTTTTATAAATGACATTGGAGGTCTAGCATAGAAGTTAAATATGCTGGCTTATGATGTATGTGTGTTACGTATAGATAACTCAGCATCAGCTGTTTCTTGATATACAGCATGACCTGAATGCATTGAATAATTCATTTAATTTTAATTGGCTAACATTCAATGTTTCTAAAACTACATAACGGCAGTAGAAAACAATATGCAATACAGTGGTGGTAATAATCATTTCTTCCACATTAGCCTGCGTAGGTAAGGTTTAAATGAGTAGAGGATTTGAACCAAGGATCTCCCGCTCTCCGTGCGGTTGCTCAGTTGGTTAGAATAACCGCGCGGAGAGCGGGAGACCCGTGGTTCAAATCCCGGCTATGGCATTGAATTTTTCAGGCTGGCTCTACTTATTCAATATGTAGTAATTTAAATAACTAAAGTCACATATCTTGGATTGAATTTGGACTTGGAAGGACCACATTAAGTACGTAAAAAGTAAGATTCTACATGTACTTGATGTAACTCACAGGTTGAACTTCAAAGAATTCAGTATAAAACATTTTAACCTATAATGCTTTTAATCAATCACATTTTGATTACCTAAGCATCTTATTAGGCAATTCTGCTAAATGTTTAATTCATAACCTCAAAGTACTTCAAAATCGTCCTCTGAAAATAATCCAAAATTTGGAAAGTGTGAGTCGGAATTAAAAATCTGTTGTCTTAGCAAAGATTTGAACCACGTTCCTCCGGTGTCCATCAAGTTGCTCTTAACCATTAAGCTACAATGTCCAACGTGCCAGCATGACATTTTATTCTCCAACTAACTCACATTTTTTTTCATAAACCACTAGGAATTATCTCACATACGAGATGTACATTAATGGCGACTTACACCACGTAAAGTCCCAGCCTTTATAGTCCAACGGCTATTAGGTCACTAGTCGGGAATGCCATTTAGAGCTCCTTATTAGAGGCTACGTAGGAATGTACCTATTGTTTATTCTATAACTGGTGTGCTTTGATTTGTGAAAATACATACTGTGATTTTGTGGGTTCGTGAAATTAAGAGTCCAATTGCACCACTCAAAAATAATCTTTATTTCCACTGAATTTCAATCAGAACACTTGCCGATTACACATAATTACGTAATGCACACAATTACAATTCACCAGTTCGTCTGCAGGTCCACTGCACGCAGTTACGTTCACTTCTCCGATGCACGTACACAGTCCTTTCCCTCGCTGGACGCTCCTCACAACTGCTCGACAAGAACTGAACTGCCTCCAGCCCGATGCTTTGTTTATATAGGACCAACTGGCCAATCTAGAAGGTTCCGGATTAGATTAAATAACCTGTATGTTCGAGAACACAAGGGGAGGGGAAAGAGACGGCACAGTGATGTTTTTCCAGCCACCCCTCGTTACCGTTATATAACAGATGGGTGGGCGTGGTCGAACGCCTACCGTCTCCTGCTGCTGCTGCCGGCCGTTTCTATAGGGAGTTCCGACGTTCGGGTGACATTACTTCTCCTCGAAGCTGGTGGTCCCGAGCAGCACCATCGTAGCGGGCTAGACGATTCAGGTGTACCACCAACATCTTTCCTCGGGGCACATTCTGGATGCAGTAGATCACGTCATTTATCCTCTTTACCACACGGTGCGGCCCTTGCCATGGCTGCTGAAGCTTCGGGCAGCGTCCCTTGGTCCGCGTAGGACGGTACAACCAGACCAGGTCACCTTGCTGGAATCCTTGGCTGTTGGCTTGCCTGTCATATCGGGTCTTCATCCGGTCGCTCGCCTTCTGGATGTTCTGGCGAGCCATCTCGTGCATGTCGTGAAGGTGGTCCACCAGGTTCTCCACATACTCGGTTACTGGCTGCTTCGCCTCCGGAGGGCTTCCAAAAGCCAGGTCACAAGGGAGGCGTAACGTTCGGCCGAACATTAAGCTGGATTGCGTCATCCGAGTTGTGTCGTGTGTTGGTAGTCGAGCGGTAGGCCAGCAAGAACAGTGGCACCTTGACGTCCCAGTCTCGCTGATGGCTGGCCACGACCTTGCTCAGGTGTTCCTCTGAGGTCTTAATGTACCTTTCGACCTTGCCATCCGACTGGGGATAAAGAGGCGTCGTGCGGGTCTTGTTCACCCCAAGCCTTTGTAGTGCCTCCTTCATTAGGTTGGACTCAAAACTGGTACACTGGTCACTGTGTAGCTCTAACAGCACCCCAAAGCGACAGAACACTTGCTCCACAAGGCAGTCTGTGATTGTCTTTGCCTCTTGGTTTGGGATGGCATACACCTCCGGCCACTTGGTGAAGTAGTCCACGACCACCATTAGGTACTTGTTGCCTCGGTCGGAAACTGGGAACGGTCCAGCAATGTCAACGGCGATCCGTTCGAATGGCGCTCCGACGTTATACTGCTGCATGCGACACCGGCTCCTAGTCTGGGGGCCGCGCCTTGCCACGCACACGAGACACTGAAGGCACCATCTCTAAGCGTCTGCTTGGAGTCTCAGCCAGTAGTAACGCTGCCGTAGTTTGTCAATCGTTCGGTTCGCTCCCAGGTGTCCTCCTGAGTACCGGCGTGCACTTCTTCCAAGAATTCCGGGAACCTACTCCGGGAAGTACCAACTGTTCTCTCTGCGTCTTCCCATCGGGTGATTTCCCTACCCAGAACAGCACGCCCTCTCTGGTCTTCAACGAGTCCCATTGGGCCCAGTACGATTTGTAGGTGGTGCTCCTCGGTGCGATGTCCTACCAGGTTTGTCTCGTCCCTGCCTCGACTTCCCTCAAGGGTGGCCCCAAGCTTGCGTCCACCAGCTGCTCCCTCCTCAGGCCTGCGCTATCCCAGCCATCCGCAGGCACTGCCGTGACTACTCGGACTGCTGCGGCGCTCCTTCTCTTCCACTCTTGTGCACTGGCCGCACTCTTCTGGACAGGGTCTTCGGGACATGGCGTCTGCGTTACCGTGGCTCTTCCCTCTACGATGTTCCGAGGTGAAGTCGTACTCCTGCAGCCTCTGGACCCAACGTGCTGTCTGGCCTTCCAGGTTCTTAAAGCTCAATAGCCAGGTTAGGGCGGAATGGTCAGCCATCAGGTGGAATGGCTGACCGTACAGGTACTTGTGGAAGTGCTCCAAGGTCTTTACTACCGCCAGTAATTCTCGCCGGGTGACGCAGTAGTTCTTCTCTGCCTTGGATAGCGTCTTGCTGTAGTAGGCTATCACCCGATCATGGCCGTCCTGGATCTGGGATAGGACACCTCCAATGCAGTGGTCGCTCGCTCGGTGTCCACAATGAAGGAGCCACCCGGTTGTGGAAATCCCAACATTGGAGCACTGCACAGGTTCTTCTTCAGGTGCTGGAAAGCGTCTTCGGCGTCCTCCGTCTACACATAAGGCCGGTGTTCCTCCGTCAGGCGGGTGAGGGGTTTTGCGATGTTAGAAAACCCCTTTATGAAGCGGCGGTAATAACTGCACATCGCAACTGCGCAACTCTTTCTTAACCTTTGGGCGAGGCCGATCTCTCACATCCTGTGTCTTCTCCGGGTCTGTGGCCACTCCGGTTGCTGAGATTATGTGGCCCAAGTAGTTCACTTCCTTGCGGAAGAGCTGGCACTTCTTCGCGTTCAGCTTCAAGTTTGTCGCCTGCAATCTCTGTAGCACCTTATTCAGATTTTCGAGGTGATCTTCAAAAGTCTTTCCGTCGCTGATGATGTCGTCCAGGTATAGCAGGTAGGCGTCGTAAGTCAGCCCTCTCATCACTGAATCCATGAGGCGTTGGAAGGCAGCTGGTACGTTTCAGAGGCCAAAGGGCATAACCGTGAACTGCCAGAGTCCTTGTCCTGTCGAGAATGTGGTCTTCTCCTTGTCTCTTGGGTCTAGAGCTACCTGGCAGTAGCCCGACTTCAGGTCCAGGGTCGAGAACCACTGTGCACCAGCTAGCGTGTCCAGCTTGTCGTCAATCCGGGGTAAGGGAAAACAGTCCTTCCGTGTGACAGCGTTCAGCTTTCTGTAGTCTAAGCAGAAGCGCAGCTCGCAGTTGTTCTTCTCACCAAGACTACAGTGGAACACCAAGGGCTGTCCAACTCTTCAATCACTCCGCTGGATCTCATATCCTCCAGCATGTCTTGTACCGCCGCTTGCTTCGCCAGCGGAACGCGTCTAGGCAGTTGCCGAATAGGCCGGGCGTCCCCGGTGTCGATGCAGTGAAGCATTTTGACCGTGCGGCCGAAGTCACATTCACCTTGGCTGAAGACGCGCTGGTATCGTCTTAGCAGTTGTCGAACTTTCTCCAGCTGCTCTGCGGTCAGGTGGTCTGTCGCCCTCTCCAGTAAGCTTTCTAGCCGGGGCCCCAGGTGTTGCGTCAACACCGGCTCCTGCGTCTTACCGATTGTTGTTACGCTTAACACGGGCTCGCACGCTTCCAACTCCATCCCAGCCTGGACGTCGTGATCGGTGTCCGTTGGATTTAGCAGTCTCACTGGCACCTCCTCTCGGCACGGCAGCAATGCCCTGGCTACACACAGTCCGTGTACAGGCGTCTTCTGGTCCAGCATCATGTACCTGGTTCTCTGGCCTTCCAGGCGCGCCGCATCCACCACCTCGCTCCTCGCGGGGACAACCTCGTCTTCGCTCAAGATGACCCTGCAATTTCCAAGGCGCTCTTCTGGTTCACGGAGTATAACCTCTTCTCCGTTGAGCCGCAGGACCTTCTTGCCGACGTCGACCGTCGCCTCAAGGCTCCTGAGGGCATCCAATCCCAGTATCACCTCCTCAGCCACTTTCGCGACGAACACACACAGCCGTACGGTGCTCCTTCCAAAGACCAGCTTCAACAGGGCCTCCTTCTCCACAGGCAAGGTATCGCCCGATGCCGTGACGAGCTGGTATGGTCGGCTCGGCTTCCTTGTCGGCAAACCCTTCCCCTCGTCAGGTCTGATGATGGTCACGGCCGCCCTGTGTCTACCATCACGCAGCAAGGCGTTCCTCTTACCCAACTTTCCGCGATGAGGCTGTCATCCATACGCCGTTTGACGGCGCGCAGTGTCACTCGAGGTGATGGTGATGATGGCGCTGACGTGCCCCTCTCCACGACGGCCCTTACTCGTTTTCTGGCTGCTCTTCCTTGTGTGGGCAGTCTCTTTGCAGGTGTCCGGGCTGTCCACACCCCCAACACAAGCCACAAGGTGTTCGCCGGTGTCCCTCGGCTGGTCTTCTGTCTCCGGTGTAGCGGATACTCCTCGTCCTCGACGTCGGGATGGCCGCCTCCATTCTTAATGCTGCTGTCAGCGCCTCGTGGATGGTTTTATAATCGCCGAGCATTAGGTTCTGAGGAATCTCCGTATCTCGTACCCCGTCAACGAATGTGTAGGCAACTTCCCGGTATACGAACTCTGGTGGGAGGTCGACTAGGGCCTTGCTAGCCAGTTGTTCAACTGCCAGGGCGAACTTCTGCAGCGTCTCCCCTGGCTGCTGTGACCTTGCCTTTAGCTGGCTGCGGTACACTGCGGCTAAGCGTTGGTTTCCGAAATGATTCTCCAGGGCTTTCCAGATGTCCTTGGGTGCCTTGGGTGCCAACGCGGCCCGTCCCTGGAGGCTGGCTATTAACTGTGTGGCCTCCTCTTCTGGTGACCAATTGTTGTGCTTGGCCACTGTGTCGAACTGGCGCCGGAAGACTTCAAACGTTGACGCGCCGTCATAATTGGGAGGTTTGACGCACACAGATGTTGTGTCGCATCCCGGCGCGTCGGCCTTCAAATCCTTCAGCCTCCTGCCGACGACGTCCTCCATCATGGCATTCAGGGACTTGACGCTGCTGTCGGCCTTTCCTTCCAGGTTGTTGACGCGGTTAGCAAGGTCTTCGGCAGCTTCCGCCATGGCGTTCAGGGACTTGGCGCTACTGTCGGCCATTTCCCATAGGTCATTGAAGCGGTCCGCCAGGTCCTCGACTCGGTCGTCCACTTGGCCCATCCGCTTGCCCAGATCCGTCACGTCATCGCTCACGCCGGCCAACTGTTCTTCAAATTTGGCGGCGAGAGCCTCGTTCGCCACCTTCATTTCCGTGGTCAGTTCGGCCATCTTTGCGGTCATTGTCGTGGCCAAGTTGTTGTTTGCCGTTTCCGTCTTCGCTGTTAACTCGGCCTTCATTTCTTCCGTCTTCGCTGTTAATTCGGCCTTCATTTCTTCCATTTCTTCTCGGTGATGTCGTTGGCCGTCATTTGTTTCAACTCTGCGGCCATGTTGTTATTTGCCACCTCAGTTTTCGCTGTTAATTCGTTCATCTTCTCCAAAATCCTTTCCAATGCCGATGTCATGGCCGTTATCCCACTTCTGACGCTAGTAGTGACTTTGTGGGTTCGTGAAATTAAAAGTGCAATTGCACCACTCAAAAATAATCTTTATTTCCACTGAATTACAATCGGAACACTTGCCGAATACACAGAATTACGTAATGCACACAATTACAATTCACCAGTTCGTCTGTCACAGGTCCACTGCACGCAGTTACGTACACTTCTCCGATGCACGTACACAGTCCGTTCCCTCGCTGGGTGCTCCTCACGACTGCTCGACAAGAACTGAACTGCCTCCAGCCCGACGCGTTGCTTATATAGGACCAACTGGCCAATCTAGAAAGTTCCGGATTAGATTAAGTATCCTGTATGTTTCGAGAACTCAAGGGGAGGGGAAAGAGACGGCACAGTGATGTTTTTCCAGCCACCCCTCGTCACCGCTATAACACAGATGGGTGGGCATGGGCGAGCGCCTACCGTCTCTTGCTGCTGCTGCTGCAGGCCGGTTCTATAGGGAGTTCCGACGTTCGGGTGACAACACTTACGTAACACTGCCTGCTGAGCCCAATTAATAACCGTGTTTTCTCATGGATCAGCTCAGGACATTATAAAGGTTCTGAATTCCAATGAAGCAAAGGGATTACTCCTTCAATGCTCAAAGGATTGGCGTTGCTGTTTCATTCACACACTTCGAGTACACAGATATAGTTCTGCTGTAGTTCCACTGAAATTGCAAAATCGAATTTTTCATGGAATGCGTAGTTTCCCTGTTTACTGTAAGTATGTAGTAAGGAAAGTAAAAATAGCTATTGGTAGAAAGTTGCAAGGCAAATAATTTTCTTCAATTTACAATCTAAAAAGTAGGTTTATTCTCTCAAAAATAACGTACACGCAATAGTTCCAGGCTGAAAATCGCCTCTCGTCACTCGTGGCATAACCAAGTCCGATCATGCAACTACCTTGTGATTCAATGGAATTGCCCCGTTGAACTCTGCAATTATTTTAAAACGCGAAAGAATATCTTATTTAGTGAAACAGGTCTTTCGTAATTGAATCGTCATTATCGTCTTGGATTTTCTAATGCACATACAGCAGAACATGAATAAAATTCTTGGATTTATTGTATTACGCAAATATTTCTGTACTATGTCACTTTAATTGCATAGATGTTTAAATTTTTATAGTTATCTTTTTCATATGAACATCTCTGCTCATAAATTGTACCAAGAAATTTCTCCTTAAAGCAGGTGCATCGATATTTATGCTCGAAATATTTTTCCAGGAAACGTCAAAGTTCTGTATTTTTTACCTTCTTCAGAGAAATGTTAGCTTACACTAATGCCTTGTGGATATCTGTTGACAAAATGTCACTTTCACTGTTCCTCGCGGAAAATTTCAACGTTAACGTGCAGGAATGTTCGAAATGATCTTTGTAATGTACGTTTATTGGCTATTGTTTGTAAATATTGTATTATTTGAAATGTCTTAGTGCAGCATATCTATTATCTACAAATTAAATATTATACATATTACCTATTAGAGTAGTTGAAGAACAGCTTGTTGAGGATGTCTGAAAGTCAGTCGAAAACGTTCCAGCCATGGCATAAAACATCTGGGTGAGTAATTTTTAAAATGCAAACATTTAAACTACTCATAAAATTATAAATGAGTATGAAAGGTGTTTATTTTATAGGTGCACATGTGTACGTCTTAAGAATTGAAACATGCAAGCGTATAAGAATCATCACTCTAGTTATCCGTATATTTGCGACTGCAATATTTGTGGTTCCAAACACAATATACCCCTTGAATGTTGACTTTTCTGCCCCTTTTATTGCAATCTTCTTCCTCTTCTGTCTCGTTCCTACCTATATTTAGCGAAGTTATCGCTCTTGTCACTTAATGCAATATGCCATGTGAATCGTCTGCCAAACCCCGCCCCGCGAGTACAGACTGTAAAGTACTTTGACAGTCATACGCATATTAATTTTTCATAAAGACATCAATTCGAAAATTATGTTAAATGGCTATGTACAACTTTAATTCCAAGCTTACCTAACATAAAGTTCTTTAAAAATATGCATGTTTTCTTGGTTAAAAAGCGCAATATCACCTTTGATGAAAACAGCACCAAAACAAAATTGTATGATTTAATTAGAGCCAGTAAGTCAACTCAGACTTCCTGATTGACCAAATGTTGTCAGCATATAACCATGCAACCTTAGGCTTCCTCCGTATCATACGGATCTGAATCCTATAAAATTAATACGAACAGACGCCAAACAATAGGTTGCTCGCAGATGTAACCTTTGAATTGAAAGACGAAATGTTGAGCTGCCAATTATTTGAGTGAATTGGAAAAATAGAATGGAAAACTTTATGCCATCATGTGGATGAAATAAAACAGGAGTATCAGGGAAAAGATGTACAAACGGAGGAAATAAATTGAAATAATTATAATTGAAGACAGATTGAAAGAGTAACGAGGATAATAGCAATGACTCAACAGACTCGGATTGAGGATGCGTAGGAGAATTAAAATATGATTAAAGGCAACACTGTTTAAATAAGTGTTGTGTTTAAGTGCAAAACCTTAATGGAACTATGGTATTTAATTTCTTGGAGACTGTACGGCTTCCCTGAATAGCAACACATAAAAAAGCAATCAAATGATACTTGAGAGGATGAAGTCATCAAAGTGAGGACTTTTTTTAATTTACGTCCCCCAACGTTAAGTCAGATCGGACGATGAATGGAATGAGTGAAATGATGCTCAAATGACCCCAGGGTCCATAGAGCTTAGAGTTACCAGACATTCGCCTTTGAGGATAAGGGAAAACCCCGGAAAAACCTTATTCAGGTAACTCACCCTGACCGAGATTCGAACTCGGGACCTCTTGAACGTTAGGCAGACATGCTACCATCACACTACCGAGGCGGGTACACACAGTGAGATATCGCTGCCATCGAGGGCTAGGGGAAGTAAGAAACTCGCATTAAAGCATTCATTTAAATATAACAGTGTTCAAGAAAAGTTGCGCAGCCTATACAGAAATAGAAGTATTAAATCATACAATTCAAAAGAGGTTAATAAAATAAATATCAGGAAATTTCTTACAATAATAATAATAATAATAATAATAATAATAATAATAATAATAATAATAATAATAATAATAATAATAATAATAATAATAATAATAATAATAATAATAATAATAATAATAATAATAATAATAATAATAATAATAATAATAATAATAATAATAATAATAATAATAATAATAATAATAATAATAATAATAATAATAATAATAATAATAATAATAATAATAATAATAATAATAATAATAATAATAATAATAATAATAATAATAATAATAATAATAATAATAATAATAATAATAATAATAAATAATAATAAATAATAATAATAATAATAATAATAATAATAATAATAATAATAATAATAATAATAATAATAATAATAATAATAATAATAATAATAATAATAATAATAATAATAATAATAATAATAATAATAATAATAATAATAATAATAATAATAATAATAATAATAATAATAATAATAATAATAATAATAATAATAATAATAATAATAATAATAATAATAATAATAATAATAATAATAATAATAATAATAATAATAATAATAATAATAATAATAATAATAATAATAATAATAATAATAATAATAATAATAATAATAATAATAATAATAATAATAATAATAATAATAATAATAATAATAATAATAATAATAATAATAATAATAATAATAATAATAATAATAATAATAATAATAATAATAATAATAATAATAATAATAATAATAATAATAATAATAATAATAATAATAATAATAATAATAATAATAATAATAATAATAATAATAATAATAATAATAATAATAATAATAATAATAATAATAATAATAATAATAATAATAATAATAATAATAATAATAATAATAATAATAATAATAATAATAATAATAATAATAATAATAACAATAATAATAACAATAACAATAACAATAACAATAACAATAACAATAACAATAACAATAACAATAACAATAATAATAATAATAATAATAATAATAATAATAATAATAATAATAATAATAATAATAATAATAATAATAATAATAATAATAATAATAATAATAATAATAATAATAATAATAATAATAATAATAATAATAATAATAATAATAATAATAATAATACTAATAATAATAATACTAATACTAATACTAATACTAATACTAATACTAATACTAATACTAATACTAATACTAATAATAATACTAATAATAATAATAATAATAATAATAATAATAATAATAATAATAATAATAATAATAATAATAATAATAATAATAATAATAATAATAATAATAATAATAATAATAATAATAATAATAATAATAATAATAATAATAATAATAATAATAATAATAATAATAATAATAATAATAATAATAATAATAATAATAATAATAATAATAATAATAATAATAATAATAATAATAATAATAATAATAATAATAATAATAATAATAATAATAATAACGATGACGATGACGATGACGATGACGATGACGATGACGATGACGATGACGATGACGATGATGATGACGATGACGATGATGATGATGATGATGATGATGATGATGATGATGATGATGATGATGATGATGATGATGATGATGATGATGATGATGATGATGATGATGATGATGATGATGATGATGATGATGATGATGATGATGATGATGATGATGATGATGATGATGATGATGATAATAATTAATAATAATAAATAATAATAATAATAATAATAATAATAATAATAATAATAATAATAATAATAATAATAATAATAATAATAATAATAATAATAATAATAATAATAATAATAATAATAATAATAATAATAATAATAATAATAATAATAATAATAATAATAATAATAATAATAATAATAATAATAATAATAATAATAATAATAATAATAATAATAATAATAATAATAATAATAATAATAATAATAATAATAATAATAATAATAATAATAATAATAATAATAATAATAATAATAATAATAATAATAATAATAATAATAATAATAATAATAATAATAATAATAATAATAATAATAATAATAATAATAATAATAATAATAATAATAATAATAATAATAATAATAATAATAATAATAATAATAATAATAATAATAATAATAATAATAATAATAATAATAATAATAATAATAATAATAATAATAATAATAATAATAATAATAATAATAATAATAATAATAATAATAATAATAATAATAATAATAATAATAATAATAATAATAATAATAATAATAATAATAATAATAATAATAATAATAATAATAATAATAATAATAATAATAATAATAATAATAATAATAATAATAATAATAATAATAATAATAATAATAATAATAATAATAATAATAATAATAAAATAATAATAATAATAATAATAATAATAATAATAATAATAATAATAATAATAATAATAATAATAATAATAATAATAATAATAATAATAATAATAATAATAATAATAATAATAATAATAATAATAATAATAATAATAATAATAATAATAATAATAATAATAATAATAATAATAATAATAATAATAATAATAATAATAATAATAATAATAATAATAATAATAATAATAATAATAATAATAATAATAATAATAATAATAATAATAATAATAATAATAATAATAATAATAATAATAATAATAATAATAATAATAATAATAATAATAATAATAATAATAATAATAATAATAATAATAATAATAATAATAATAATAATAATAATAATAATAATAATAATAATAATAATAATAATAATAATAATAATAATAATAATAATAATAATAATAATAATAATAATAATAATAATAATAATAATAATAATAATAATAATAATAATAATAATAATAATAATAATAATAATAATAATAATAATAATAATAATAATAATAATAATAATAATAATAATAATAATAATAATAATAATAATAATAATAATAATAATAATAATAATAATAATAATAATAATAATAATAATAATAATAATAATAATAATAATAATAATAATAATAATAATAATAATAATAATAATAATAATAATAATAATAATAATAATAATAATAATAATAATAATAATAATAATAATAATAATAATAATAATAATAATAATAATAATAATAATAATAATAATAATAATAATAATAATAATAATAATAATAATAATAATAATAATAATAATAATAATAATAATAATAATAATAATAATAATAATAATAATAATAATAATAATAATAATAATAATAATAATAATAATAATAATAATAATAATAATAATAATAATAATCCTGAGTAAATGTGATCGTACGGTATGGCCAGATCAGACACGATTCAGGTTAGTTCAGAAAAACTACACTCGAAAAACATACTTCTTTAAAAGTCGCGTCGTGACTGAGCGGTCTTACCGGTTGACTCTCGCCAAGGCGTCTTGAGTTCTATCTCAGGCGACTGCATGTGGAATTCGTGGTGTACTACGCGGTAAAGGGGCGAAATTTTTTCGGCATCTGCTTTTTCCCCCGCTATCGTTCCACCAGTTGCTCCATTATCTCCTTTGCTGTCATCCATCATTGGTAACTAGTATTCTTAAATTCTTGAGTAATTCCAAACGAAGACCATTAGTGCTGTGATGTCAGCTACGTACTTTGTAATCCTATGCAATAAGTGCACTTCATGTGACTTCAGTGACCTCTTCTTTAAGAACTAAGAATTATTCAAATTCACGGGTATACTTGTAGGCTGTAAACCAATCCTAGAAACCTAGAGGACCGAGAGAGCACCAGTTCCGTACGTACCGAAGTAAGCTCCTGGGAATGAAGTTGATCGAAAAATAAACTTTTACATTTATTTGATGAGAAGAAGTATAACAACAAAACATGGTGCATAGACAATGTCAGGTTTACATAACATCATATTGTCTGAATTTCATAGTAACTACAGTCTGAAAATTTAAGTGGTCTAACTAAGCCCAATCAAGCTCTTGTCGAAATACTGTGAAAGGACTCCTTCACAGACAGTGTATTAGTAGTCGACACACAGATTTTGTTTAGGTTAGTATACACCTTTGGGTCTCAAATTTATGGAAAGTTTTGACGACCGCAACACGAAAGCCAAGACGTAGAAAGTCCGCTACGCACGTCTGTTTCCTCCCCTTCCGAACTTGGCAATATCGGAAAAAAGGGGTTGTAAAAGAAATTGACAGGTTTCCCTACCTGCCATACAAAGACAATTGATTTCCAAGACAATGGAACAGAAGAACTTGTACCCCTATGCTCACCCAAGAAATCGCTTTCCGACACGCACCTAACAAAACAAAGAAAGTGACGAATTGGAGAGATCGGAGATAGAAGTCCAAATAAAGAGCAAAGGTCTGAAAAGAATACGCAGAAATTGACTTTTTTGCTATAGCTTTTGAGAATTTGACAATAAATGGTACAGTAGCTGCGACATGTATCCATTTTGTTGGACCCGCATTGGAATGTTAGGATCTAAGTTATGGGGACGATTTAGCCAGTCACGGATATTAAAGCAAAGTTCTATGGTGTACTATGTGTAGATTTACGAGTGACCATTGCAATTACTGCTTATATATTTTGTTTCCACAAACACAAACACTTTAGTAGTAGGCATTACTTGTTATCTCTCGTCTTTCTAATGTTCGACTAACTACCTTCATCCATCTGTTCTTTAATTTCATATTTAGATCTTTAAGTGGTGTAAATTCAATTTTTCTGCAATCCCCACATTTCCTATACGTTCATCTTTGCATAGTAGTTGTTTCAATTGAAATTTTAGTTACTGATGTCTTCATTTTATCTTCCTCCTTTTGATTTAATTTTGATTTTGTATTTCTAGTAAATGGCGAGGACGAACAATGGGGCCTATAGCATCGCAATTAGGCTAAGAAGAAAGGATGAAGTAAGAGGTTCAAAGAGGGACCAACACAGGGTAAAAAGCGGGCGAAAGCATGGACGATATCTTGTTTTCATTTCGAAGATACCCTACGTCGCTGACTGAACAATAATCACTAACCTTTTTGAATCTAAAGTTAACCGTGCATTAACCGGTTAAGTCACATCGGACGATAAATGAAATTAGTAAAATGATCCCAGAGTTCTTAGAGCTTAGAATCACCGGACATTCATCTTTTACGATAAGGAGAAACCGTGGAAAAATCTTTATTTGGATAATTCACCTGAGCGAGATTCGAACCCGGGATAACTAGAATTAAGGCAGACACCCTAGCCTTACACCACGGTTAGGATCAAATCCGTTACACCCGCATTGCCCTCTCCCTAGAGCTGGTGGAGCCACTAGGAAGAGGGTACTGAATGGGCACTCCTTGTCCATTCTAATGAAAGGATTTCTAAAAGAGATGCATCCAACGCCCAGCTGTACCCGTCGAACACCTAGAGCCTAGAAATGATGGTGAAGGAGATGAACTATAGAGGAAATGAAGGAGAAGGTAGTGAAACAATAGGAGCTACTAAACACTAGTAACACAACTTCACTTATCTTATTTAAATCCTGGGACCAGTTTCAAAGCAAACATCTGCTTTATCCTCAGTCACTCAGCTTGACACTCACCCACTAACTGTCAAGCTGAGTGGCTGAGGATAAAGCAGATGTTTGCTTTGAAACCTGTACCAGGGTTTAAATAAGATAAGTGAAGTTGTGTTACTAGTGTTTAGTTGTTATTGATAACCTAGTTTACTTCACTGTCAGAAGCTTCAATTTTTTACATATATACTCTAGCATTTCCCATCCAATAGAGGGATAACAGGAGAAACCCATGGGTGATAACTGGCGGTCAACGGTATTCGAACCCAGTATCTGAGGAAGGTGAGAAGCACTCGTTATCATCTCATTCGGTTTAAATTACAGCCATGCTGAGAGGAATATTAATGGAATTTATTTCTCATATTTTCATTCAATTCGTTTAACTTTATATGGACTGTAAGCAACTTTAGGTCCTTACTCGTATATGCTTGCCTTCAATGTTTACTCAAATTATATTAAGTGAAGATAAAAGTATGACATTTCCACTAAGTTGTGTGTACACACACTAACACACACACACGCACACACATATATATGTACTCATATATGAGTGTATGTATGCATATATGTGAGCCTATGTATGCATATATACACTAGGTGAGTCTCCTGCCCCTATTTATTTTTTCATTTATGCAACGTACTAAGCAACATATCTGACTTACCCTTTCTTTTAAATGCCTTCTAAAGATGATTTGCGGAACAGTTTATAGAGGAGGTGTGTGCATAAGTGTTGTATGGCACAGAAAGCAATCACTATGTCGGTTCCAAAAACATCATAACCAAATACAGAAAGCTGCAGTAATAATTTTAGAGAGTTTAAAACTGTTATTCATTAGCGTTCATTAACACACAACTTTAGTCACGCCCCTGAAGGAAAAACCTACAATATGCTTCGGTTGACAATAACATGGAAAACAAAATGGCAGATCTACACAGTGGGACCAACTGGCCTTAAATCTTCAGCCAACACGTGTTTTCATTACACAGCCATGTAAAAAATGGTAGTTGTTAGCTCATTCAGTCATTGTAATGGCGGATACACCATTTTTATTTGTGTTAAAACTACTAAAACGAGCTCAAAACACTGTATGAAGTTATAAAAAGTGTGTAAATATTAGGGGTGGGTGTTCAGACATGCGGTTACTTTGCACCCGCTTACCCTTCAAATACTGGCGCCTTGAGTAACGACTTTTCTGCACCCGAGCTGTGCTGAATTTTGGTTTACCGACAGCTCTTAGTTCACCGATTATGCGCCTTCGTTACTCTCTGCCTTCATCAAGTTTTGCCGCCTAGCGCCAGGAAGCGCAGTGTCGCTGGCAGAGGGAGTTAGGTCTAACATTTAAATTCCGTCACCGCCGGAAGGGCCAGGCTCCAAGGCTCCCAGGTTTCCTCGGGAGGTGGAGTACAAGTACCTTCACTTCTGGTTAAGGATATGGAACAGTGAACTTCACAATAATTTTTCTTCCAAATTATTTTCCAGTGTTTTCTCGCGTGAATTGCTATAAATTTCCTCTGGGTTCGTGCAGAGATATAAATGTTAGAAGAGATTGTTAAAAAAGAGAAAAACAGACACTCACTGATCAGTGGCAAGGTCATGGTTTTGAAAATTGTTAACTTTGGAACTTTTTCAGAATATAACGATCGTCTGTGCCTTTCCCGGCCCTTTCACATACAATTTTAATTTTATTAATATCTGCAGGAAACGGTACAACGTATTCGTATAGGAACCTCCCCTTGCAAGGTAGCGTTGGCCACAGGTTACTCCACACTCTGCATCTGCAAAATAGGTTGAAATCTTTAGTGATTAGATCAAACATTTTATTGCCCTTTGTTTTATTTCTTGGGGCCTATAACTTGATATTATAATATAAATAACATTTTATAACATTACAGGTGTTTACAAAATGCAATAAAAACCATGTATAGTTCCTAGTAGATATTTTATTATGAAATGAAAAGAAATTAAAGATATGATAATTCATGGTAGTATATAATTCATCCATGTTCCCCCATCGAGGAAAGAAAGAAACAAACAGAGAATGAAAGAAGTAAACACCAAATAACAAAAGATAAGAGAGGCAAAGAAGCATACGTTACATTTTGTTCGGTTCAACAGCAAAAGACTAGATTTTTATGTACTTACAGAATAAGTTTATCATATAGAAGTTAGAGAGATAGCAATAGAATTAATGAGCTATGATACGTAATAATCAGAGCAAGATAATGAAGCTACTAAAGACGCTATTTGTAACTTGACAACGATGTACACCTTCTAACAAATTTCATCTCGTTAATCAGTACGCCATTTTGTTTAGTGAACACTAAACAGGGGCGGTTCGTTATAAGGGCGCAATGGCGCGCGCGCCCCTAAAAGAAATCTTACGGAAATAAATGAAGCATGGCCTTTCGACAAGTAAGGACGATTTATTTTTAAACTATGAGAAAGTTTCATAAGGTAGTAAAAGTGGTGTCTTCATACCTACAGTATACGGCTCGGAGCGGTAGGATTAGCGCCGGCCTGCTGCATTTCCACGTAACCGAAAGACATGCAGCTCTGAAGATGGCAAGGAAGTGGGGGAAGGACTTGCACCTGTGCTCATCCAGTGCGGTTCGCTTCGCGCCAGTCAGCAGAATAGTTTTGTATTGCCAAATTCCACGTTTTCTTATTTTAGTGTTCATTGTGGAGTTAGAAACATTAACAGAGTGTTACAGGTGGCTTTATAAAATCCAGTGACTAAAGAATGATGGATAACTTTGTAAAATCACTAATGTAAGTGTAATTTTCAAGATTGACTCTTGAAGAAAAGGTACAATTGAAACCTTTGGGTAGACCAACGCGTGAACTCTTAATGGGAAAAGTAAAAACTAAGAAAAAAGAAAACCGGACATTTAAGAGGTAGCTTATTTCTAAGGTCATGTATGAGAAATACGACTGGACCTGTGGCCGCGAAATTCTCAAGACCTTTTTCTGCTATCTATGTGTTTTCTTTGCTCCTAAATGTGTCAAATGTTTGTGCACAGTTAAGGAAGTGAGTAACATAAAACATTTAACAGAAAAAATAAACAAACATAAACGTACACTGCACCACATGATTAGTGTGGTACATATGTCACTACTAGGAAAACAAAACATTGCATCATGTTTTGACTCCGTGTTTAAAGAAAATGTTAAGAAACATAACATTCAAGTGAGTAAAAGTAGATATATTTTAATATATAATATAATAGTATATTGTCGCCCTGGCGGTAGACTCGCGAATCCGAAGCCAAAGCCGAAGCCGGTGGAGATTCGGAAAACTTCGGAACCAATCGTTACCGGTAGCGACAGACAGTTGAATGTAGAGTTGGAAAAATAAACAGTTTTGAGGTTCTAGCAATTTTGTAATGTTGAACAGTGTATTTCGAAGAGAATAAAGTGTAATTTTTGTGTTTCTTAACCTCGTTTTATTATTTCACGAACCCACAAAGTCACAACTGGTGTCAGGAGTGGGATAACTACATCACCGAACATTATGGCCAAGGAATCGGCATTGAAAATGCTTTTGCAGGAGATGAACGAATTAACAGCGAAGTCGGAAGACGCAAATAACAACTTGGCCGCGAAGATGAACGAGTTAACAACAAAAACAGAAGCGGCAAATAACAACCTGGCCGCAGAGTTGAAAGAAATAAAGACCGAATTGACCACAGAAATGAAGGCAGCGAACGACAGTCTGGCCACGGAAATGAAGGAGGCGAACGAGGTCCTCGCCGCCAAATTTGAGGAACAGTTGGCCGGCGTGAGGGATGACGTGACGGAGCTGGGCAAGCGGATGGGCCAAGTGGACGAGCGCGTCGAGGACCCGGCGAACCGCTTCAATGACCTAGAGGAAAAGGCCGACAATAACGCCAAGTCCCTGAAACCCATAGTTGAAGACGTCGAAGCCCTCGCGAACCGCGTAAACAACCTAGAGGGAAAGGCCGACAGCAGCGTCAAGTCCCTGAACGCCATGGTGGAGGACGTCGTCGGCAGGAGACTGAAGGATTTGAAGGCTGACGCACCGGGACACGACACAACATCGGCGCGCGTCAAACCTCCGAAATATGACGGCGCGTCAACATTCGGGGTCTTCCGCCGCCAGTTCGACACAGTGGCCAAGCACAACAGATGGTCACCGGAGGAGGAGGCCACACAGTTAATAGCCAGCCTCCAGGGACGGGCCGCGGAAATCCTAAACGCGGTGCAGGCGACGGCGGCGCCCAAGGACATCTGGGGGGCCCTGGAGAATCGCTTCGGGAACCACCGCTTAGCCGCAGCGTACCACAGCCAACTAAGGCAAGGTCACAGCTGCCGGGGGAGACGCTGCAGGAGTTAGCCATAGCGATTGAGCAGCTAGCTAGCAAGGCCTTGGTTGCCCTGCCACTGCAGTTCGTATCCCGGGAAGCCGCCTACAACTTTTTCGACGGGGTACGGGACACGGAGATTCGTCAGCGCCTAATGCTCGGCGATTATAAAACCATCCACGAGGCGCTGACAGCGGCATTAAGGATGGAGGCGGCCAAGGTAGCATCTATCCCGACGTGGAGAATGAGGAGTGTCCGCTACGCCGGAGACAGAAGACCAGCTGAGGGACGCCGGCGAACACCTAAGGGCCTGTATTGGGGGTGTGAACAGCCCGGGCACCTGCAGAGAGACTGCCCACACCAGGAAGGGCAGCGGGAAGAACGAGTACGGCCCGGCGTGGAGAGGGGTACGTCGGCGCCATTACCACCATCCCCTCGAGTGACAATATGCGCCGTCAGCCGGCGGCTGGATGACAACCTCATCGCGGACGGCTGGGTAAGAGGAAAGCCGTGCCGCGTGCTGGTGGACACCGGGGCGGCCGTGACCATCATCAGACCTGACGTGGCGAAGGGTTTGCCGACGAGGAAGCAGAGCCGACAATACGAGCTTGTGACGGCATCGGGCGACACCATGCCTGTGGAGAAGGAGGCTATGCTGGAGCTGAACTTGGGACGGAGTGCCGTGGGTCTGTGGGTGTTCGTCGCGAAGGTGACTGAGGAGGTGATTCTGGGACTGGATGCGCTCAGGAGCCACGAGGCGACGGTCGACGTCGGCAGGAAGGTCCTGAGGCTCAACGGAGAAGAGGTTATACTCCGTCAACCAGAAGAGCGCCTTGGAATTGGCAGGGTCGTCTTGAGCGAAGACGTGGTTGTCCCGGCGAGGAGCGAAGTGATAGTGACGGCGCAACCGGAAGGCCAGACAGCAGGTGGGGTCCAGAGGCAGAAGGAGTACGACTTCACCTCGGAACATCGCAGAGGGAAGAGTCACGGTAACGCGGACGCTATGTCCCGAAGACCCTGCCAGAAGTGTGCGGCCAATGCACAAGAGTGGAGGGGAAGGAGCGTGCCGCGGCAGTTCGAGTAGTAACGGCAGTGCCTGCGGATGGCTGGGATAGCGCAGGCCTGAGGAGGGAGCAGCTGGCGGACGCAGACTTGGGGTCACTCTTGAGGGATGTGGAGAACTTGGTGGACCACCTCTACGACATGCACGAGATGGCTCGCCAGAACATCCAGAAGGCGAGCGACCGCATGAAAACCCGATACGACAGGCAAGCCAACAGCCAAGGGTTCCAGCAAGGTGACCTGGTCTGGTTGTACCGCCCGACCCGGACCAAGGGACGCTGTCCGAAGCTTCAGCAGCCATGGCAAGGACCGTACCGTGTGGTGAGGAGGATTAACGACGTGGTCTACCGCATCCAGAAGCTGCCCCGAAGAAAGATGTTGGTGGTACACCTGGATCGCCTGGCCCGCTACGAAGGCGCTGTTCGGGACGACCAGCCTTGTGGAGGAGCAGTGTCGCCCTGGCGGTAGACTCGCGAAGCCGAAGCCGAAGCCGGTGGAGATTCGGACAACTTCGGAACCAATCGTTACCGGTAGCGACAGACAGTTGAATGTAGAGTTGGAAAAATAAACAGTTTTGAGGTTCTAGCAATTTTGTAATGTTGAACAGTGTATTTCGAGGAGAATAAAGTGTAGTTTTTGTGTTTCGTAACCTCGTTTTATTATTTCACGAACCCACAAAGTCACAATATAATATATAAAATGTATATATATATTTTCCTGTGTGAAGTTTTGGGCTGTGTTTGAACTGACTTTACGAGCACATGGCCAATCTGCTACTTCTTCCAGTCCAGGGATGTACATGGGCTTCATTGACTATACATCTGAATTGGATACAGTGATGAAGGAACATTTACCATAAGCCAGAGTATTTAGAGGAACATCGAAAACAGTGCAGAATGATCTGTTAGACTGCATGTTGAGTCTTTAAGGAGAAAATAGAGCAACAGATACGAGCTTCTGAGTTTGTTCTCATTCAGTATGATGAGACAACTGACGTTTCAAATCACTGTCAGATGGTTTTGTTATTCCGTTACGTATATGAGGAATTCATGAAGGAAGAGATGCGGATCTCTGACAAAATGAAATCTACCCGCCTCTTGGGCTACCAAAGAAAAGCTCATTTCTCAAACCTTTGACGGGGCCAGTCTTATGAGTGGAAGGATTGGTGGAGTGCAGGCCAAAATAAGGGAAGCATATCCATATGCGTACTTTGTCCATTGATATGCACACCAGTTGAATTTAATCATACAAAAGGCAAACTCACCGTAATTCCCAGGTACACGTGTTCTTTTCGGATCGGTCGGATATTCCAGCATTCTTATTTAGTTCCTATTTGCGATCTGATATTTTAGAAAAGGTAGTGATTGCTCAGAGTTGCTTTAACCAGATGGAATTACAACATTCGTATCGTCAATGTTGTGTACGAAAACATAGAAAACTTAGATTGCTTCGAAATTATTGAAGAGAGTTGCACTTATACAAGCACAATAAATAAAGCCAGTAGCTATTGAAGAGCTCTTGAAGATCCAAATGTTGTTTTGGGGTTAAGAGTCTTCCGCAAATCCTACCCCATGTAGACATTTTGTACCAGCGACTTCAAAAGAAAGGCATAGATAGTGTAACGTTACAGAATGACATCCTTATATTTCAACAACAAATGTAAAAGAAAAGATTGAACATTGATGAAGTACAGAAAAACTTAAGTGAAGAATTTCCGCAGCCGCCAAAGAAAAGAAAAGTATGGAATGTGGGAGGGTTGGAGATGCCCAAGGAAGTGTGTGTCGTCATCACAACTACTGTCGCAGGTAGATTTGCTTATAATGAACATCTAGGAGCTGCATCTTTGTTGTGTAACGACTTATTTATAGGTTTTTGTGAACGCTTCCTGGAAGAAATTGTCACACGAGTTACGCAATGCTATCCTTTTCTACAGCAAGGAAAACTGCGCACGGAGTTGCAGCTAATTTAAATACGAAATGACTTTAACATACAAGGAGCACTGAAACTTTTTCATTTCATACATGAAAATAAACTTTAGTCAGTGTTCAGTGAAGTCACAGAACTTTTGAATATAATTGTCATAACAACGCCAAGGAGACTGCGGAACCTGAACGTTGCCTTTCCACTCTGAAAAGGATAAAACCACTTTTAAGAAATGCAATGAGAAACGACAGAATCAATGCTTTAGCAATGCTGTGAATAAATAAGGCCCCTATCGGTAACATGCAGGATATTTATGAAAGATTGATGGAAAATTTCATTAAATTAAAGAACATATAAATTCGTCAAATGTTCAATAAACTGAACAACTGAACAAATGCGAAATATGAGAATTAATGTGTGTACATTTAGTGATATGCGCGTGAATCTATGAAAAAAAATTACACTGGTGTGGTGGCAGCTTATATGGATTTGCGTGAGCTTGAATGATGTTCTAATAACATTCTTTTACATGTTTCTTGCATATTAATATGCAGCTTCGGGCAAACATTGTGCTGGGCTTCGTGTACTTATTTCTGAGGTATATATCCCAACTGGAGAACCACTATTTCCGTGGGTTGTGGTGGTAGAATTTGAAGAAAAAAAAATGGTTCTTAAAATTTACAAGTGTAATTATTTATTGTTGTTGATACTTAGCAAGCAAACCCGTTTCCGCGCCCCCCAAACTGTTCGGCCATGAGCCGCCAGTGACACTAAACCAGAAATCTGGCATGTGCACCCACATAACTCTCTGTTCACTATAATATTATCTCAACCGTCGATTTGTTTCACCAGCATGAAGGTTATCTTTCGTACTTTCAAAAACGTACTTTCATTCATTCAATATGTCTGTTAATTTACAACATGTCATCTAGAAACCTGTAATCAAATATATAATTATCACCGCGAAAGGCAATCAAGCTGACATGGAAACAGGTTCACTGTCCAAGACTACAAACGCGACCTCATTCTATGTAGGAAATATGTTGTCGGCCACTAAGTGTACAAACACGAACACAAAACAGTACTAATTGAAATAGTTATCATTCCTGCGAAGTGTTGTTTGCTGCTTTGTATGGATTTACTTTGTTTCTATTGATTTTCTACTTTTATCATCTATGCCTGGAAACACCGTTGACCGAGGTATGACTCAAATGATTCCTTTGTTAAGACACCTCTTGTGAAGGTGCAAGGACAAAATATATTGTAGCGTTCAGGGCCACGGGATACCTTGGCTAAGCTTACACAATAAGCTATTTATGGATTGCTTAATATGCAAATACTATTTTATCGTAGACGAGCATTGCTCTATGCTTGAGTAAAATATAAAAATTTACAGGCATGAAATTAGTAGTTCTTTTTCAGCTGTTACAGTTTATTGAATAATTTCTGGCATAAATACATTCAAGACATACATATGTTGGCTACTATTCAGATTCGTATTCTCTAATTACTACTTACCAATACTCCGCTTCCAACTGTTAGGCAATGAATCTGTAATGAGAAAGGAAAAGGTTACAATGAAATATATGGTAATTACCTTAAGATGAATGAATAAACCTATGCAATCGCCTCGGTTTTTTATTGTTTTAGAAATATGGAAATCTCAAAATTTCACCCAAGATTTACATCATTGCCTCATTTGACGCAAGGAGCAAACGCTATAGCTGTTTAGGAATAAAGTAACCGAAAAAGATATTAGGAAATACTGGAAATGCTGCAGCTGAGAATAATTAAATGCTCTGTTTAGATGAAAACACTTAGAAATTCTATACCAGTGAAACAGAACTTAGGTTAAACAAATATGCAAAAAGCTGCAAGAGGTTTAATACATGAGCGGAGCTTGATGATACCATATTTCAAAATTAAAACTATTCCTAGAGTATATTTTATGCATATATTTAACATTTCAAACAAATAAAATAGTATAAAGAGAAACATCTATAAGTTTTTAAGCACCTCGTCTACAGAAAGCTTCTGCATTATATCACAAGTCGTGCTTACTCTTGGATCATCCGTTGTAGAACTTCTTTAACAATATCACAGGTGACTGCACTTTGATAGACTTCTCGGATAGAAGCAGGTTCTTAATATATTCTATGTCATACACTTTATCCTGAACAGCATAGATAATATAACAGCTAGTAAGTGAACCTCAAAATTAGATAGTGCATGTTCATGAGCAGCGAAGCTGCTTTCCTCTACATTCTCTTTAATTTTGTTAGCTTTTAACTGTGAAGTGCCTATTCGAGATTTCTCTATTTACCTGTGGTACCACAAAAACCACAAAAGCCTCTCTAGAAAGGCTGACCAGCCTCAGGGATTAGCGGTCCAGTTCCTGTGTCCAACGCTGTCAACGGAGAGAAGAAAAGAGACTCAAATTATGGACTGCGCATGTCAGGATAAACCCTCCATTTCCTCTGCTGCTATTAATATGCCCTTTAAAACAAATTACCTTGCGTGCTATGTTTTAGTTGCCACTTATAGCTTTCTTCTTCGTATGCAAATACCCTTATTGAAACAATCTATTCTCATTAATTGCTCAAATCTGTATTCTCTCTTAGGAAAATATATCAGGTCCTTATGGTGAAATGGTTAAAATTGTTAATTCTAAATCGCAGTTTTTAAAATTTAAATAAAAAATGCAGAGCGCTTATCTTATACTGTTTACAAAGTTGCACATTCAGAATCTAAATAATTAAAGGTTATGTCATTATTAATGCAATATCAGAACATAAAACGACGCATACACAGAAATAGTTAAGTTTATACAGAAAAAGTTTTTCTGACATTAGCAAAATAAAGTGCTGACCTCAAATTACTCTTTTTTCTTTGTTTAACTTTAAATAAAAGAAATTAATTTCCTATTTTCTACAGAAAAATCTATACAATTTTCATTTATTCCATAATTTATATAGTAAGTACTCCGTTTAAATAATAAACAAATTTCAATAAATGTCTTTATGAAGCTATTTTATGTGCCCAACTTCGAGTTTTAGATCGACGGTTAAATCATTTTATTTCGTGTAACATTTTGTGTAGTAAAATGTGGAAGCTATTGATGTTTTCAAAATCAGGTTTAAAGATGTACATACTTTCCATTATTTTCTTTTTGACTTTGATATAACATTATTAAAATACTACAAAGCTTTAAAGGGTTCCAAACAGAATCTGAGCATGGAGTTGCTCTAAAAATGATATATGTTTGCTTTGGAAGCGTATATATTACTATCTCATGTAACTAATTTCTGTGTGTTCTAGAAAGCGATCCTAGTGCACATACATTAACACAGGTAGCGCTGATTACGAAATAAACGTATTTTTAAGTCTTTGGGTATATATCTATTTCTGGGAGCACATTACTGATAAAACAGAAAATTTGCACTTGAATTTCTGAAGCAGTGGTACAGCTGTAATGTACTTGTTCTTCAGTATTTACAGATGTCATCTGAAATAAGCGTTCTATTTGCTAACACTTAGAGAACGTTCCGACAGAAATATGGATTATGTCTGTGTCTTTTTGGGTTGGTTTAATGCATGCCTGCGACTCACTGTAAAAGAATCTATTTGTACCGTTCAGCTATCATTTCACATTTACATTTAATTTTAATTTTACGTTTTGTATGCGTTCAATTCCCAGAATTTTTCATACCCTCTGCCATACAAATATCTGGGCTATACCTAGCCTGTCACTGCGTAGTGTACTCCGTGTCTTAATGCGGTCTCCCTTTGTTTCTTGGTAACTTTATTAAAATAGTTAGATCCATTATTTTTGGAAAATAAATACCTATTTTGCAAATAAAATCTGGATGAACAAAATTCTCATAAAATCTTCGTCTTTCAACTTTAGAAGATATGAGAATGCAATGAAAACTACATACCACAGATAGGTATGTGACTTTTAATAAAATTGCTTTCTGGAGCACTTAGACGTGTATTTGCTTCGAAATCCGTACCCTAGATGACACAGGAGTAAATAAATTATGGGGAATTTATTTATTTATCCATTCACTCATTCATTCATTTATTTATTACAGTTGAGTCCCATTAGTCCTGGACCCGTAGGACCAAGACCCGGGCCGCTGTCAAAAAGCGAGTATACGAGCTGTCCCAAAGGGCTCCCGGCGTCCTCCGTGGGGCTTTCCATAGGGCAAGACCTGGGTTACTAAAAAGCCCCCCCCCCACATCTGGTGCAAGGACACAAGACGGGATTGAAGTGGATACGCCATTTACGCGCGCCAACACCGAAGTGGGAAGGCTACCTATATGACCTCGGTGGGGCCGCCTGGTGATCTAGTACACCTTCTACTAGCTATGCTGGCTAGTACGCGGAAATATTAATGGCTTCCCTCAACGCCGTCCGGAGACGTACCCGATCTCCCACGGGTATCGGGAAACACTGCCCCCTCGAGTCCAACCCAATCCGAACAACTCCCTATTGGAGAGGGGCTCGAATATTCGGCCCGAGGTTCCTCTAGCAACGTCAGAGGTACCATGAGTGCTAGGGGTCCGCAGCGCCCGCACCACGGCAGCTGAAGGGGAGGATCCCCTCCCCTACGGAGAAAAAATGTACATGAACTCATTACCATCAACGTCATCATCAAATACTTTCAGTCAGAGAAGTGTAAAACTGCGAAAATCGCAGCGTCGCATTATACTAGCACAGCTGTGAGACGCTAAGTCGCTATAGTTAAAAACCCTTGGCACTACAGTCCATGTCGGACAAGGGCCTACCGACCCGACCGCCAGCCTCACGCCCACATACGCAAAATAGAGGTGGGTGATCATTCAACCGAAACGGGGAGAAAATATGGTCAGCATCTTGACTCTCCCAGCCGGAAAGTTGGCTTTAATGACCAGGGTCGCATAGGTACCTATCGCAAGGTCTTCAATTTCCTCACGATGCTGAGTGGGCACCTGTCCTATACTTCAAATCTTCAAATCCAGGGGTGGAATCGAACCCGAGCCGCATTCCGTGGCAGGGAACTAAGGCATGATACCTTAGACCACTATGCCACGGTGCAAGACATACGCTATAATCCACTGTGTTATTATTGTACATTGCATTAGTTACAGTATACAAAATGTACTTACACTTGGTATGAAGTATAATTGTGGCACTTAGTAGGCAAAGCTATGAAATTAAATAGTAAGGCCTTATATTATTTTTCCTGATTAATCTTATAGCATTATTTTAGATACAATTATTTATTGAAATTAATTGTTCTTTCACACTAGCCGTGAAAGGGTAGAGCCAGACTGAAAAATGCAATTCACAGCCGGAATTTGAACCACGGATCTTCTGATATCCGTCCAGCCGCTCTAACTATTGAGCTACTATGGCCAATGTGCCAACATGGCATTAAATTCTCCAACTGACTCGCGTTTTTCCCGGTAAACCACTAGGAGATCTCATAAGCACATAATACAACTACCTTAATGGCGACTCACCATGCTCTAAGTATCTTAAGGCCCGGGCTTTATAGTTTGGATCACTATTAGGTACAATTAATGGAAATTAATTGTACTTTCGCACTAGCCGTATGTAGGAGGCACTACGAAAGGGTAGAAATGAAATGAAATGTGCAGTGTTTAACGCCCGCTTTTACTACATACGGCACCGCAGGCGGTGACACTGATGATACATGAGATGAAGATGGAGCACTGGTGGAATGAGATGGCGGGGGAAACCGGAGGTCCCGGAGAAAACCCGCCCCAGCACCGTGTTGTCCACCACAAATCTCACTTTGCGGTCGCCTGGGATCGAACCCGAGCCGAGAAAGGGTAGAGCCAGACTGAAAAATTTAATGCCATAGCCGGGATTTGAAGCACGGATCTTCAATCTTCCGATATTATCTTCTGATAATCACAATTATTTGTGATGCGCCAACCCGGCGTCACCACTCATACGGTCTATTCTAACTAGCCGAGGCTACACGTCCTGCTTTATGTTTGAGGCTTTCAGGTCTGTTCGACGTCCAAGAATAGTAATTGTTCACGCTACCTCTTTCTGGGCTTATCAAGATCTGCTCTGCAAAGTTGTCAACTGGAGGTATTAGAGTGTGCTTTCTAACTGTTCTAATCAGATGCTAAGAGCACTTCTGTCTCAAACTACTGTACTTGTAGCTCTTCGAAAATTTCATTGTTTCTCTTCTGGTCTTCCAATATTTAACCAGAAAAGTACAAATTCGGGTCTGGGGCAGATGGCTCCGGAAGTGTGAGACATGAATTTGGAAGGTCCAGAGTTTGATCCCGTCGAACAACCATCCGACCTGAGGACAAGCACTATAAGTAACTAAATGATAAGTATAATTTGTATGTATTGACATTATTAATTGATTCTCATAAAATAAAAAACAGGAGTAAATTGAAGAATTTAATGTCATGTCGGCACGTTGGCCATAGTAGCTCAAGGGTTAGATCGGCTGGACGGCAACCAGAAGATCCGTGGTTCAAAGCCCGGCTATGGCATGGAATTTTTCATTCTGGCTCTACTCATTCACAGAGTACTTACAACATAGTAAGTCGCCATTATTCAGTAAAATAATATGAAATAAGACCATGAATATAAGGGGAATCTCCTGTATTGTTTAATTTGTACACCAATAAAGCTCCGAGAATCTGGGGAACTCTAATGTATGCTAACAGAACTTATAGGAGAAACATGTCTATAATATATTTTTTTTTATTTATTATCTATCTTTGCGAACAGCTTCTTAATGCTCTCAAATAGAGAGTGCAATTCACAAACATAAAATAGTTTAAAAAAGGAAAATAAATCTCATCTTATAAAATATAGCTTTATTTTATAATTTGAAGGCTTTTCAAGTGAACACAGAGATCCTCAGCTTTATACAAATAGAATCCTCACATTAATTTAAAAAAATAATGCAATTGATTTGATCATGTGTCTAATTAAAAACACCCGGTCCGGTATTTGCCCTTGGCCAGGCAATAAATACTCCACTGTTCCATAAATTTTAAAACTAGCTCCAGTGTAACCAAATATTACGAGGTAAACAAAACTGAAATGCTGTCAGAAAGGGATATACTCGTAGTAGTACATGGAAGAAAATTTGGAGTGCTTACCAAAGAACAATCCAACGAATAAAGGTTGCATATATGACTTTGCTATGATCACTGCACTATGATGCTGGCTACAGGTTGTAATTATATTTTAAATTAATACCATTATATTTATATTGCTATTAGCAATAACGCAACAATCATATGGTCAATTGCGAGTTTTATACCATATGTACACTACCGGTAAAATGTTTTCGATCACCTACCACAGCTAAAGTTTTTGTACTTCGTTTTCAATATTCTGTCACATCCCGTTCTGATAACAAAATATGTACAAACGTGTAAATACTAGCTTCTTCTGTTGTACATGTGACTGGTTTACCGCGTGGAAGAGTGATGATAAGTTACCACGACTACACTGACATGCCTTTGCCTATGACGTTCCCATTCGAACAGGCTTCATTCCTTCAGCAGCATGTATAGCAAGCAGCTTGCATTGATTTACAGTACATTGTGCTCATCTAGCTGTGTTTGAATACCTAATTAGGTTCGTACCATATTATCTCCTAATAGGTCGAAAGGAGGAAATTTTTCGTTCCATATGACTTGATGATGGAGGACATAAATTACAACAAAATAAATAAATATATAAATAAATAAAATTATATCTGAAAAAGGCTGTTATTGTAGCTCTCATCTGGAAGGCTATTCTAGCAGGACAATCGCAAATTTGGCGTAACCCAATATAGTGTGGTACCTACATTACGGTGGTTCTATCTGGTGCCAATGCAAATATTTCCCGATCTGGAAGACCCGAGTAATATCATTTAGGGAAGATCAGTTCATATGTGTACACAGTAAACGTTAGAGAACTCGTACAGCACCTGCAATTCACAAGGAAGTTAATAATAAGCGAACAGCATACGTGTCCCACCATGCAACGTCGCCTTCGTGAACAAGGTATACAAAGGTGAATAGTCGACAGAAAACCCTTACTGCGCAAACAAAGTAAGCTGAAAACATTACAGTGACACAACATAAAAGCTGAAGCGTTCAGCAATGGTCCAAGATGATATACACCGATGTCTCAGTTTCAAGTGATCGGAAGCCATCGTAGAAATTTGTTCGTCGACTTCATGGGGAACATAGGAATAGTCAATGTGTGATGCCAATGGTGAATCCTGGCGGATGGACAGTTATAGTGTGAGGATTTTCAGGTGATAAACTATCATGATCTAGTGAGAATTATACTGATCGCCAATCCAGAAAGTGATTGACGTTTCGTAAGGAGAGAGAGAGGAGACGTCGCCGCTTATTGCTGCCACGTGGAGAGAGCGATAGGATTAGGTGTGCGCAAATGATTCAGTTGCGACTTCAATGGCTATTATTACTACTAATATTACTACTATTATTATCATTATCATTATCACCATCGTTATTATTATTATTATTATTATTATTATTATTATTATTATTATTATTATTATTATTATTATTATTATTATTATTATTATTATTATTATTATTATTATTATTATTATTATTATTATTATTATTATTATTATTATTATTATTATTATTATTATTATTATTATTATTATTATTATTATTATTATTATTATTATTATTATTATTATTATTATTATTATTATTATTATTATTATTATTATTATTATTATTATTATTATTATTATTATTATTATTATTATTATTATTATTATTATTATTATTATTATTATTATTATTATTATTATTATTATTATTATTATTATTATTATTATTATTATTATTATTATTATTATTATTATTATTATTATTATTATTATTATTATTATTATTATTATTATTATTATTATTATTATTATTATTATTATTATTATTATTATTATTATTATTATTATTATTATTATTATTATTATTATTATTATTATTATTATTATTATTATTATTATTATTATTATTATTATTATTATTATTATTATTATTATTATTATTATTATTATTATTATTATTATTATTATTATTATTATTATTATTATTATCATCATCATCATTATCATTATCATTAACATTATCATCATCATTATCATCATTATCATCATCATTAGCATCATTATCTTCATTATCATCATCTAACCAATAGACTTTTATTATAGATATCAGTGCCGTTACACTTCCTCTCTGTTTATGACATAAACATTCTGCTAGCTACAGAAACTAAACTAGCGGTCAATATACATTTTGGAATTTCACGGTATAGGATTTATCGTGCTGACCATCCCAGCAATGGCAGAAAAGGTAGTTCGGCTATATCTTTTTAAAACAGCTATGGGGTGATATAAGACTGGCTGTTTCTATTCGGCTCCGACAAACAAACTCACAACGGCGGATTTCTGAGGAACCTTCGATAAAATGAAATCGCATTTACCTTTTCGCGGCCACTTTCATGGTAAACATCCGAGATGGGGTCCAACACTACCACTCCAAGAGAGAACCTGCTTCATGAGGTAATTTATCAGTTTAAATCAGAAATTCTGCAACCAGCTGAACCAATATCCACATGATGGAAGCACTCGTGAAGTTTTAGACATTTTTCATCGGTAAGAACGTGTCATATAGTATGCGGACGCATTCGTATTACACGAGCCAACTTCAGACCATTATCCAGTTCGAATTAATCCTTCGTCGAAATTAAATCTAAAAGATCACGTCCATATCTTAGTCAAGTATCCCTTTAATTGGAGTTTGTACACATAAACAATGGAACAAATAGGCAGAAGTTCCACTCAAAACGCCTAGGGACATATAAGTTGCAGTTTCAGGCATAAGCAGAAGAATATCTAGTAAGAGTCAAACACATATAATGAAAACGTTGAGTCAGACTGAAATGAAGTCATTCCATTATACCCCAAACAAGGAACATGATTATCAAACTTAAAGGGAATATAGTCGATTACGGGAAATAACCGAATATGCAGCTTATGGAACAACAAACATATCCAGGGAAATGAACAGAGCACTAAAGGAACAGTACTATGATTACCTGGAAGTAGAAATCAAAGCCTCACTGAACGTGTACTCAAAAACAAACAGAATATACCTCCTCTAAAAGTTGGCAATCACTGGTACTCAAACCAGATGAAAAGGTAGAGCCTTTCAGCGTCCAATTACAACAGTAGTTTCTTCTCAATCCTAACACTAACGAATATTTCACTCACTTTGTTAAAAGAAAGCCAATTTAGCTTTCTAATTTTCCTAAGCTTTTCACGCCTGGAGACGTTAAAAATGCAATTAATCGATTGCCTCCAAAAATCTCCTGTTGATGACCTAATAGTCTAACCTTTCGTCGCATATCACCCCCCCACCAAAAAAAAAAAAAAAAAAAAAAAAAATCTGCAGTCTCCATAACACAAATTTAAAACACTATTCTTCGCATTAGTTGTCATGATATCTAAACCAACAAACACAAATGTGATCCTAAAATATATCCTCCAATGAGTCCAGTATTTGAACGGCTATTTTTGCCCCTTCTTGTGCATCTAGAAGAAATCATACCGTTTACTTAATTCGGATTTAAGCCTTTGCACACCAAAGTAACTTCACCGAAATGTTGACATATTTATTGACACATATGAAGAATAACAAGCATGCCTAGGTCTGCTCACTGACACAGAAAAAGCTTCTTCTTCTTCTTCTTCTTCTTCTTCTTCTTCTTCTTCTTCTTCTTCTTCTTCTTCTTCTTCTTCTTCTTCTTCTTCTTCTTCTTCTTCTTCTTCTTCTTCTTCTTCTTCTTCTTCTTCTTCTTCTTCTTCTTCTTCTTCTTCTTCTTCTTCTTCTTCTTCTTCTTCTTCTTCTTCTTCTTCTTCTTCTTCTTCTTCTTCTTCTTCTTCTTCTTCTTCTTCTTCTTCTTCTTCTTCTTCTTCTTCTTCTTCTTCTTCTTCTTCTTCTTCTTCTTCTTCTTCTTCTTCTTCTTCTTCTTCTTCTTCTTCTTCTTCTTCTTCTTCTTCTTCTTCTTCTTCTTTTTCTTCTTCTTCTTCTTCAGTTCATGGCATAGGCAATCAAGTGCCTGTTGCGCCTTAGAAGTCCACCAGCCATCGTTTTCTGCGTCTGCCCATCGATCTCCTACCTTTAGGATGATACTGTAATATTTGTTTTGTAAGTCTATTATCTGGCATTCTTTCAACATATTCCTTCCATTTTTGTTTGAGGTCTTTTGACCTATCATTCATACTAAAAATGTCCAGCTCTTCTCTTATATTTTCATTTCTTATTAAGTCCCTCTTCGGGCATCCTTTCACACTTCTCAAGAATTTCATTTCTGAAGCCTGTATTTTACTCCGTTACTTTTTAGTTAACGTCCAAGTCTCAATTCCGTATGTCAGTATAGGTACAGCCATAACTTTAATTTTGTTTCTTTACGTACTTTGTTTCTAAATGTTCTATTTATTGTTCCGCACACTCTTTGAAATTTGCATATTTTATTGTAGACATCATATTCCTTGTCATAACTAACATCAGTTCCCAAGTAATTAAAATGGCTTACCTGTTCAACGCAACGATTATTTATAACTACTTTTGTTCTAATGGGCTCTTTCCCAATGAATGCCATTACCTTTGATTTTATAAAAGAAATTTTCATGGTATATTGCTTACAAAGTTCACTAAGTTTAAAAATAGATTTTTGCAGGGCAGACTCGCTATTTTGTATAATAACTAAGTCGTCAGCAAACAATAAAATATTTAAAAAGTTTTTATTTGAAATTTTAAAACCTACATTCACTAGCTGCTTCCATTTGCACACTAGGTCGTCAATATAAATACTAAAAAGTGTAGGAGATAAAGTACACCCTTGTCTGACACCCTGATTAGTAATAATTTTTTTAGAAATTTTACCATTGTTCCTCACATTTATTTTTGTTTGGAAGTAGAAGCATTTTATCATGTTTACTAATTGTTGTGGGTATCCTCGTTCTTCCAATATTTGCCACATTTTGCATCGGTTTACCCTATCGAAGTCAACAAATGCCATATACGTTTCTTTGTTAAACTCGATATGTTTTTCAATTAGTTGTTTAACATTAAAAATGTTATCTACACAGGATCTGCCTCTTCTAAATCCACTTTGTTCTTCCGAAAGAAGACATTCAGCTATATTCTGCAACCTTTTGTTTATTATTTTATCAAATATTTTATAGGCCGTATCCAGTAAACATATTCCTCTGTAATTGATACAGTCATTTCGTTTCCCGCTCTTAAAGATAAAGCTTTTGATAAATTGTGGCGTAGTGGGTTATTACTGAACTTCAGGAATTATGCCTCCGTTAGGTATTTCTGAATAATAGCGCCCTACTTGTATAACCGATTCTTTTCAATAAAATACAAGGTGCACAATCCAGATCACAGCTAGCCTTCTCTGGCGTTCCACAGGGAAGTATTTTAGGCCCAGATCCTTACACAGTATATACCTCTACCTTTCCTCAACACGCTCAACTAATAACTGCACATTTTGCTGATGATGTTGCAATCCTTAGTATAGGCAGTTATGGATCAGCAGCTGAGAAACTAAATAACTTTTGCGCTGAAATAATAAGATGGTGAAGGCAAATGGAGAACAGAGAAGAATGGTCAGAAATCTACAGAAATTCAAATAGTGTATTTTACATATAAAACGCAGATAACATACTATCCCGTAGTTCTTGGAGGAATTGCTATACTCATCGCTCAGTCAGTAAGTTACCTTGGCCTCATTATGGACAGAAAACTAACTTGGAATTTCCACATCACATATCTCCTCTCAAGACTAAGACACCGAATCCAGCAAATCAAACACATGATACAGTCAAGATCACCTCTTGAACGCCATATAAACGCATTCAGCATAGCTCACTGATCAAACCTATCTTGCAACATGGTTGTTGTGTATGGGGTTCTGCTGCAGCATCACAAGTTAAAAGAATCCAAGTAAGCCGGAGCACATACATAAGATTGATCGGAGGTGCCCCATGGTATGTTAGCAACACCACTCTTCACAGGAACTTGAACATACCAGAAGTGATAGAGATCATCAAGATAAGCTACACCAGACTATACCAAGCTCTTGTCAATCATCCAAAGCCACTGCTACAAGATATCTTCCTACACCGCTCTCCAGAACCGCAAAATAAAAGACTAAAAAAAAGACGCAAGGACCTGCCGCTTTAATGCCATGCGTTTTGCATTTATGCTGAAGTGGCTTTTGTTTTGTGATTGTTATAATATGTTTCTTAATATTTCAATTTTCGTGTTCCTAAAAAGTGTAACTGATGTGGGAGTGTTACTGAACAGCATCCTAACACACGTTTCAAGTGGTGTAACATTACTCTTACAACTATAAGTACCATAATACATTTGGATTCAATAAAGTTTATCACCAAATAAAAAAACACACTTATCGTAGACCTTCAAATGAATCACGATGCTAATTGGGTGCCGATCTTATTCGTGTGCCTAAAATCAATTTGCTTGTTACGCAAACTATGAGTATGTTAACATTCCGAACTATTTCTCCACAAAGGAATAAACTAGAAGAGCCGCAGATAAGAGCTGTTATGTGGAGCTTGCATGGTTGGCATATGCTTATTGGGAACGGATATTAGGGAAAATACGTATGGTTTATTATTGCAGATATCATAAGAATAACGTAAGTTAATATCATAATATTGAAATTGAGTACTCTAAAGATAACGCTTTTCCCATTTTTTCCTTATTTTCATGGTTAGTGCCTATGAATGCCTATTTTTCTGTTTTTTAAGATATATTTGTATTATATAAATAAGATGGCAATCTGAGTAAGTCTGCTGTCTAATATTTTCTGAATGCATTCTACTTTACATTCACTTGGTATAATAAGAGCTCCATTTCGTTTTCTCCCTAGCTCTTGACGACCCAAAGTTTATTTTCTGAAGCGCTGTTTGTGGCTGCAAAAGACTAGTTGACTCTGTAAATGGTGGTAGAAAGTAGGCGAGCCAAACTATATATGTATATCTTGTAGGTACTTCAATAAACTAAAGCATAGAACGTAATGCCCCAATCCCTTTCTTAAACTATTGTGTAATGTACACATGTGTGAATGTAGGAGTGCAGAAAGAACGGATGGAGATTGCCTGACATGCTTAATCTCAGTTAACTTTGTTCATTTTTATTTGTTCATTTTATTTGTTGTTTTATGCAAATAGTACAACAATGTTTGTTGATTTCTTGTTGACATTCAGTGACACCGTGATAAAAGAATTTCCAGAATTAAAACAGTGAATACATTTTGAGATTTTGTTAAGTATTTTCGACAGATTACTGAATTATATTTTGCAAAACCTGAAAAAAATGTTGATGAACTGTGCTAACAGTGTAACTTTACTCAACACACACGAATCTTGAAAAATAAATATTTTCTGTGCAGAACGACAATACAGGTGAAACCAAAAGCTACATTGATCTCATCGTACACAATTTCCCTACGCCAGTTACCCTTTTAACTTTATTTCGTTTATTGACTATAGTATTTCTTCAAATTGCTCAGGAATTTTGCTTCATTAAACGGAGCATGAAGCGAAAAAAACGTTTATTTCATTTGATAAAATATAATATGTAAAATATGTTCCACTCTCAACACATATTGCATGAAAATTATACTTACTTAGGAAGCATAAACTGAACTTTAAAAGAAGCATCAATTACCATTAGGGTTAGTTTAATGTCTTTTTGCCTGCCAGTTGCTACTACCGTGTCTGGTGATCATATATCTATATCATAAATCTCTCTATCTATAATAGAGACAGAGAGAGCAGTGCAACGTCCTGAAGTGGACTAGGCTTACAAAAGCCTGTTCGCTCACCGAATGACAGTCAATGAAAGGAGGACTTTAGCATTACTAGCTGCACACACTTCAAAACTGTAGCGCGCTGTGGCAATGTGATGAATATAGCAGGTACAGCAATGTGATTTGCTTTGGAACTGTGCTAAATAAAGGCATGAAACTGGGGCGTAAAACAGAATATTTAATACATACCATGGACAACACGCACTCTCGAAAGCAGAAATAAAAGCACTCTGGTTGTGTGGTTAAAATAGAATCCCGTGTTTTCAGCAAATGAAGCGAATCATTCGAAGAGATGTGCACGCCATTCGTTCTCCACCAACTACATCCAGTAGGAGGAGAAAATAATGGATTCAGCGTAACAATTTGGCCATATTTCACCAGAAATACAAGGTTTTAATTCCCTAAATAGAAACTCAGAATTTTCAAAAGAAATATGTTACACAGGGACTACATATGTTTCTGCATATGTTTGTTGAAAATGAAATGTGGAATGAAGGCATACCCGGTCTTTAAATTTAGCATGTTACAAATATAGAGGTAAATTTTCAAAAACATCCTTCGCCATGAACTACCGTTTATATGAACCGCTTATATTCCTTTTACTAGAATTTTATTTTGGATTTAGTTTGGAATATATACTATAATGAAAGCATTTTCACAATTAATGTTATGACTTATATAGATATATTGAGTTTTCTGGGAATAACCTGAGAGGCACTCATCATATTAATATTAATTATACATTATTTTTGCAAGGTGTACGCCTTAAGGATTAGACAAATGATTACTTTCAAAAAATTTAGACATTTTAAAACTAAATATGACAAGGTCTTTAATAGTTCCGAGACAGTCGTTAACATTTTTTGCCATTTCCTAACATACTTCTAAGTGTTTCATCACTGATATTTTGTTCCTCACCGTACATCCAGAGCATGAATTTCCATAAGCAACGTATAACCACTACATTAAAACTTGTTTATAGCATGAAACACATGTGCCTATAAGAAAATGTCCAATGAAGTATTGGTAAAGATGCCTCGATTAACATGAACCGCATAGATTGAATAATACTCCTCAATATGAATAGTTTTTTTAACTAAATAAGAATAAACTATATTGGAAAGAGAAAGGTAAATCACATCTCGTTCGTTCAGTGTTTGGGCGCAAACAAATAGAGGTAAATTAACAGATTAAATTAAAAACATTCTTCCTTAGAAGTATCACAGCAAAATCCTTACATTTCCTATCTGTTTAATCGTACACAATTTAAGTACTCATTTCCGTTCACCGTTCTGTTGTGCTGAAACTGTCAATGGCCTGTCAATTCGATTGAGGGCACGAAAACCCAAAGTTGCGGTCATTCCACCGAGAGGTGAGGTCACTTTGAGTGTCACTTATATTCTGGCCCTGCCGTATTTCATGGCAACTGTTGTCACTCATTTTTTTGGCAAGAGGGACTTTATAACTTTAATGTTAGCTTACGACACTCATAAATGGATTTGAAACATCTTGGCAGACATCTTAAGTATCTTGAGCAGATACGTACATTGTACAGTTCACCAATTTTACCACGTGTTTGTATATTAAGGACTAGAGGTAATCTTTGCTACAGCACATTTTCCTGACTGCATGCATGTAGAAGGACCGTTTTCCTCCGACAGGAAATATTAACATGGCACATCCAAATTGGAACATGCGGATATTGATAACCGGTAGTGGAACATTAACATTTACCATTCAAGCTGACAAGTTCCGTAGTTAAACAACTTTAAAATTCAAAGGCAATTTTGTAGCTGCCTCTACAGAACAATGATCTGAGAACCATCGTTATCCTTCGAGTTCAGTATGAGCTCTGCATGCATCCTATTCACCAAGAATATGCTCACCGAAGACACTGTGGACACACTGCCTTACCAAACGAAGTTACTCTATGCTGTGATATTCGAGTATGTCATCTGAATCAGGTTTCACAGCAGGATTCCTTAGCTAATGATACTGTATCTAATGATACAGTGCCAACAGTGACATATTGGGGGGGGGGGAGATTTGCATCTAGACAAGTGCTACGTAAATCGAAGTGTAATATATGCAGTTAATGGCTCCAACTAAATAAACAAGTAGAAGTCGATTTTTCATATGACTTTGCAAAGGACTTGGATAGAGGAAAATTAACATTACCCACAGACAAAGTAGTATTCACTGTTGGTTTGGCACCGCATACAATGCCATTATTAGCAAGAGACTCTCAAAATTTCTTAACCTCTGCTGGTACATCATAGACTTCATTAGAGGAATTGCTACCAACCTGTCTGCCTGATTTGGGACATTCCGCCATGTTTCTCATGCCGCAATTATTGGAACGGAGAGTACACTTCTAAACCTATTAGTCAGCAGAAAAATTGTTTCTTTCTCTGTGGGAAAGACCGCCTGCTAAGTCTGAGTGATAAGCAGTATTAGTGCTGTGACAAAGTGAATTCTATTTCGAAAGCTTTCTATGATATGTAGAATGCCTTCGACATAGGGGAAAGGGGAATATATGACTGCGCTTAAAATTAGTAACATGAGGAAAATTGCCAATGCTGCTATCGGCTAGTAAGCTTGCAAGCACTCTCTCACATGCTTACACAAAGAAAGGAGCAGCGAATTGAAGACCTCTGCGTAAGTATCGTATTCCGATTAGTGTTGCATACGCCATTTGCAGATATGACTTTAGAATTACCAACTAATATAAGAGGCGGCATTCACAGAGTATGTTGTTACAAATCCTAACTCCTTTCTAGCTTCTGAAATGATGCTAGAACGCCCACGTTCCAGATTTTCTGAACTATATCTACTGAGGCCCAATTTGGCTTTAAAGTATATGGCCTCGCTAGACTTGTCAGAGGGATGCGTCTAATATCCGAGACTTAATTTCTCTTGAGCTGCAATGCTGCCGTGTTTGGCTGGGCTTTCTGTTTTCATTATGCTTTTTGTGACACCTTCTCTTCTTCCGAACATTTTCCCAGTCATTTATTTCCATTATGATAACCAAATTTTGAATTGCAATTGTTAATTTTAATAACCGTATCTAAAGTATGATATTTTGTTTTCTAGGACTCAGAAACCTCCACATTTTCTGTTATATCCAAATATTCGTCTTGAGTGCATATTGTCACTGATATGTTCGATTCTAATGAAAGACGGTATTGCGCTTAAATCAGTTGAAAAACTTCCATTGGAGCGAGGTATTAGTAGTAGCACCTGTTTGTAAATACGTATGCTCTAACACGTAGTGCTAAATGACAATGACGTAGTGTTTTGTTTCAGATAAGTGCTGTATCTATGACGTAAGGTTCCAAAGTGATGTATGTTTTGGGTATAACTGCAGCGACTTTAGGCTGTTTGCCAGCCTAGCGCACCGTCTAATGTGTAAATGTCAGAGCAAAGTATTATTAAAAAGGTTTACCTGTTTTAGATCAAGTACGCAGACTGGAACTACGCTAGGTATTCTGTTTAGTGATCGTGCAGTTGTAATTTTCCATCTTAAATTGGATGCTGTGTATTTACCACTGGACGGTATTTGTCTTACTGCTGCGAGATTAATACTCTGCCTTGCGTTGGGTTCCAAAGAAGCAGAGCCACAAACATAAAAATGCGCTATTGCGGAATAGTGTAAACTGTTTGGTAAGCACTTTGTAAACGCTGTGCGAGGACCACGTAATAGAATGTTCAGTAAATTTGTATTGTCCCTGTGTTTTCTATATTTATAGTGATTATGAATTTATTGTTGCTATAATGACAAAATTACTATGAACTAGTCATCCTATGGAAGCAACGAGATTTCGTTGCAGACCTAAGAACGGAATTCCAAATGAAAATGACAATATGTTCAAACGTGGCATAAACCGGACGATATGGCTCGTTTGTGGATCACGGTTCTTCGTGTAAAACCTAACGGACGAACGGTATTTCTCCTGTGCGCGATTGGGTGCGCCTCCACCGCCTTTGCACCTACAGAGGCCGACATAAGTGTTAGATCGTAAATATATTTATTACTTATATTATTTTAAAACTGCACAGATTAAGCATACGTAAATACAGCTGGTATAAAATAAACTCGAGTCTTCCATTAAACATATACACTCATAAATAGCAACTGAAACTAATTTAAACGTCAAGGAGAAATAAAACGGTTACTTTACATCTGGACATAAGTAATCCAACAGAGAAGAGCTAGTATTTAGTTATCATGCCCTTTCTTTGAATTACTGCTGATAATCGTTTAGGCATTATCTGTATGTTCTGTTTAGTGACTGCAGAGTCCATATTTCTCCACTCTGTTTGAAGAAGTTCTTTCAGATGGTCCTTGCTTCTGATGTGATGCTTCCTCATACGCTCCTCGAGTTACTTCCAGATGTTCTCTGTAGAATTTAAATCTGGAGAATGGAGCGGCGTCTTCAAAGTCTGAGGAGTGTTGTACACGAGCCAAAGCCTTACATTTTAACAGTATGCTTCGGATAATTTCCTGATGAAAGTAATAACCATGCCCTAATCCCAGCTTCTCTGCACTCTTTCTAATATTGTTTTCAAGAATCCTCTAGTATCCAAATTTGTACATAATCCCATCTATGAACACCAGTTTCCCAAAGTCAAATGAATCTATACAGCAGTACTGCCAACATGTTTCCCTGTAGCTACCATGTTCTTAGGTTCCCATTCTGTATTTGGCAGTCTCCACACTTTAAGACGTCCATCACTGTTGTAAAAGCAGAATTTGCTCTCGTCCGTCCAGAGAAGCTTATCCCAGAATTCCGTTGGTTTCACCACATAATTCTATACGCTTTATCTTATTCCCCTTATTAACATATGATTTCTTCTTAGGAACGTGGGCATTGCACCCAGTACTATTTAAAACCCGTTGAACTGTTCTGGTGTGAACCACAGTGCCAGAATATTGCTCAAGGCATCCTCTAATCTCAGATGCAGTGACTCCCGGATTCTGCTTTACCATTTTTATTATTTGCCTCCCGCCTCTGGTGGCGAGCTTAGAAGGAGTGCCCTTTCTAGGTTTATTTACATTAGTATTTGTCTGTTTAAAGCGTTGAATTATGCAGTACACTGTAGTTTCGCTTCCGTTAATTGTTTTGAAAATTTCAGAGAGAGATTTATTTTGTTTGTCCATATTTATCATGACATTCCTCTCTGCCACCGTTGTCTCCTTACCTTTACGTCCCATATTACCTGTGAGTTCACAATGGGCTGAATAACTTTGAGCACACTGTCTCGAGGCATACCATAAACACAACTGCTGTGTGGTAGGGGCATGTAGGGTACCTCCAACCACCTTTGTCTCTTCGACTGGTACGTTCGAATACTTATGTCCTCCAATAAGAGGGACAATAGAATAAATGCAGTACAGAATGTGTAAGAAATACACGGAAAGTAATATTTTAAATATTGTTTCCGAGACACAAAAGGTTAATGTTTACATGTTTAACAATTCAACGCTGTCAAATAAATATTACAGTATTTATAGTACGTGGAATGTTGCATGGTATATTATTCGAATAATTCTGTCGGCTTCTGCACATAAACTTTGCGCTTAAAGCATGTATAACTCTCTTACCTTATAGAAGACTGGAAATGTAATGCACCCTCGGCTAAACAAGTACTACTGCGGGAGAACACATTCTGATTTACACGATTAAGTTGGGCCACTGTATGGTTTCCCATTTAATTTGTAATATTTTGTTTTAGTTCTTCCAATATATGAGGATTTGTCTCGTAAACCTTCTCTTACAGGTTATCCCACACACTCTTCAAGAAGGCCATCCTCCAGAATTAAGGTTCAAAAACTTCCCTAATTTTAGTGCTGTATGAACAATAGCAGAAACTTGTTCACACCGCGTTTACGATTTCTGTTCTCTCAATGTATGATAAAATGGGGTTATGTCATTTCAGTACATCTCTGCATTTACAGTCTTCTTGTAGAATATTGGACCGGTAATGCGTCTAGCGCAAATAGCACACCAAATTTCAAATTCTCGATAATAATGAGCAATTTCTTGAACGCGATATAGATTTTCAGAGGCCCAGTATCGAATGTTGTGAGTGTTGCCACGACCACTGAGGTGGAACCACGTCTTTTCGGAAAGGAACAGAAACTGTAGATCAGTTAAACAGTAATGCACTGAAGAAAGAAGCAATTCACAATAATGCATTCGCGATTCTGGGTTACCTTGTTTCAAAGCATGAAAACTGCACGCTTATATGATTTTGGTTTTAATAATTTAGCTGCTGTTGTGCTCTTTTTTAAATACTCCCCTGTTACGTACATTTTAGGATGGATTTGGTTGGTGATCGTTTGAAACATGCACCTATTGCATCTAACATTTCCTCTGTTAAAACTGTAGGTTTATTCTTTCATTTTTGTTTGTCACGGAATGCTCGATTCGAATTTCTTCACAATCTTGTGAGTCGTAAATATGGAAGGAGGCACTTCAGGAAATGTTTGAATTTACTCTGTGCGAACACGGATTGGTGATTCCCACTTAAAATAAATTTTACACAGCTCAATGGGTTGCTGTAGAGTCAATGGCCTGTTTATGTTCGTGACTGGTACAATACTGCCGATTGGAGTGCACACCACTAGCCCCCACGCACAACAGAAGCCGGTAGTGGGTAAAGTCAGCAATATCACCGTGTGCTCCGTTAGGTTTTAATTAAAGACCCTGTACAAATAGAACGTTGTTTAAAAAGCGACAGGATATTTAAGTTGTATAGCATCGTTTTATGCACAGCTGTTTCCGCTCAGTCGGGGCTCTCTGCCCGTCTATCCCATTTCCCAATTTTTTGTACGTTTCTGAGACAGCAAAACATAGCTTTAAGCCACTCTCTTATAATAAAAAGCTTCCCAAATGCACAGTATCGAAGGAATTCAAAACGATATGTTGTCGTTTGGGACATAATTGCAGTAACTTTGTAGATGCTTTAAATGTTATTATGGAACGTGAACATTTATACATCGCAAATTAAGAGAGGTGTAAACGTTTATACAAAAGTAGGGAAATGTTCAATAACCATATGCTCATTAGTTTTCTAGCTTACCATTATAAGCTTCAGGAGCGGGTGCTTATTTACAGGCTGGGAACCCTGCCCCCAAATCTCCTTCAACCCGCACAATAATGTGGCAGGATTATCTGTGCTTTACTATGTACCAAATGTAACAGTGCTGCTCCTTATTATATAGTATACGCTCCAATGGACAGCTTTACCTTCATGCTACTTATAACATTTCACATATTTATTTAAGGCACTGCAATGGCATGGGCTTCCGAGTGCTTTGTGCAATGTCTATATTAATAACATTATTTCCTCTGTGATACAAGTCAATGCTTCTCCTTCTGCCTTATACCTTTCTAAAGTTCGGTGTCCATGATTCTGTTTGTTTGGAGTTAATCTTATTTTTTCAGATGAAACCGTTGTCTAAAATTACTTTTACGAAATATCAATTTTCTACTTTAGCTTGTGCCGAGGATATCGGGTGCTTTTGACAATGGGCAGGGAATATGAATGACATTGTTCACAACTTTGGTACATTGTCTGATGTTACTATCATCAAGAAGAAATTGGAGAAGATTCCGCATATCCTATACTTTTTATTGCTACGAGAAATATATATGTACTGGTGTTATTGTTACAGAGTCGTATAACATACCCTTATCCCGGCATCTACGAGTGTGGAACTCACAAGGGCGTTAATTAAGGAATATGTGACCTGGGAGTAGTTTTAAGCTTCTACTTCTGCGTTACATCGTAACTCTGGGCACTGGCAACTTGGCTTTCTTAATGTAAAGCTACAGTGTGTAGCTCTGTGCCTCAGTAGAAGTTAAAATGCAGCACGTGGAGGCTTCTCTTTCATCTGAATGGTAATTTTAAGTGAACCACTCAGGTGGACATTCGAATTACACTGGATTTGCCTCGAATTTACACTGGATTTGACAAACAGCTTATCTGAATACTTGTGTTCAGGAATGGTAATATTTAGACATCCCAAAGGACTAGTAAAATCACAAAGTTCTTGTATTTTTTATGTCATTCACTAAGCTGAAAAAGTTCATCTGCCGAATTGCACGCACTACATGATATTTGTTGGACTCAAGTTTGTAAATATCTCAATTGATTCAAGCTATCTGTAATGCTAAATTCGTTTTGGTTTTGTATGTATGAAAGAATGCCCTCATCGCAATGCCGATAGATGGATAACGTGTTCGTCCGTTTGGTTCCTTGCACTATTGTGGTTCCAATACGTGACAAATTATGGCCATGCAACTGATGCACACAATTGGTTTCGCCCACAACATTTACTGTGGTCATATTTTCCTCTCTCGTTAACTGGTAAGCGGTTGCCATAATATGACTGTGGCTCATACTGTCATAAAGATTCAGATATGCGCAACAAACTAGAAAAGCATATTGTTCAGGCATTCCAAAAAGAAGTCTGAAATAGTGTTAGTTTAATTCACTTCCAATATAAATAAAGGATCGTTCACACTTAGAGGCTATGGCCAATTTCTTTTACATGCGTATGTAGAGTCTGCACTATCTGACAGAGGGAGAAATAGACAGAGAGAGCTTTCGTGCCCATGGGCAAGTGGCCGTGCCATCCACACCATTCTAACCTTTTAATATTAAATTTTAAAAAACAAAATATAGAACCGAATTTGAAGCTTAAGAACTTTATACAAATTAAAGATCGAAGGCGGAAATAAAATACACTGAGATAAACTCACTTGAATTAATTTTGATAGTTCCACCTAGTGTACGTTAAAATTGATGATTAGGAATTAGTATAACCCCAGTGAAATGTAAGAATACAAAAAGGTAAAGAAAACAGGACAAAACAAGCAAGGGGAAAAGAAAGAAAAATGAAAATGAACTAAAATCTTGGTTTTATTACAATAACCCTTCCCACTAATGTTCTTCACTCAGAGCATCGTAAAAGGGTTTCCCCACTACTTTGTACCAGTATTTTTTTGTTTTTGTTTTGTAATTTACATCCTTCAACGTTAAGTCATATCGGACGATGAATGGAATGGGTGAAATGATGCTCAAATGAGCCCAGTGTCCATAGAGCTTAGAGTTACCCGACATTCGTCTTTGAGGGTAAGGGTAAACCCCGTAAAAATCTTATCCAAGTAACTCACCCTGAACGAGATTCGAACTCGGGACTTCTTGAACGTGAGGTAGACACTCTACCACCACGCTACCGAGGTGGGTTTGTAGTAGTCATGATAAATGCATTTACTTTCTCTATCACATAGGAGTATATAGTGAAAACAAAGCTATTGATAGATAGAGTCAACTTGACGTCATTACGGCAAGTTCGCCATGGTAGCTCAATGGGTTAGAGTGATTGGACGGAAACCAGGAGATCCGTGGTTCAAATCCCTGTCGTGGCATTGAATTTTTCATATTGAATCTATCTATCAAAAACCTTAGCCTATATACGGCTAGTGTGAAGAAATGATTAATTTCTATCAATTAACAAAGCTATTGTTTCACATAAAATATTATGTAGATATACCAGAAAAACACGCGTTTAAGACCCTGATTCCAAAATAATCATTTTCACAAACGTATCTGTTTGTGTTCGTGTGAACGGCATAATTCAAAAGCAAAATTTGAATGAATACCAAATAGATATTTCTGTTCAGCAACTTCCAAAGGTGCCATAAAGGGATTTTGCCGAAAATTCCTAAACGAGCCTTTACGAGGAACATTTTTCAAAGTCCTTATTTTGCGACTAAAACAGCTCTATATATGTAGAAATTTATATATATATATATATATATATATATATATATACACACACACACACACAACTGTGTCCAAAGTTAAACAACATTCCTAAAACGGAACTGAAAAGGAAGAGTGTGAGTGAGCAACATTAAACGCTATCACAGTGTGTGCCCCTCCTTCCTGTTGGGCTCTGATAGGTAAGCGACTTCCTCCTTTAAAGGTAACAAAATCAGAGCAGCAAACCAATATCAGAATCAGTGCGCGGCTCATTTGTTATTACGAGTAATCTCCCATTGTGAACAGAGAGCAGTTGCTTGGCAAAGTGCTTTCAACACAGCACCAACATATCACAAATATGTAAATTGGACCCTGTTTTGAACGATAGAATAATCGGTCGCCCAGAGATAGGTAACGACAGTATCTCAGGCCCTGAATTTGCCACAGTGTCATTTCCAGGGTTTGGCTACGGGTCCAAGAAACTGGAGGTGTTCGTCTGGTCCCTGTACGTAGTCCCGTGGGTCACAACGCCCAGCAGGACCGCGCAAGACATGCCTTCCGAGCTTGAAGCCACCTCAGGCGTTTGAGTTTCGAGGAAAAATATACCGGAGGCTCAAGTCAGTCGGCCTACGCCAGACATAAAGCAGTGTGTGCCTACTCACTCGAATACACATACGGTCTCGTTTACAATGTAGTAACCATTAGACTTTGAATGAATGGAGAAGCGTGCTGTTTACAAATAAGTCCAGATTCAATTTGAATCATTGATTCTCCTCGCGCAATAATCTGGAAAGAAAGTGGAACCCGGTTTCATCCCACCAACATCGTGTAGGCACAGCCGTTTTGTGGTGGATGCGTGCTCATGTGGGTAGGCATGAAGTTCAATACAAGTACAGATCTGCACATCTTCGACCAGAATGGCAATGCTCACAGAAGCTCGGTACCGAGACGATGTACTAGAATCACATGCACGTCATTTCAGAGGTGCAGTTAGTCCACACTTTACCTTAATGGACAATAATAGTTTAGGTTCGTATGTAGCCCACCTGTTGGACGACTATCTTGAGAGGGAAGCTATCATGCGCATGGACCGGCCAGGGATGTCTCCAGATGCGAACCCCATAGAGCATGCCTAGGATGCATTTGAAATACGAGTTGCAGTCCGCCAGACCCCACCGAGTACACTTCCAAACCTACATTCTCTCCGTGGGGAATTGCAGTTACTTTCTTCAGAGCTCTTGAATCATCTTATATAGAGCATGCCACAGCACTGCGAGGCCTGTGTAGTCACGAGGAGTCATCATATCCCGTATTAACTTTTCAGCACCATCCAATTATTGTGGTAGTGATCATCAGATTTTGTGTTTGCGTACAATGGTGTCCCGAGGTCAAAATTGTCTATCAATAGTGATAGTTGGGTAAAGAAATATTGAATTATGCTTAACTTTTGGATACTAGAGTATATATAGTCCTGTCGTCCTCTGGATTACAAAGAAATCTTGTGTCATATTATGTGATAAACGTTAAACGATAAACGAAACTGCACTTTATATGGGATGTAGATATCTTGAAAACACCAATTTATTTCAAATAAAATTTTAAAGTGTGAACAGTTCTTGAAATTATCCATTAGTAATGGATAGAATCATTAATTAGTTAGTCATTCTTCTTTAATGCCTTGCGGATTTCAGCTATTTCCGGCAATTGCATGGACCGACTATGTAAAGTAAAGGCGCACACACACATATTATATATAACGTGCAGTTCTTAAATATGTTACTATATTACACACTTCCCTAAAGATAAAAATGTTAATAAAAGATGTTGAATTTCTGAAAATGTTTATCTCAATTAAAATTAAATAGATATCCATAATTATATAGTTATAAATAGTTATATACATAAATAAGCAACAGAGAGAAGAGAAACTCATGCTAACGTAACTTATACCTTTGCAGAATTGATTCAATATTATCTATATTCCATCCATACACCCATTAACTGCTATTCTATACTCGGTGCCTTTTGCTTCGGAGACGCATTGCTCTATTGGTAAAGCTATTAGTTCACTAACAGCCATTTTTGGATTTTATAAGTTATATCACATAAACATTCACACTTTTAAACATTAGATGGGATAGGGAATGGGCCCGTCGCACAATAGAGAAGTGTTACCAGGTCAGCATTCACTTTTCCCCTTTTTCTTCTTCTTTTTCCTTTTCTTTTAAACTAGAGAATATCACACAAGTTTGAAAGTCATATTTGGAAAAAGATCTTTATTTCCACGTACGGTGAAGTTGATATTTTGAATACGCTTTGCACGGCCTGATAGCAAAACTTAAGAGTGGACAACACACTTCAGAAGACATACTAAATACTGCAAATGCAAGTCATTAACATCAATAGCCTTCTAAACACAAACATACAATCTCACCCGTAACATTATCTCAAATTCACCTTTTTCGATTAAGGATCCCGAAATCAAGTAATTATTCTGGTGAATCACTATGCAAGGTTACTAATAAATATTATAATTTGTTTATACACTTTCCTACTGTGCCGATTATTTATTTAAATTCGAAAAAGAAAACAGAAATGGTCATTTAAACTTGCTACACTGAATTTAAAGAATGCTAAGGTTGCTTCTATCTTTGATGAAGCGATCAAAATGTATTTTATATCTGAACTACTATTGCACAAATCCAGACTATTAGGAACTGTGCCCCGCATTGTATATCCAATAAAACAAAGGTTCTGTGTATTACGTTCGTATGCCATTCTCCACGTAATATTCGGAATCTATTCTTAATTTAATGTTTTGCATATGCTTGATCTTAATTGAGATAGAGTTTGAACAAAGATTTGGGAGACAAGTAACAATAATAAAATATTTTAAAAATTGGGTCGCGTTTATAAAGACATTTAAAAGTCCGTTCCCTGCATGACAATAGCAACTTAGCATCTCATGAAAGTGTAAAGCATGCGAAAATTCCTATCAGTAGCGGCAGTGTTGAAAATAGCTAATGACATAAATATTACTTAACACAAATTATGTGTCTTGTGTAGTAACATTTGTGTTTCACTAGAATTAATTCCCAATAAAAATGCCCTTACATGCTACTCATAGGAAATTGCAGATATACATTTTATTCTTGTTGCAAGTAACTTAACTGCAATTATCAGAGCTATTGTTGAGTTGAATATGACGAATAATTTTCTACAGAAACTGTAGCTTGAGACTAGCTGTTTTAGCTGCTTTTCCATTTTTAAAGACGGCTTTTGGAATTAGCGATCTTTAAAACTGTTTTCCAGTAAAATCTACATATCATAACAACAAGTGCAATACTTCCTCCATTGGGTATACATGGTTAATTTAGGCAGATTATAATAAGAACAGCTGAAATGGTTTCCCTCGGTAATGAATTTCACTTCCCTGGTATGTTGGTGAACATGTTGATCAATTAAGTTTTTATCTCTTCTTCACACCCATAGGAATTAAATAATTGTATACAATGCATACTTTATGTCCCATTGCTCAACTAGGATTGTTAAACAGAGTCCTTATAAAAAGAGCGATGTGAACAATTACTGACTGTTTCCGCTAGAGTGAGCTGGTGGACAGCTCCATGTCCCTCTATATGGTACACTCTAGTTAAACAAATACGCTGTTAATTTGATTGTTTGCTCAGCGCAGTGTAAAGACTTCTGATGGTCTGTGGCCGATAAAGCCTTTGTTGCAGTAGGGTAATATTTACGGGGCAGCGTTCGTATTGGGATTTTATGGCCTGTTTACAGTTAGCGATTCTATGAAACCGAAAGAGAAAATTCAACATGTGTGAATCGCTTATTTTCCTTTGGTACATATTTGATGACCAGTCCCAACGCAAAGTCTGTACTTTTGACTATTTAATTGGAAGAGGTCTTTATTCTTAGTTAAACACTTTGATTGGATCCTCTTAAATACGACAACAATGTAAACACGATTTGGCTCACGTCTGTACTAATGAGGTTTGTTTGTAACGTATTCAACAGCGCCTGTATAGAAAGTGATTTGCTTCTACGAATCGCATGCAATACGTTTTTTAAGAGAGTGTCTTTTGTAACGGAGTAATTAACTATATATGTAATTAACCTAACAATCTCGCACATTGTAAAACACTGTCACTGGAGGGGATAAACGAGGCATTTTTTTCAGAGGGTTTCGAAACCAATACAGCGCAGGTCAGTGTCATTTCGCAAATATTGCAGCCATTTATTTCTTTCCACAATTTAAATCAGTTAGACATTACAAGATTATGTGGGATGTTGCATAAAAGCAGTGGGTCTCTAATTTCGGAAATAAATATGAAACGACTGAAAATATGACAACACCGGAGAATCAGGATCGAGCGATGAAAACTGTTGAACACAGGCAACTTTGGTCAACTTGTATATAAGGCAGAATATCCTCCCTTTATCAACATTTTTTAACAATGTCCCTTAGTTTGTTTCACACACGAAAAATTCAAATGACACGAACACTTTAATCACGAATTTTTATTGGATAACACCACTAAGAAAGTGATAAACTGTTTATCACTCAATAATGTTATGGTACTCTCAAAACCGTGAAGTAACACTGCCGTGCGGCATCAGCAAGTGTGGAGCCGTAGCACTACTTTCCACGTAGAACCTGTTACCTAAGGCTTGGGAAGGAACTAAGGTTCGTTTAGTTCCAGCAAGAGAGGACCACGGCATGGAGTTCCTCAGGAATACATCAACTCCGTTATTTCAAGATTCAGAGACGTCTTATTATCTTCCTGCTTATTCAACATTCCGTACCTATTTCTGCCTGTGCGGCTATTTGAAGCATAGCGTAACTGTACATTTTACGCTTTTGTAGGAGTTGAAGAAAGAAGTAACCAAAGCTGTTTGCATGGACAGTCATTGTAACTTGCGAATTAAAGCGGCACAGAACGTTTCAGAATGTAATGGATGATTAGAATAATGCTTTCAATATGAACGTCTTAATCTAGATTTTAATTAGTAAACTCATTCTCTTCACCTCTGACAGTCTTCAAATATAAACCTGGAAATTTGAAAAGCATTCGCAGCGTTTGAGGTTCCTTAATTATAACATTTGAAATTACATTGGAAGTTCAACGAGAAACTGAATCATCTGAGAGTGTCCAATGAGTAATCCTGCTATTACAGACAATGTTAACAAAACTGGCGTAGATCTTAAGATCTGTGGTTCGAGACCCGATCATGTCGATGGATATTGAACTGATGCAATTTTACTGCTTTTAAGTACTATCACAACGCATTTTATGTATGGATTACTCATAAAATAAACCCATAACATGCAATGATATACTTTTCAAAAATTATTGCTAAGCTTCTCGTGATACACATCGCAAGATTTAATGCTTCATAACCTAGTTATTAGGGTCAGAAAAGCGATGCTAAGGTAGCCAAAACTCTCTCGAATAGCACTTAACATATAAAAATGTCACCCTGGAAAGTGATGTAAGGGTATGAATACTTTATCGACGGAAGAGTCTTAGTCTCATCAGTAGAAAACTGAATATTGCCATAGTGAATCGTTAATGAAACATGCTACTAAATAAACCTATTATCATACACCGTAGTCAGTTAATATAGATATTTAAACTGGAGCACGCAAGTTACACATGCGTACAAAAAGTATTCTCAATAGTCTATCCTTTGAAATTCACAAAATGTTTCTGCCAACTTCAGTTCAGAAAATATCAGTGCAGTCAATTTTTATATCCAATTTTGACTATCGTGACCCCCTGTTTACCAACTTAATTTAAATTTCGAAACTAAGTTTCAGCGGCCTCATTCTGTGTACGCTTTGTATTCAATCTCTGTTAAACTTTCGAATTATTTTATTGGTTCCAACATACACTTGACCACTTCCTACAAAGCAGTTACTGTATTCTTGCATTCCAAACTATGTAACTGTCAGTTTTAAACATGTTTCAGACTGTCACAATTGACAAAAAAACTTTTTCTTTCTTGCTGTATTTGCTCATAAAGCCTACTATTGTCGTTCCCAATAGCAGCTCGTCTTTGGAATTTCATGTCAGAACACATAAGGGAATGTTGAAATTGTATATAAATCAAGAGGGAAATTAGTAAATATATTATAGTCCAGCGAAACCTTCTGTTCTTTCATAACGGCTATTTCATAAGTGGAGGCTTGGTTCATGGTGTACGATTCAGTATCTGGACATTTTGTTTTAACCATTCATGAGTAGGCCACTTTTTATTTAGTCAAAAGTCCCCAATCCACAAATCAGTAAAAAACAGTTTATCAGATATTTCAGTCCTACTTTACATTTACTCTTGAAACTCGATGTTCGTTCTTCCTAATGGAAGCCTAATTAAATTCTAAGAGAATTCCGTTTCAATTTGACAACTGTGTTTTAACACATGTTCTTTTAATAATTAATGTATTTTCCGAAAGTAAGGGTTATTTTGTAATTTTAAAGTGAAATTAAATTCATTTGATACAATCAACTGGTTTCCCGTTATAACAAGAAAAATTCGAAATATATTTAATTCCTTGATTTCGTTTTACACAGCTGAAAATACTGAGTAAATAATGAATATATTTTTGGCTATTTGTATAGAACTTAACATGTTCTGGTCAAATCTTTTCGGTATAGTTCCAATAAATATGACTCAACGGTCTGATCTAACGCAGATAAATTATTAGAAGCATTAGTGGTTCTGATAATTAGCTCGTTGTATTTATTTGTTTCCAGTTTTCTTATGTACTACCAACATTTATACTCAAAGATTAACTTAATTGCACTAATAGTCTTACCAATATGAATATTCAGCTTAAAAGCATTTTCGTTACCACACTTATTTCTTCACTTTTATATCTTTTTTGAACTTTATTACGTTTAGGCGTCTTATTTTCTTCATTTTTATAATTCTGTTACGTCGTTGTATGTTTGTTTTCGTTACGTGTATTGTATTGCTTGCTAGAATGAAGGAAGCTTCATAGATATAATTTCCACTGTGATAAATAAGTAGGGAAAGAAATAATTTAATTGAATAATCAAGTAATTAAATGATAAATAATTTATTATCCACAATATTGTGAACCCGCTATTTGAATTTATGCCCAATAAAAATATCTCTTCCTGCTTTGACGTTCCAATACAAAGCAGAGCTAATCCTACTAAAGTGGCAATACCTGCAGTCAGCCATAAAGCCTGCTGGAGGCAGAAGCGCTCCCTGTCATGCTTTGCGGTCTACTTGCCATTCGGAGATCTGACAGCCGCAAATGTCTCCCTGAATACTATCTCGTTATCTTCGTGAACAGTGACTATGTTAGGCAAAAACTCGAGAGATCGTCGCGAATAATCAGCTAGGCGATATATCTCCATAGGTAAAACAAGATGATAATGTTTCTGCTACTCAATCGGGGATATCTGAATGTAATACTAGAGTATTTACAACCGATTAGTGTTTGTGTAGTACTGATACTCAAAATCTGGTATCCGAACTGGGTACTCAGAAATAGTAATTTCACAAAGTCTCTATTGGAATGTACAAATATAATAACAGATGCCAACATCTACCCGATAATAGTAAAATATGGTCCCTAAGTGATAAAATAAGCATTCTTTTCAGAACTTCAGCAGCTGTTTAAAGCAGGAGAGCTGCAGGACGTGAAATTCGGGACATCTAACTCTTTTCTAGAACCGAAATTACACGTCAGTTGGCAGTGGTTGCATTAAGTTATTGCATTTAGCAATAACAGGTTTTAAAGACCTCGAAGCTAAAACATCGTCTGGTTCTATCATGTGTATTCTGAATGTTTACAATAGAGTTACGGAGATTGAATAACTTTATCATTGATCCAGATTAACGGTGTACTGTTTGTTTCAAACTGGGATTTATTTGCAAACAGAACCATCAGAGTGTGTATGCAAATATAGAAAGCAACTTTAAAACGTACACTAACAACATTGTAGTAGATGAACCCCGCTACCCAAACAATGCGTGGAATAACGCTGGTGAATAATTATAAGGAAGGTAGTTTTATCTAAAGCAGATTTTAGGCCTATATTTGTTAATGTACGTATATAATGCGCAGTGGTTTATGTTTATAATAAAATACTGCTCCGTATCTGTCAGGCTCAAATATGGTTTTAATTTAATGTTTATTATTGGCTACGCTCCTGAACATGAAACCAATCTATATGCAGAGGATGAGTTTGAATGCCAAGATGGCTCACCTCGTTAGCGTAGAAGGTAACGTGTCTGCCACACGTGCAAGAGGTTCCGAGTTCGAATCTTGGTCAGGGTGAGTTAAGTGGATAAGGTATTTTCCGGGGTTTTCCCTTATCCTTCAAGACAAATGTCGAGTAACTCTAAGCTCCATGGACCCTGGACTCATTTGAGCATCATTTCACCCAATTCATTCACCGTCGGATATAACTTAACGATGGAGGACGTAAATTACAAATAAAAAACCACACAGACGTTTTGACACCAATACGACGAGAATTCATCCACGAACTGAGGCAGTCCAATTTGCAAAGCTGACTTACCAGTTATTCCTACCTTTTACCGCTCTCCTAGACCTGTCCATTATTTATTCGCTAATGCATTTATTTTCGACTTTAATTCAGAGCAATACGAGTATGACTCACCAAGAGGTGCTATGGAATGTACTTCATAAGAAGATTCTTATCATTAAATAAAGAAAACGAGTACAGGAAACCAAAAGAACAACACATTTCTGTGCATTCACTTACACAAATTCATTTGATACCCGATTTTTTGAGCGTCGAAAGGAAACAAGCACACAATTTTGTTGTTTTCTGGTATGGAAATCCAAAAATTGCATTTACTACACTATGTTGGCTAATACGCATTACGATGTGTTGCTTCTGCAGGAATAGAAGTATAAAAGTGTTCTACACTGAGATATTAGATGTGCGGATGCTGCTTACAGATTCGTGGTGCGCAACGTTCTGCAGTAGTACAGTGCTGCCTAACACAGGACCGCCGTACTCTCACTGGTATTAAATTAGAAAAAAAATCTTTTGAAGAGGGTTAGAGAAGAGAATACAATTAGTAGGGCTAACATACTGGAAACATTTTATACTAAAGATTCACGTAGAGGGTGCTTTATCGATAACAGAGCAGGTAACAAAAGATGAAGGGGGGCAAATGAAGGAAAGTAGAGAAGAGTAGTATGATCATGAATATTATAAGCCAAGCAATAAGTGGAGAAAGAAAAAAATAGAAGTGTAAGGAGAACAAATGATAAAGAAAGCTTTCTAATCGAAATATGAAGGCCTAATGGAGGCGGAAAAATAAGCATGGAGGATGGACGGATGTGTCGTAAAATGAATGAGGCAACAATATATCAGGATACGTAGGCACTATGGAAAATGGTGAAGTAGAAATATAAAATGATTATGGGGTGTACTTAATAGTGAAGTTATTTTAATGTCATACGTGTAAGGGATAGAGCTACTAGAGAACTGGAATTAGAAACCCGCAGTACCAATCTATAAAGGCAAAGATTTAGAGGACGCAATAGCTTACAGAGTTGTAGTCCCCTTTCTCTAAGAAGTGATGTATATATAGAGATACTCGCTGACAGAATGTAGAGATGGATTGAGAAAGAGAGGAAGTTAACAGAGTTCTAAGTGTTAGGTATGGAAAGAGAACAACAGGTAACATACTAATCATAAAGGCAATCGATATGTAAGCTTTAAAAGGGGTAAATGTATATTGTTTGTATTAATCTAGAAAGAGTATTCGATACTGTTCATAGGGAGATATTTTAATCGAAACTGATCAACATAGATGTGCGAGTTTTATTCGGAAAGAGTATAACGGACTTAAATATAAATAATCAGTGATGTTTGAAAATAGATAACGGAAGAATTACTGTACAAATTTAGAATAATTAGCGCTTAGAAAAGCGTGCAAATTTATTGATGTGCCATTCAATCGATTTATAGATGTTATCATAGAAAAATATAGGACAATTTAATAAACAGTCACCAATCATTATTACAAAGGAATTGTGAATGAAACTGTTTGAAGATGCTCTAGTGACTGTTTCCATTTCAGTTGTGGGGGCAAAGCGACGCTATTGAAGAAATTAGTAAATTTTGCAAAGAAGTAAGCAAATAGAAATTGAAAATCATGATTTTTAAGAATGTTTTTTAAAAAAATTGTTAGATCGGTCAGCAATAATACATGCTTTGCAGATCTGAGACAACAGATGCAAAATAATTATAGAGTAATAACGTTGTAGAGGTAGGTCAATGTGCCTCCTCTGAACTAAAACAAATGTGTTACTGCACTAATACAAATTTGATGATACTGATCTAATAAAATAATATACATACTTCAATAGTGAGAACTTATACAGCAGAAAAGAAGAATAGAAAAAGAAAATGTGGAACAGTTGATAATTCAGAAGTAGAAGTGTCATCATTGTAAAGCAAGTCCTGTGCTAGGCGTCGCTACAGTCGCGTTGGCCGGCAACTTCGGACGCCGATGACATACGTCACAGCTCCTGGAACGTGGCGTAGTTTGCAGAAGAAGTGTCGAGCAATCTGTCGGATGAAATTGTGAAGAGGAAGAAGTCCCAGCTCGTGAGTTCCGGTCAAACTACGGAGCATTGGAGGCAATTTGCAGGAATCGACTCTGGATGACCTGTAGACATCTCAGGTGACAAGTACTGGCTGTCCCGCATACCTGGCAGGTATAAATAAAAAGAGGTTGAACCAGAGATGTGTACAGGAGCAGTGAAGATTATAAACTAAGTGAAGTGTGTTTGTGAAATAAAGGAGAGAGTTGAGAAAGACGAGCGGATGACTGGGTAATGGTGCGGTCACTATGACGCTTCCACGTAAGCGGAGTGTCCAGTAACACTCCAAGGTACTTGACCGGTGTAGGTGAAGGGAACCACGGCAAATGATCTGTCAGAAGGCGTATAGGCGGAGTTGGATTATAGCGTCGTAAAGAAAAATCTTGGCTTCTGTTTTATGGATATTGAGGGAGATGCACCAAGTTCGAAACCATTGAGTGAGGCGTTCAAGAGAGAGCTGTAAGTTTCGTACAGCAGTATGTAGATTGGAGTGAGAGTAAAATAACACTTTGTTCAGCATACAGGGCAATTGAGGTTGGAGTCATGTCTGGAATATCAGAGGTGTGAATACTAAACAGCGTTGGTGCCAGTATTGAACCTTGTGGAACGCCTGCTGTAATAGGACGCTTAGTTAAAAGAATACCTCCAATGCGCACCGTAAAGTATGATCGGTGAGAAAATTGGTAATAATGTGGATGAAGTATCCCGGGAGACCAGTGCTTTAGAGTTTAAGTAGCAAGCAAGAATGCTGTACCTCATCAAATGCCTATCCTACATCGAGGAAAATAGCTAGGGTATGTTGACGATTCCGAAAGCCTGTGAAAATGTGAGTTAAGCTCAATAGATGATGAGCAGTAGAGTGTTTCGGGCAAAACCCCAATTGAAAAGAAGGAATACTGTGATTATTGGTGAGGTCCTGCAGATACGGCAATGGGTGACCTTCTCAAAGAGTTTCAACAGTGTGGGTAGAAGACTGATTGGACGATAGCTTCCTGGCAAATGGTTAGGCTTATGAGGTTTGTGGAACACAATGATATGAGCAAATTTCCACGTGGAAGGGAAGTAACTGGTTTGGCGATAGAAATATAGAACAGAAGATAAGTAGGCAAGTACTTTCCTTGTAAAGTTGTTCCAAACTATGTTGGGTAGGAGATCGTGTCCAGGCGATTTTTGTTAGGAAGATGGCGAATCAGATGGAACAGTTCCCGAGGACTAGAGAAATGAATTCGGTGTGGAACTGTAGCGTTGGCGTAGGGCATAGAGTTCATTTTCTACAGCTGCAGAGCAGTGTGATGTGATGGGAAGAGCAAACGTTTGTTGGTAATGTGCAGCCAGTATGTCAAACTTAGTTGTGACGTCCATAGCACGATTAGTCCCATTGAAGAGTGCAGGAATCACTATTGGTTCGCGAAGAATCGGTCTGGTGGCATCCCACAGGTGTGGTCACGTGAGGAAATAGTCGCCAGATGATGTTGATAGATTTGTAGACGATGGCGCTTCAGCTGAACCTTGACAATGCGTATCAAATTGTTAAGTCTCCCACGTAACCAGGGTTGGCGTTACCGTTGCCATCGTCGACGAATAACACTTTTCTCCCGAATAAGGCGGAGAATGGATTTTGGCAAACCACGTAGAGAGTTGTGACATGTAGAGCGCGACGTAGGAAGCCGTACACAGTGGCACACTGTAGTGATGAAGTGCTCGATTGCAATATCAAGGTCCTTAGTCCACCAGAGAATAAGAAGTTAAGGTTGCATCTATCCGAGATTGCAAAGCTTCCCAGTTCACAGTACCATTGATGAGTCTAGGAACTGGAGACCACAAGGCATGTGAGAGCTGAAAAGTAGTCACAACAGGACAGTGGTCAGAATCAAGCTGGGCTAAAGCAGACACGTATGTTGGGCAGAAACATTCCTATGAAGACCAATATCCAGTATGACCGGATTGTGCAGAAGATTATAAGGAAAATAAATAGGGTCCGATGGGGCTGAGACAGTCAGTCCATGATTATCTAACATATTAAAGAGAAGGCGACCATTGGGATTCGTGGACCTACTCCCCCAGGAAGAATGTTTGCAATTAAGGCCTCGTAAAAGGAGAGTGCTACAATCCAGAGGGAATAACAACGAAAAATGTCATAGGCTATATGATTGGGAGGATTATAAACACTCATAACAATAAGATCAGTACCATCCGTACCACAGAGTTTAAGACCTAATACTTCAAGTGAAGGAACAGTGTTGGCGATAGATTTTATAGCCAGGAACTGAGAAGATCTCGTTCGGAAGAAAGTGCGATTCAGTGACGCAAGCAATATCTATGTTATACATGGTAAGAAAAGCGACGGAAGTTGCGCGTTTTGCACGGAGAGCATTGGCATTCCAGTTAAGGAGGTTTAGCTTCTTCAGACTGACGAGATTACACTTTCGCATTGGGAAATGAGGGAAGAAGAAGAGAACTAAGTAGCTATATTAGTTGTGGTAGTATGGGGGTAAGCAAAGTGCGAAAATAAGAGAATATCTGTGAGACCAGATCAGAGAGAGAATTCAGAGATGGTGTCGAAGGAGAATCCGTGGACTGAGCAGCAGGGGGACCATTCGGAAGAGGAAAAGCAGAAGAGGACGCTACATGAGAATAAGTCCGCCGCTGCGCACCAGGAGCGGTCGTCTGGTGAAAGACTGATGTATGCTGATGCTGAGGTTGCTGCTGTGTACGTCACTCTGGTGTAGGCGCTATAAGTGACGACGAAGGTGTAGGTGTTGGTGAGAACTGCTGACGTCGTCGAGAGAGGCGCTCCTTCAGCGCCACATAGATAGGACCACCACGATAATAAGCCAGATGTTCTTGCTCACAGTTAACACATTTAGCTGGTGTGGTGGAAGTTTTCTTGCATTCAGAATAATTGTGTGCGCCTAAACATCTCACACATCGAGGATCCAGCTTGCAGTAGTTTTTGGTGTGTCCAAAGTTTTGGCAGCGTGTACACTGTGGTATATCAGTATTACGTCGGTAATGTTTGACTTTCTCGACACTATATAACAGTCGAGTAAGATTTAGAATGTTTTACCTTCATCATTATTTGTTAATTCGACAGAACACAATGGTATGGGCTCCCTGTTTCTGCCAAGCAAGCGTGTGACCCGTTGAACAGGATATTGCAGTACAGAAAGCTCATCATACACTTCTTGATCGGTAAGAGAGCAAGGAAGATGCGGATGACTACAGAAAATAGTTGATCAGCCGTATTTCGGTAGGTATAATATTCTTGTTTAATGGAGGTGAAGTAAGATGTAAGACAGCGGAAAACAGAAGAAGTAGTAGCATAAACTTTAAGAATGGAGCCCCTGAGTTCAGTGCCAAAACGGATTGTACACACTTTTTGACATCTTGCAATAGTAGCTGATAATTGTGAACGTTACGTAGGCATATAGGTGGAATTTTCTCTTTAGCGGCTACAGAAGTTGAGTCTGAAGTATCAGGATCAGGGTTATCACCTAAAGGCTGGAAACGGTTAGATGTATACGCATAACGTGTCATGTTAGGCGACGATGAAGGTGCAGAGCCGTTTGGTATGACTAGCTGACTGAGCGGGTGAATGGCGCACATTGGATGCCCCATTAGATTGATACATTGGGACACAGTATGTCATGTTATCGTCATCATCATGCGAAACAGAATTATTAATTGTGTGAGATACCTGAGTTGTAGATAGCTGGGAGGGTCGAAGAATATATTTATTCACTGTAGCATCGGTGGAAGAACCAGAATTGTTCATTGATACTCGTGGAAATGTGACCGTAGATTGTTGTGGAGAGAGTATAGAATGATCCTGATGACCAGTAGGCATCGTTGAATTACAATTAGCTTGTGAAGTAGAATCACTTTGATATACACATACCTGTTCAAGTTTACCGGTAGCTTCCGACTGTTGAGCCATTGTACAATAAGTGTTACGCAGTGGTAAATAATCCACTACACACACGAAGCACAATGACAATCGCTATATATGTATCTGAACAGTAAATGCGGTGAAATGAAATAACACGAACGTAGCACTCGTAAACACACGCGGAGAGAGGAAGGCTCACAACCGATCCGCTCGGCGGCTACTGTGCGACCTTAAGAATGGGTGTGAACTAAGTAAGCACTACAAGTGATATTGTAGATAAACGGAGTTGAAAGTACTCAGGCGAATCAAATACCTAGAGGTAAGGTTTAATAGGACAGAGGATTGGACTGAACAGGGAAAGAAAACGTTAGGAAAGGGGAAAACAATCAATACAGGTACGCTGAGTATGTGTGAACAAAATACCAGAAATGCAAGCTGTATGAGTGCACAGTGCTAGAAGCTGCGATGTTATACACATTAGAGATATGCAAGCTGGATAAAGCTGCGGAAATGTTGCGATGCACAGGAATGTTTACTTAATATCCTGGTGTTTACCTAGAAATTCACCAAACAAAGTAGGAAACCCAGAACTAGGGATAGTAGCAGTAAAAAGTAAAATAGTAGAAATACATATTAAGCACTGATTCAGAATAATTGTGTTAGAAATAATACACTAATTGCATGGTTATACAGGAGCCCATGGGAGAACAAATAAAGGTGGATCTAAGAGATACAAACAACATAAGAAATAAGATTGGAAGAAACATGACAGAAAGAAACAACAAAGGTAATTGTTTTGGAAAGAACTTAAAACAAGAGTAGGGGATATTGAAAAACTGGAAAGTGTAGGAAATTTAGTGAAAAAGATAACTAATAGATTACAGATATGCGAAGATGGAAAGGGGTAGTCAAAAATGTATCGAAGGAGTAACAAAATGTTAGAATGGGTATGCACATTCAAGGAGAGGTATAAGTGAACAACGAGGCCTAAAGGAGAAGAAATTGGGGAAGAAATGCAATAAAAGTAGTAAACTGTGTTATAATTGACATTACACTATGGAATGCAGAAATTTGCAAGGGGAAGAGAGAATTTAATATTACAGAAATCAAAAGATTTTTCAGTAGAGCTTAAATTCAGGAAGACCTTAATCAAGATCAGATGAACGCATAGAGCAACCAAACAATATTTAGAAAAACGGGTTGAAATGTTTAGAAAGAATTTGAAGAATATTGGAGGAAATACGTGGAAAGCGTCAACAGTATAAGGAATAACAAACTGCAGAAATAGTAGACTTCTCATTATATATACAAGAATGTTAAATATGAGGTAACATACACAAATAAGCAACTCTAAGAGGGAGCAATAAATTGCATAAACGTTATGTAAAATTTACAGAAGTCATTCATGCCGCCATATGATCTATCACTCTATCACAAATGTAGGTGAGCAGGTTGGCCATAGCTCATGGCTGCCACAGAAGCGACATGGTGTGGTAGAAGGGCAAGAGGAAGAAAGCCAACGCAATAATCAATGTTCCTACACAGAAGAGTGAAAACATATCAAGACGACAAAGTACTTTCATAGATCACATCGTAACTCTCGAGGTCATCCATTACACCACGCTTAACCTGTAGGCCATACTTCCGACAAAAATCCACCAGGAAAACCCGAAGTTCCGGAGCCACAACCGACAACTCCAGATTTTAACAAGTGCACAAATGGATTGAGGTAATGCCACAAGATCCTACGTGACATTGCTGACGAGATTCAACAACCTGGAAGTACTGATAATGCTTACCGACACAAGCTGTCACTTGCAGAAAAGCGTTGCATGTCTATGAGTTGGCGCCGGCCTACCCTCACATTTTCTACAGGATTGAATACACACGCTTCTTCACGCAAGTAGAACCAAGATCCAATCCAACTGTCCGCTTTGCTTCTGCAGTACCGGGTCACGTGCAACCACAATAGCCACTATATGGAGGGTCATTATAACACAACCTTTCCTTTCTATACACCCTCACCTGTTATGCATGAACCGTAACCCCTCTTCTCGTTCAAAATATCTACTACCTTAAAAATAGTCAATATGATATCGAAGTTAGAATGAGAAACAAATTATACTTGCCGAAAACTTAAAATATTGGAACCAACATATCGAAAGCTTAAAATACAGCAGCCAATTAAGTGTGAAGAAGACAGAATTAACTATTATCTAAATTTTGATTTATTTAAATGTTCATGTTGCAAATGGAAAAGGATATTCAAAAATGCCTGAATTTTACGAAATTGTATAAAAGTAACCTTGTATTAGTAGTATTCTAGGTTTCATAACATTGTAGTAACGTAAGCTTATGAAATAGCCGAAAATTTATAGAGCTTTTGCAGGCAGCGAAACTAGAAACACCGATGATGAAACAGGTTGTAACTATACAAGAAGAGGGAGCGAGAATCCCCAATTTTTGTGTGGTTTAAATAAACCTAGTATACAATAGTATTGTTATTGGTTGCATCTATGTCCGAGTTTGCCTCATTTGGTTCACAGTGTGCCCGGCATTACTTAGTCGTTATTTTTATTGTTTAAGAACTTAGAAATTGGTACGCAATGTGCGCATCCTTAATGTCTGCCAACTTTTTCGTTAGTACACCTCTGAATAAGCCCTTGGTAACGTTTCCTAGAACTCATCTCACATTTTGAGTTTAGGTCTTCTGCAATTTTGTTTTAAGTCCACTACCGCCAGAACAAAGAAGAGCGGAAATGAAGGTGAACTAAACATAAACAATATAACTGAAAATTACAGTAGAGAAAATGGTGCATACAAAGGGAGCAATAACCGCAAAAAGATGACAACTTTAGACGGGAATATGAAATAAAAATTGACATAAAAACCTATACTTACCGACAAGAGCAATGAGAGCTAAAATAATAGTTGTATCTTGTAAACTTAAGAGCCTCCGACATCAGAGGGCGCATTATAAACGAGAAGAAACATGGTTTCGAAAAGAAGTCAGTCCTTTCTGGACTGTCAAAATCCTTGTACGAGGTGTATTAAACTCTGCTAAGGAAACGATAATGCTAAATACGAGTAATCCATTGCGATAATTTACACCAGCCTCCCTATTTTATTCTTTGTCTCTCTCCTTCTCTCCTTCATGCTGTACTTCTCTTATTCTCTCCTTCTCTCTCCTTCTTTCTCTCTTCTTTCCTCCCTCATTCCCTCCCATCTCTCGGTTCCTCCTCTCTTCCTTACCTCCCTTTCTCCATCACTCCTTCCGTCCTTCTCTCCTTACTTAACTCCCTCCTTGTTGTCGACGGGCCCTAAAACACCACACACTCACTCACTCATTCCCTATGTCCCTCCTTCTTTATTTATTTCATCTCTTCCTCCTCCGTTTCTCTCTCCCTGCCTCCTTCCTTCCTTTCTTCCCTTCTTTCCTTTGTTCATTCCTTCTCTCTTTCTTCCTTTCCTTTCCTCTTTCCTTCCTTCCTTCTTTCTTTCCTTATTTCCTTCCCTCTTTTCTTCCTCCTTTCTTTCCTTATTTCTTTTTTTTTCCTTTGTTGTTTCTTTCATCCCTTCTTTAGTACTTTAACCAGTGTTTAACAATAAGAAAGTCAGTTTTCTCAACAGAAGCTTTAACTTATTTAATAAGTTTTGTAGGTTAATTGAGAAGTGTAAGTCCTTGTTTGATATTTCATGATGATACAGTTTTTCTTTCATGTCATTAAGCTGTTAATTCCATAATATCCAGAAGCAGCTCCAGGGTCTTCTTAGCTTTGCATAATCCATAGTACCGCAAGATCCAACATCATGGTTTGAGTTGGGACTTCAAGAACGAATATCACAGGCGTGTTAGCTGGTTGCTTGGTTTTTTCGGTGTAACTATAAATGGTTTAGAATTGCACTTAATGTTGGTGTCACAGCGAGAAGCTAGACTTTTTAAATTGATTTGCAGCTATGTTACAAAACGTCAAAAATCAATAAATTATAAAATTCGGTATTGCTAAAAAAATTAATGTGCCACTAATACTGTGCGAATTTATGCTAAATTCAGAATGCTTTCCTCATCTCAATCCTTCGCTCCCTCTTCCTCTTGAAGATCTGAAAGTCATATACATAAAAGCTTACGGAAACAAGTTACACTAACAACATTATCTAGGTGGTATCGCATGTTTTGATTTAACTTGAAAGTAATATCAGTTAAAATCTTATTTTTCCTTTCAATTCACGTAAATTGAGGTAAAAACTTTCATAAATTATTTCATTACACGTTCAGTTGCGGTGATGGTCGATGTTTTAAATGTTCCTCACTATAGGTATATACTAGCTTTGAAATTCAACTTCACGTTTCTGATATTGCGAGAAACAATTGAAGCACGTCTAAAATGATCAAATATTGAAAAGTTTAATTCAAGGTAACATATCCAGGAAAAGGCTAATGTCACAAAAACGTTATTTTAAGCATATTTCAAAGATATCTAAACTATTTTGTATAGTAAACTTATCTATATTCTATGGTTTACTATCTATAAAGGATTATAATACAATCGCACCGAATTATAAGTAGGTACCTACTTCATAAGCTAGTCGGAGAAAATTTAAAATATATATATTTGTCTTGAAAATATAATAAGGGTATTATTTTAATAAAAATTATCAACTTACTTTAAGAAAGTTTTCCTTATCAAATTTCGAACTTCTGATCGTAGATAAGACGACCAGACTCTTGTTTTTGAGCTATGGGTTTACACACATAAACACAAATGCGCTCACACAGGATTCTAAAATGCTTTTTAGAGATCAAGGAACCTCAAAGGTTACGATGAAATATTGATGTCGACTAACTGGGAGAATCCAACAGTTAATTCGTCTACCACATGTAAGTGGATACTAGAGAATGTAATAGTAAGAGTTGACCGTTCAAGAGTTATACCAGGAAAATAATGATTCATGGAAAAGACGCAAGATGTACGTCCGTATAGAAAAATGTGGAAAATATACATAATTTGTTATTTGATACAAATACTGTCTAAGCAATCATAAGTGAATTTTGTAGGAAAATCCAGTAATACGAGTTTATGTTTAATTATATACTTTTTCCATGTATTTATTTTCAACAAAAGACAGAGAAAAGAAAAAACAAAAATCTTTACATATCATCATAATGTAGAAAATATACATAATTTATTATTTGACACAAATATTAAGTAATTACAACGGAAATATTCTAGGAAAATCTTGTAATACAACTTAGCGTTTAAATGTATAATTTTTCCAGCAATTTCTTTTAAAAACCTTTATATCAACTTTCTTACATCATAACTGTGACAATTACATATGGCGAATGAAATATACACCCTGAATTGTTTAATAAATGCTTGCTAAATCCTTGTGATTGTGTATTAATGTAGTTTCATTTCTTGTACTAGGAACATATAACATGTAGAAAAAGCTAACTCCAGAGCGAATTCAGAGCTCATTAAAATTAACTATGTGAATTTCTGATCTTTTAGAATTATCACTTTTTAAGATATTTAATATTAAATGCCTCAAATGTAAGGATGACATTTAACAGAATTTGCTCAAAGGTTTTATTGCTCCTTTTCTTTTATTCTTTTATAATCCATGGCTAATGGATTACTGTTTCTGTATGCTCTATATAGATAAGTACTTATTTTGCAGTAAAAAGAATTTCAAAGAAAAATGCGCTGAGAATAACTTAGTACGGATAAAAGAATCGCATTTTAATAAGTGTCACAATTTATATGACAGCGAGTTTGTAAAGTTAGGGAAATATTTACATATTCTTATATCATATTTCTTGCAATTATTGGTGTCACTTTTAAAAGCTTAGAAGTTGTATTCAAGAGACGATGAATGAAGTTTTAATGATACTCAAATTGGACTGGAGGCCATTATGTGCAAAGTTATCAAGCACCGAAGCAGATTTCAATAAGGAAAGCGAAAGCTCTCGAGTCGTACCCAGTACTTCAGATCGGAACTCGAGCCATTCACGCAAGATTGCCTCCGTTTTATAGAATATTTGTCTACGCTTGTAAACAGAACTTTTCCACCTTAAATTTATTTTAATAATTGCATATAAATATAGAGATAGAACGTCACGACTCAAAGAGAAAATAATTTATACATGATTAAACTAAGACCAAAAGCCTTGACTCCGATCAGGATAATCTGCTTTTGGTGTAATAAGTGATAGCAATGTATTAGGTTGGTTTGTAATTTAAAGCCACTCCTGTAACAATATTTGAGATCTAGAAATGAAACTGAAGCTATCGTGCACGTAGTTCTGGGTTGCGTATTGAATACAGATAAGCATAATGAGTGTTTCGCGTGACAGTTCGCAAGCACAATATGGTTTACTTAAGAACATTGACGCATCACTTGGAATATACACTAAATCTACTCTTATCATTTGATTTCACTTACACACATTCTACTATATAAAGCTAAAGCAGTACATTAGTTAAACATAATTAGTTCAGCATATTGTTTTTATGAACAATTTCAAGAAAAACTTCCAAAACCTAAGTAGGTCCTAAAATGTAAATTTTCTGTGATTGCGGATACTATTGATGCAGCGAGAAGTACAGTGTATTTCTATGTTTGATTCAGTGAACTTTAAATCTCTGTAAGGAAAGATAACGTTAATTTTATTGGAAATATAGGAATGCCTAGGATTAGTATTAGGAGGAGATTCGGTACTTAGGCTACCATGCTGGGCCCATTGTACCTATGCCCCAAGTGGACTCCCCCGGGAGGAAGGAAGAGGCGAGAGGAGACAGGGTGGCCAACCCAAGGTGCCACGACAGTGCAGAGGGCAGGGTCCCTACACTTTACTTAGAGACTTTCACCGGAAGTCCAGGCCAGGACAACAGGCATGCTTCCCTACTGCGGGACGGCAACGAGCCCAGCAGCCGAGCCCCAAAGGTCCCGAAGTGGTCCCAGCAAAGGTGCGTTGACGGGCAACCGACCTACCGGAGGAGGAACTAGTTTACTTAGAGCATATCATCCCGCCATGCAATACCGAGACACCCGCCGACACTTCTACCCTGAAAGAGATCACAAGATCAGAGATGATGTGAAATGATAATGGAGATGAAATGGAGGGACAGGAAATTCGGGGAATGTAATATACTTACCCAGCATTTGCCTAGTGACCCGGGAAAATTCGGAAAAAAACTATGGGTCAGGTTCGCCTCCCGAATGCGTGCCAGAAACGAAACCGCCTGAGCTATCCCGCTTGGTTAGGAATGCCTAAGTCAGATTCATAAAGATAAACGCAGCAATAATACGGAGTTCTGCAACTGTTACCTATGTTTCTGTGTATTTATATTGATTTAAAAGTTATCACAGGTAAGACTCAAGTAAATTCAGGTACACAAATTGGTGTAAATGGTAATCTAAATAAGATATATGCAAAATGTATAGCAGTAATGTAGAAGCTGGAAGGAATTTTAAGCTTTAATATAAGCTGATTAAGACTTAAGTACCTATTGCTTGAAAGTATTAGAAGATATAGGTACTGATAAATATGGCTCCTCGAGTAAATGTAATGCGAGCTGAAAGGTGAGAGGTGTGTACCTCTTTACATGTGATTGAACCACGGGCTCGTAATTTCCCATAAGCTAAACAGAGCCGTTTGTTCCAAAGGAATTACTTGTCCATATTATTTCAATGCCCTAAGGACATGCGAGATTCGAACTAGGGATGCTTAGAGCTTCAGGTCGACACTCTACCATCTACGCTACACATGTGAGCTAAAAATAAGTAATGATCTGGGTACCATGTTCCAGCAATGTATGCATGGTTGCTAGGTTTTAAATTTCATGTTTTTGTAGAATATAAAATATCTTCTCAGGAAATGGTGATAAATTGTACACCACGAAGAATGTTCCAAATAGCTAGATCAGTAACCAGTTTAACGTAATAAATTAATTACCCCTCCAACTGGTGTATCTCTGTTAGCTTATCCCTCCATTCTTCGATTCTTTACATTCAGATATTATGTACTTTACATCTTCCGTATCCTCACATGTTGTTCACATCAATTTCCATTTCAATATATCTATACTTATTCGTAGCAATTTCTCTCTCTTCTTTCTTAACTTCATCTACATATCGCGCTTTCAGTGTAGTCTTCTTCCGATGTGCAGGGGTAATATGCTACCCCCTGGTTCCCAGGATCCTGGGTTGAAACCCGGCGGATAGCAATGGCGTAAAATTCCTTAGCATTGTATCCTTCAGAGAGGAACTGTAGCTGATGGTCGCGTGTCACAAATATACGACATTTAGAGAATGCTAAGTCTGATAATGAGGCCTCTCTGCAAAATTAAGCTGATTTTCACACACAAATGTTACGCTGAGAACCACAGCAGTCGGAGAGCTTCAAGGTGTAAAAAAGAATCAATGCCAGTTTGTTTCATCGTTATGTGGAAAATTAACAGCCTTTCCTGTTAGGTTGCCTGTATCAATCTGCAGATATCAAAATACCTACTTACTTTACGTCAAAGCTCTTTCCAAACATGTATCTCCAAAACACAAGTTTCCGAGTTACTTCGAAGTATTCTGATAGATCCCTAGTGTAAGAAATTGTCTTGATGGTGGAAGCTTAAAAATATTACGTTTTTAATTTGGAGATTCTGCATCATTTTTAATTTTGTTTACACGATGGGCGGTTCTCAAAATATCCATCTTATTTCCACCCGAGCCGCCTCACTTGTTATAGCTGAGGATTTCATTAACTTTCTAGAAGCGTTCTCAAGCGACAATTCAATTACAAAAGTGTTGCATTCTATTCCGGAATCCGAGAAGAATATTTCACCGGATACAGTGGTTTAAGACGTTCTGTCTAAAAAAAAGCGGGGAAAAAGAGAAGCATCTTTATTAATGGATCTGGATGAGAAAGAAAGAGAGAGATCGAAAAAGGAAGGGAAAGAGGAAGGAGAGATTGAGAATAGCATAACAAAAGAGAAAATATTGGTTAAATTTCAATCTTGATATTTAAATTAGGCTTTTCTAAGGATATGATACGAAGAATTTAAAAAATTCCCCAACCCTGAAATACGCGTTACACGAAAACCTTTTGGAATATTTATATTGTAAAAGTGAAATACGATTTTCATTAAAATGTCATGTGGTTTAAGAGACATTCATACGGGAAGTGAAATATATACCTTGTATTTGGGAATATCCTATTAAGTGAGGATTATTCCGCATGACTTTTTTTCATAACTGATAAACCCAAAGGAATAGACAAAATGTACTGCAAAAAATGTAGATATATTAAAGCATTTAATGTGTTTGAAATATTAATGTTTCTTTCACTCTTTTTATTAACAGCTAACTACCGTAGAGGCAGTATTTAATATTGGTTTGAATTTTCAAGAATTACTTTTACCGAAAGGAGAAATTGGCATTTGCTTACTTCTAGTTAGTTACCAAGCAAAAAACAAAAAAACAAAAAACAAAATTAAGAAGAAGCAGAAGAAGAAGAAGAAGAAGAAGAAGAAGAAGAAGAAGAAGAAGAAGAAGAAGAAGAAGAAGAAGAAGAAGAAGAAGAAGAAGAAGAAGTCATCGCATAGTAACATAGTCTTTAGTGAAGGGGATGGCTCAGGCGGTTTCATTTGTCGCCCACATTCGGGAGACCCGGGTTCGATTGCCGTTGTCGAACTACCTGATTTTTTCGGGGTTTTCCTCGGGTGAATGCAGAGTAGGTGAATTTACACCGCCCGAAATTCCTTCCCTCCATATCAGCTCCATTGTCATTTCACGTCGTCTCTGATCTGGTGGTTTCCTTCAGGGTAGAAGTGACTCTCGGCGCTGCATGGGAGGATGATATAGTCTGAGTGAGCTTGCCGAGAGAGGTTCCATCTAAGTAAAATATAGGAACACTGCCCTGTGCACTGTCCTGGCTCCTTGGGACGGTCGCTCTCTGTCTCCTTTCGCCTTATCCTTCCTCTCTGGGATACCCTAGTTGGAGGTATAAGTATAATAGTTCAAGACTGTTGGAAGCACCAGATCCCCTCCGTAGTAATCCTAATTACAGTATGGTCCTTAAAATGCTGACTATCCCGCTACCTATTCTTATTCTCCAATAAAAATACATAAATATGAATTTATGTTTAACAAGATGAACAATTAGTGTTAATTAACAATTAGTGTTAACAGGATTATGATATGTGGCCAGATATAAGTTGTAAGAATAGTTTGCAAATGTATGACTATTGAAAGTAATATGAATTAAAATGATCTCTGATATTAAGGAGTTCTTATAAATGCCTTGCACATATACCATGTACGGTAAATGTGAGTATGGAACAGGGTAGCTTACTGATAAAATATGAACGATACAATTTAAAGACCCGAAATTCAAGTTCCGGTCCCGGTATTAGGTATCTCTACTGCACCGTAAAAACATCAAATGCTTATTTCATCAAAGAGAACTATTAAACTGTTTAATAATAATAATAATAATAATAATAATAATAATAATAATAATAATAATAATAATAATAATAATAATAATAATAATAATAATAATAATAATAATAATAATAATAATAATAATAATAATAATAATAATAATAATAATAATAATAATAATAATAATAATAATAATAATAATAATAATAATAATAATAATAATAATAATAATAATAATAATAATAATAATAATAATAATAATAATAATAATAATAATAATAATAATAATAATAATAATAATAATAATAATAATAATAATAATAATAATAATAATAATAATAATAATAATAATAATAATAATAATAATAATAATAATAATAATAATAATAATAATAATAATAATAATAATAATAATAATAATAATAATAATAATAATAATAATAATAATAATAATAATAATAATAATAATAATAATAATAATAATAATAATAATAATAATAATAATAATAATAATAATAATAATAATAATAATAATAATAATAATAATAATAATAATAATAATAATAATAATAATAATAATAATAATAATAACCCGCCTCGGTAGCGTGGTGGTAGCATGTGTGCCACATGCTCAAGAGGTCCCGAGTTCGAATCTCGGTTAGGGTGAGTTACCTGGATAAGGATTTTTCCGGGGTTTTCCCCTATCCTGAAGACGAATGTAGGGTAACTCTAAGCTCCAAGGACCCCGGGCTCATTTCTTGTTCCTCGAGGAACTGTAGCTGGTGGTTGCGTGTCATAAATATACTGCATTTAAGAGAATGTCAATTCTGATAATGAGGCCTCTCGACAAACCTATGCTGATTTTCACACACAAATGATACGCTGAGAACCACAGCAGTCGGAGAGCTTCAAGGTGTATAAGAGCATCAATGCCAATTTGTTTCATCGTTATGTGGAAGGCATTTAATGTCTCTGCAATATATTACCCCCAAGGTATAATCTAAAATAGGAGGATTATATCAAGCGTTTTAAGACGTCAGGAGATAATTTATTATTGGTGGTGATTTTAACGCTAAACACTCTTTATGGGGATCAAGAATAACCACTACCAAAGGAAAAGAGCTGTATGAAGTGGCGAAGAAAACAAATTGCCAATTCCACTCAACTGGGAAGCCTACCTATTGGCCGACACATGGAAATAAAACTCCAGATTTAGTTGACTTTTTCATAACAAGAGGTATATCTAAGAATTATGTATATGTAAATGAGGATTATGGTATTGTTGCGCATAAGGTCTCAGAAAGATTTGGGAAATATTTTAATTATTGGAGCTTCACATTTCATTTCGTGGTAAGCTCCTGGCTTCAGTAGGAATTAAAAAGTTGAGACAGGTTGGATGACTCAGTGATCAGAGTAATCAGTGATATTGACCTGCTAGCTGATGTTTACTGTTAAATAGACGGAAAAATTAAGAATTCTTGGGTTGCACAAGATTGCACAATAAGATGTAAACCCTCTGTGAGGAACCGCTAAGTCGTATGATACCAGGTATTTTGGAAGTCAGTTCAATTTAAACGATTACTATAGTCAGTAAGGTTAGTCATCAGTTGGTCAGTCAGTTAGTCTGATCATTGTTAGTTTGTTGGAAGGTTGGAAGGTTGGATGCTGCTTTATTCTCATCATAGAACATTTTAATATTTCTACATAACTTAACTCATCGATGTGAACCAGCCACCTCTTATTCAGAACTCTACGGTACTCTACCTGAAAGGTAATATTTATTTATTATGTATTTATTGATTCAACGTCTGTCTCGATTGCACATGGCCGTGCCGTGTCTCAGTGGTTAGACCGCTTGACTCTAACCAAGGCGACACAGATTCGATCCCAGGAGACCGCAAAGTGAGATTTGTCGTGGACAACACGGCACTGGGGCGGGTTTTCTCTGGGATATCCAGTTTCCCCCGCCATCTCATTCCACCAGTGCTCTATCTTCATCTCATGTATCATCAGCGTGCGTTAAACACTACACATTTCATTTCTCGATTGCACCCATTATCTCTTCAAGATAAAGGACAGCGCTCTTTGATTTGACTTCCCCAATCTTTAAAATATATTTGTCAATTTTGTGGAGAACCCATCGCTTTAATTTAACCCTAATCATGTCCCTACCCTTTGACCTGTTTAGTTCTACCATTTGCTCCCTTATCCTTACAGTAGGTACACCCCAGTGTTCATTAGGTTTGTAAGTCCTTCACCCCCCCCCCCCCCGCCTTATAATCCTGAATTGCAACATATGTTCGAGTCACCGTTTTTTACCACCCTTGAGGTCAGATATATGGATTCGATCCCTGTACCTACAAACTTTCCTTACTCTACCCTTGTACTGTTATAATTTTGAGCTCAATTTGTAGTTATGGTCTCGGCACCGGGTTTCGAAACCTGTACCTCTGTAACTCTCGTAATTCCTATCAACCCCCCTAACTTTATATAATAGTATGGCGGAGTACCACGGTGTTGCATTTTGAAGTAATTAAATAACGATTTTTGTACCTCAAATTCTCTTAATTTTGCTTAAATGTCATTGCTAGTTTTATTAAAAATTTCATTTTCAAGTCTAATCATCTTAATTACTCTCCCGGTCCACCCGAACGGATTTTAGATTATTTTAAAAGTATGAAATCAGTTTTATTATGAGTAAAATATTGTAATTCACAAATGATTTTTCTAATTATAATTTTGTCATTTATATTTTTTCCAATAGCAGAGATAACAAATGTCAAACACCATTTTTATATTTTCTAACTTGAAAAACGTTTTTTTTTTTTAACTCAAATATCAGAAATTTAATTCTGTTTGTTCATTGATTTCAGGTTAAAATTGTGATAATGATGCAACCTTTTTGTGTTATGTCTACGGATTACTAATACATAGTATTTTCACGTTTATTGCTTTTGCATTTTCTTGTACTAATGTAATGATTGTAGTTCTATATTGCCATATGTTTTGTTTGTGTTTGATGTTTTGTGCCGTGAGCTGACTGCGAGTTCAATGACTTTTGTAAGGACTCCTAAGTTATTGGCTAATTACCCTTGTTTGGACTTAACGTACCAGGTCGCGAATGAGAGAACCGTGACTCAGCAAATTTGTAAACTCACCCCGGACCAGCAGTTCTCTTTTAATAAGTTAGTTCAAACTTATAACCTAACGTTTGACAACATTAAAGATCTTCCTCCTGATGTCCTAGGACTTTGGAGATATATGCAAAAAGTGGCAGATCACCTGTTCCATATGTTCCGGACAAAGGAAAAAGTTTGAGTGTAGGAGATTTAACAGAATCTTCTCCTGATATACAAACTTATCCGACCCCCTCAGAATCATTCTCTAAGTCGGTATTTAATGACTAAATCCTGAATCCTTCAGTTCTTCAGAACAGTTCCATAACTAGCAAGGACATAAACATTAAACCTGCATTATCTCTCAAAATTGCCGTTTGCCCGCCCGGCTATTCTCCCTGGCGTGTTTGAAGGCAAAATCGGACAACACATTTTTGCTTACCTACACAATTTCCACACAGTTGCCGCAGCTAACGGATGGAGAGGACATGCAAATGTTACTTACGTGTTGCTGCAGCTACTTGGTTTAAAACATTTACCCCCAGACATACACAATATACCTGGACAGACTTAAATTCCGCCTTACAACAAGCTTTTGTGCCAGCAGCATAGGAAGACGTGGTAGAATGTCGGTTTAGGCAAAGAATTCAGGACTTGGCGAAGCAGTATATGCAGAACGGTATAACTATTATGTTCTAGCCCTCTGTGATCAAGTGAACCCCAATATGACAGAGAGAGAACGCTTACGCCATGTTGCCCGCGGCCTTAAACCATCTTTATTGGAGCAAGCGCTCCCTGCAAATCCACAGACTGTAAATGACCTAATCATGTTTGTCCGTAGGATATAAACAGCTAGATATCTGGCTGGACAACGTGTTGCCTAAATGCAAAGACCAACGCCAAAACCAGTGTCTGCCGTTAACGATGTTAATTCACCAAACCCCATCAATAAGGTACGACTCAAGCGGTACAAACCTTACAAAAACTTCAAATTTCACACAATATCAACACAGTACATCACCTTGTGTGTCAGGATCAATGACCCCTAGACACGCTCGCGGTACTAATGCCGGTCATCACTTTACACGTGGCTCTTAGAGATCACGCGGAACTAATTTTTCCAGGTGACCCCCTAATGCTAATCAAAAAATCAGCTGGCAAACAAACAATCCAACAACTGATGGGCGACCTGTTTGTTTTGTATGCCACCGAAAAGGTCATACAGCCATAAATTGCAGGCTTAGACAAATTCGCCCAAACGGTCAAGGGACGTCACGGAACAAAAACTCGTGGCTTCAGTAATATCTAACACTCCAGACTTCACAATTTCACACATTCGCCCAATGAATGTACTTATGACTCAAGGAAGTCTACCTAACATTCAAGCAGTTAGCTTCTTATTCGACACAGAAAGTGCAGTCAGTATAGTACGCGAATGTTTTGTTCCAACACCTATTGCTCCAATAACTAATAGTTTATTCCTCCGCACAGCAGACAATAAATTACTAGACGTTTGTCATTCGACCCATTTTATGGTTGAACTTGCAGGAGTGCAATTCACAGAAGAATTATTAGTGGCACGAGAGTTCGCTCACGACTTTCTGTTAAGAATGGACTTTTTAAACAAATACCAAGCTATCATTAATCTTGCTTCGTACGGCATAACTCTTAAGATATCCGACGATAGTGCAGTACATATACAATGTGCCGAGAAACAAAATTGTCATTTGGCTCAGCATAGAACTAGAACGGGAACCTGACCCTGTAAATAAGGCATATTGTACAGAAGACATTCGTATACCTCCTTTCACTTTCATGAACGTACGAGTAAAAATTAATCTTGATATACCAGGACAAATTTTGTTAGAACCCAGAGACTGCATTTTACAAAAGAAAGGTTTACAAGTTTTGCCTAGCTTATTCGATAATGCAGGACAATGGGCAATACCAGTACAAAACAATAGTGCTGAACCAAAAGTTATCTTTGCTAGAACAACGATTGCTAATGCTTACGAAGAAGCCCTTATACAGGTTTCCAATTCGTCTTCTACGGATTCCCAGCCTATCGAGTTTGAAATCGCTAAATTTAACATAAATTCACAACTAACTTTAGAACAGAAACATCTAATGACTAGTTTATTACAGAAATACCCTCATGTCTTTGCTAAAAAATGACAAGAATTAGGTCAAACAGATATAGGAGAATTTAAAATAAATGTCATAGATGAAACACCCAAAACACAAAAACCATATCGTGTATCTCATACGCAAAGAGAAATCATAGATTCCCAAATTAAAGAAATGCTGGGATTATTCGTGGATCTCATAGTCCATGGAGTCTTACTTAAAACTAAAAGTGCTGAAATGAGATTTTGTATAGATTATAAGAAGCTTAATGCAGTTACAAGAAAACATCGTACCCCCTGCCGCTCATAGATGATTTGCTTAGTTACTTAGGCAACTCGCGGTGGTATTGTGGTTTGGATTTTTGAAGTGCATATTTTCATGTTCTTATTGCTGAGAAAAGCTTCGTTACAAGTTCTTCCCAGTATGAATTTAACAGACCAAGCTTCCGAATTGTTAAAGCTCCTAGGTTTTTCTCAGAAGTTTCTGGTAAAGTATTAGGTGATCTTCGTTACGAAAAGGCTCCAGTCTATTTGGATGCTGTTGTTTTTGCTCCAACCTTTCCTGAATTATTAACAAAGAAATCTTTTCTCAACCATGTAAGTATAACTTTAAACTGAAACCAAAAAAATGTTTTTGTATGTCAAAAATCAAACTACTAGCATTTTAAGTATCCGCCAAAGGTATAGAACCAGACAGTGGCAATACACGAGTTATTCAAAATTTGCCAGTCCCTAAGAATGTTCGTGACGTTAACAAAGTTCTTGGTTTAATTAGTTTCTATAGAAGTTTTGTCCCGAATTTCGCTTCTGTTGCTACACCCCTTCATGAACTAACTCGAAAAAACAAAGATTTTGAAAGGACATGAACACAACAAGACTCATTCGATAAGCTAAAACATTTACTAACAATTTCCCCAGGAGCCTATGCAGGACTACATACGGAAGCCTCTCCAGTAGGAACTGCTTGCGGTCTCTTGCAACGCATAAATGGCGAACTGAATCCAATTGCCTGTTGTTCGCGTTTCCTAAACAAACATGAAAAATTACAGTATCTCACAATTAGAATAATTGGAAATTGTTTACTGCCTGACACATTTTAGACAATACATATATGGCTTCCCCGTCAATATTGTGAGTTATCATCCTTCACTTTGTTTTCTTCGTAATTTATAAGACAGTGCAGGAAGATTAGTACGTTGGGATTTAAAACTTCAAGACTATGATTATTCCATCATTTACAATTCGGGTTCGAAACACACGGACGTGGACGTTCTTTCCCGTTTTTCAGTGACCGAACCGAACCCCCTAATCTTTGAACAAACAGATGAGTTATTAACTTGTCCATTAACCTCAGTTCAAGCAGCAAATGAACAAACAGCGGATCCCAAGTTGCTACCCTTAATAACTACGTTGGTAAATTCTAACCCAAACTTACCAAGTTACAACTACAGGCAAAAACCTATACTTTAACATAGGGAGTCCTGTACCGGAAACGCGCAGGAGGTTCAGGACCTTTGCACATACTGGTCATCCCTGATCAGCTGATACACGAAATCTTAACTTTATGCGGCCGCGCCGTGGCTCAGTGGTTAGACCGCTTAGCTCTCACCAAGGCGGCCCGGGTTCGATCCCAGGCGACCGCAAAGTGAGATTTGTGGTGGAAAACACGGCGCTGGGGCGAGTTTTCTCCGGGACCTCCGGTTTCTCCCGCTATCTCATTCCACCGGTGCTCCATCTTCATCTCATATACCATCAGTGTCACCGCCTGCGGTGTCGTATGTAGTAAAAGCGGGCGTTAACACTGCACATTAACGTCATGCAATACGGATCCTATCGACTCACATGGAGTTCCAGAAAGATTTTACAAAAATCCATTCTAGAAATTACTGGGTGGGGATGAAAAAGGATATTCAAAGATACGACCGCACGTGCCAATCTTGCCAAGGTCGAAGAGCGCAAGGTCTTGCCGGTCTTTTACAGCCGATTCCCGTAGCTTATATTGGAGAGATCTGGCTGGATCCATCCACCGTTCCAAAACAGGTAACACCATGTTCGTTCTAGCAACTGAATATTTTAAAAATCGGGTAGAAGCTCGTGCTATTCATAAGCGTTCTGTAGAGAAAGTGTCTAAGTTTATGTTAGAATAAATTATTTGTTGGCACGGGTCACATGCCGATCTCCTATCGGATAGAGGCCCTAAGTTTCTAAGTGACATCTCTTAAAATCTCTGGGAGTCCACCCATCATTCACCGCAGCCTATCGCCCAGCTTGCAACGGACTACTAGAACGTGCTATCCAGACCGCAATCACTAAGTTTTCACACTACGTCTCAAATATCCAAATGGACTGGAACGTGGCACTTCCACATTTTATCTTTGCTTATATTTCGACTAAACAAGAAACCACGGGAACGTCGCCCTTCTTTGTCTTGTATGGATGCAATCCCACCCTTCCCAATGAAGTGCAACCAAAATACACTACCGACAACCCCTTTGTCCAAACTACATAAAGGCGGATTCAGATAGCTCGCCAGCTAGCTAAGGATAAAATCAGAAGAAAACAAATTAAGTACAAAAAATTATTTGACAGAAAAAACGCACCATTAAATGTCAACCCGCACAGTTATTAAAAGTATTCATCCCCACAAAAATGAAAGGTAAAACGACTAAGCTTCTTCGCCGCTACCATGGGCCCTACGTCATTGTACAACAAACAAGTCCCGTATACTATCGCATTAAAAATGTTACTGTTCGAAAAATATATGATATTATAATTCTTGAGTCAAGACTACATCCCTATTATGCACATTGATAATTTATTGATAATACATTAATTTGTAGAGTGTCCATTTCAATTTCACTGCAATGACTTTAACATTGAGGATGCAGTATCATACCTCATATGATTAGAATGGGAACTAGTCAGGAAAAATACAGAAAAAAATCAATGATTTCGGGATTGTCCATCTCTACCTTTTTCCCTTCTCATGTGTTAAACTTTTTTGCTCCTAGATAGGTTACCACAACAAATGCTATATGGTTTTCCACTCCCTTTACAATAATTGGCATAAATTCGCACTAAATGAGATGATTTTACTATTAATCTGAATTCCTAGAAGTCATTACATTCTACACAACTTTTTTATCATTCTTAAAATATATCCTGGAAAACAAAGATACATACACGCATTTGATAACCCTCAACTAAAGCACTTAAAGTTTTTAAACTATTTTCCAACCCCCAGACTTAATATATGTGGTAGCGTAAACCCATAACACAAAAGAAGTTTCACAGCATGATTAATTAAAAATGCCCAAGTACGGCATATTTAAATAGTTGCATATTGAAAAGCCCACTTCCTACTGCACATTTAATATAAATAGTATGGTTCCCTAGTCATACTTAATTTCTGAAATAATCCCCTGAGTTATCATTATAACATTTAAATATCCGGCTAATTTTGATAGCCGTTACCAACTTGAAAACATTCACAACAAAGATTAAATTTACACCAAAACACGTATCTGAATTACCATGTTTCAAAATCAATATACCTCCTACGAAATTAGTATAACAGCATGTTTCGCTAATTCGCATTCTTAAATTCCTTAATTTCATACGACGCTCTAATTCCCCCGGCTTTAATCAGCTAATTGCAGTCGATGACAAGACCACATAGTTATTGTCGGCCATCTTGACTATTCTCGGCAGATCATTTCTTGGACATTACTGCTCTCTTTAGCAAAGATGGCGAATTCTTTTAGAGTAGACGACATCAGGTGATATGTTAATGTTGCATAAACACTCACACATAAATGAAATTATTATTTCTTCAAACATCAGAAACAATTAAACATTTAAATATTTAACTTCAACACTCATTTCTTTTACCAAAAATTAATATTCAGTGCCTATAATTCTCACTTAATAAATGGCTTTATACGAACTTTAAATTCTGCGCTACGCTCACGCGAGGCAGGAATCAATTCTTTTCGTAGTTACACGTACAAATCTTTACCTCGCCCACTCATGCTAAGCAATTCCAAAACTTTGGAACGCATTATACCTTCTACAATTTATAACTAACGAACCCCAACAATCAAAACAAAAAGAAAAATGTTCGTTCACCCTCACATGTAACTCCATTTAGAACACTGGATGTGCCTAATCTCACTCAAAACACTTTTCTCGTCTCTTGACTATAAATCTATAATTACAATGGATGGTATTTCACTGACCTGATTTGGACCAGCCAGCACGTTATTTCGTTGTATACATGCACAATAATGCACATTAAGTTCAATAAAATAGATATCAATAGCACCCAAATTATTAACCAGAATTTCACCCATTATAGAATGGAAAACGATTTAACACACTGTTACTTTACTGCATTTTCCTCTTCCAAAATTACAAACAAGTAGAACTAGCTCACAAATCTAATGATTACGCATTTTTACACGCTAGTACGCGATGCTTATGAGATTGCACGCTGCGGACGTTCATAGGCCAGTAATAAACTAAAATACTGACGTTGCGATTACACTGTGAAATATGAAACTTTACAAGCTAAACGTTGATCGACAGGAAAGACAAATGTCGTGTTCACGCTAAAGAGTAAACTTCCTTCGTGGATAAGTCCCTTGATTTATATCTAACACATTACTTATATCTTCAAGCAATACAACGTTATAAGTCATAGTTTCTGAATATCTATTATTTTTAACGTGTATTAATACATCTTTGCTACTACTGTTTAGTAAAAAGCCCTTTCCTATAACTAATTCCTTTCTAAATCATCACTTTTAAGAATGACTGGTTATACTCATTACTTCGCCTTACTATAAACTTTTACCTTGAAGTAACGTATTTAAAAGCCCAGGGAAAATTCTCCTTTCTTCAATAGTGCCATTACCATCCTCCCCAAAATACACAGACGGCTCCAAATTCCTGTGATGTTCTGGGTCTTGCAACGTCTCGGCAAATGGATTCTCCAGGCCTTAGTAACCCTACCAATCCTCCTGCAGAGTATTCGCCAGTATGACAAGGCACATATTCAGGTCTTTTCTTAATTCCTCCCTTCCGAGAAATACAAAATACAACACACCAGGGGTAACACATTTTAGTAATTATCAATCAGCTAAGAGTCCTATTACTTTATTTGTGCTTAAGAATTATATTTCATGATCTAGGTAACCAGCAATTAGGATTTCCGTAAACAAGTGCGTTTAAAGATATTCGATTTTAAGGGAACCCGCAACGTTCACTTAGAAGGATTTCTTTTCCTTCAAATAGTTGTCGAATTGAGTATTAACATGGTTTCACTGGAATTTATCGCAAGATCTCCAGAGGCAACTATAAAGAATATTTATGTATACCATGGTATCTTTCAAAGTTTCAAGCTTCCAGCCTTAAGAGCTAATAGTTGCTAGTGCTTCGTTTTATGGTATATAAATGTTAGAGCCTATAACCTTTGGTGATCCCGACACCCAAAGGTATTTAGGGTCCTTAAAAGTAGTTTGATGTGTTTAGATTTGTGTGTTTTAACAGGCATTTTCATGCAAGCGTTTACCTTGTAAACAATCACGAGCAAAGGGTACATAAACCACTGATCAGTGTAAATAAAGAAGCTCTGAAGACGAAATAAGATTAATGTTTGAGTCTGAGTGAAAGCTGCGCAGCGTGAATGTGAAGTTTGCCATGAGGGTTCGCCACCCTTTATTAGCTTACCTTAATGAATGACAATGGTACAATAGGCAAGAATAGAAATACATTCAAATCCTAAAATCATATAAAAATTGTAAGAGCTATAATGATTAAAGGGCAAAGTCAAAAAATGTCTTAAATCATGTGATAAGAAAGGCACAGAATTATTTTTAAACTCAGCTGTTACCTCAGGTTCTAAGTCGTAGAATTCAGATATGTTGCCCCAATTCACCATTAAGTATTGGTAAAGAAACCTATGACTTATCTTCATTGTCTGTCAAAGCAGACTGATCAACTTGATGTAATTATCATGGTATGATATTCTAAGGGTACTCCTCTTAAACCTGCAAGTTTCTCCATCAGTTACTGAACTTTTAATTCAGCCGGCAGCACATAGCTCAAATACATCCCTTGACGATATTCATTATGTATCTGAGACATGACCAATGACAAAGATTGCAGTATTCGTTTTGTTTACAGATCACAACACGATGGAATCTACTATTTACAATCTCGCTTCTTTTGCTATAACTTACAATCACCATGTTATAAAAACATTCCTAAATTTGTTTGGGATTAATAAACAAGAGACAACCCAATGCACTTTGACTTAAGACTGTTGTTTTTGACATCCAGTGACAGTAGGGGCACCATATCTACAGACAGCAGGATGAATATTGTTTATCGACAGTTTTGAACATACTGTGACTTTGTGGGTTCGTGAAATGAAAAGTTCAATTGCACCACTCAGAAATGTTCTTTATTTCCACCGAATTACAATCGGAACACTTGCCGATTACACAGAATTACATAATGCACACAATTACAATACACCAGTTCGTCTGTCACAGGTCCACTGCACGCACTTACGTACACGTACACAGTCCGTTCCCTCAGTGGGCGCTCCTCACGCTGCTTGCCAAGAACTGAACTGAACCTTCGGTCGCATCGTCCCTCTATTTATAGGTGGCTAAATGTTTCTAGAGAATTCTTTTCCATAGAGGGGGGAAATATTCTGGAGGTTTCGTGTTCTTTCAGGTGGCAGGAGGGGGGGGGGAAACGAAGATTCAGCCACTCCTGTGGTTTCCCCTCCCTCCACTCTGTCACGCCTCCGCAGGCGGTACCGATGCCACAAGCCCCCTCCACCGGCCTCCCCCTCGCGTAACCGACCGCAAGTTTGCCGATTGGGTAACAATACCTTTTTGAGACAAAAAAGAAATGAAACATTATACCTCTTGTTTAAACTAAACCAGCGAATGCGAGAGTTACTGCAGCTATACGTATGTAAAAAGATAGTCATAGGATATCGTTATAGATTGTAAGATACTTGATTGTATCAATGTGACATTAATTACCATGTATTATAAAAGTATGTTATGTAACTCTAGAAACTGTTACTCCAGTAGCATCAACAAGATTAATTGTAACAAAAAGAAAGCCATGGTTAACTCTGGTATTTGACTGATTTTATGACAACAGTAGACATTTGTTAGGCGTATGTCTAATGCAGTGTATAGGTGTTAATATGGCAAGTAATTAGACATAATTTTTGTAAATAATGTCCTATAAAGCATATCAAGTATTACTTACTATTAAATGTATTCAATTTTTTTTAGGTAAATTGTGGTAAATATTGTTGATGATTCTCTTTAATTCAATTGTATGATAGTTTTACGAATAATAGTTGAAATTTGTTCCAAGTTTATCATTACTGTGTGAACAACCATATGCAAATGGAACATCTATGGATTTTCCATAATTTATCTGCTTACGCCATTCAGCCATAAGTCAAGCATGAAGTATAATTTTTGTTTACTCTATAAATTTTAACCAAAATATTGTTTTCTGTTTCTTCTTCCCCTAAAACTAATTAATGGTTCCATATAATTTCATACATGTTCCATTTATGTTAGTTATATATAACCGTAATTTGTAACTAGATATAAGAAATGTTCATTTTGTAATGTGATACCTGAAAAGCCCTTCCATTTCCCTATATCCCCATGAACTTTAATCCATCCTCAAACCCATAGAAATATTCTTGTGCTTCAATCCTAACTCTGGATCATTTGTTTTTCTGTTGCGGTATGGATAAACGAACTCGTCGAACAATCAGAAAACACCACCACCATAAGGAGAAAGCAGAGGAGATACCACAGAGGCCAGGGACCCTAGCAGTTGCTCTTTTGTGGAAGAAGCAAGGCACCCCAGATGACCAAGTATCACATTAGGAATGGCGCCTAAGACCACCCCCATGTGGAAAGGCACCCAATCTTTCCAGAGCACCTCCTCAACTTCATTGACTCAAACCTATATCTGTGAAACCCTGGGTAAAAGACAAAGCAACTCTACCCAGCAAACTTTTACAGTGGCTTAAGTACTACAGTGGCTTTCATGTTCTCATTGACTCACCTGCAAGGACTCAGAACGAGCTAAGGTAGGCGAATGTAAGCTAAGTGGACAATTTTAAAAACCATAAATTCCACTTTCAAACTTTTCATCGGCTCTTCAGTACAGACTTTTCTAAGCAAAACCAAAGAGCACAGTACGCTTTCACAATATATAAAATAAACAGTAAGCCACAACTGAGTATCTTCATCGGCTTCCCTGCTTTAAAATACTAGTAAAAGGCAATCCAAGCTGCAGCAGGAAGCACATGAAATTTTCTTTTCATTTCTTTGGAAGCCACACCATAAAACTTACAATACTTGTGACAGCTAGGACCATGTTAGACAAACTTAAAGCAGCAATTTTAGCCCTTCAGTGACCATGTGTTGCGAAGTGTCTCCCAAAACTATATGACATAATTCATAGTGGTGGAAGAGTCTGTTTCCATGGAACTATGGACTTCATTCAACGTGAGATCCTTCAAAGAGAATCCGCGTTACCTCATTCCCATTTCCTGTCCTCTAATTTTCATTTTCAGGTGTTACACTTATGACTTTGAGAAAAAAGTCATGTATATGTAAATGTTTGTATTTTTTGCCCCTGGCAAGTATACAAGGTTGCCTATGTGCCCAGGCACAACATTTTGTAAGTGCAAATCATTCTTTTATGTATTCTCCACTTAAAAATGTGTATCTATTCCGTAAATATCAGTCGTTTGGATTTTCTGAGGGCAGCAAACTCTAAGCGATGGGGATTTGTTGCGTATAAGGTCTGAACAAGATTTGGAAAATATTTTAATTATTGGAGGTTGATATTTCATTTCGTGGTAAGCTCCAGGCTTTAGCAGGAATTAACAAGTTGAGACAGGTTGTATGACTCAGTGATCAGAGTAATCAGTGGTATTGACCTGCCAGCTAATGTTTTCTGTTAAATCACCAGAAAAATTAAGAAGAGCCATTCTTGGGTTGCACAAGATTGCACCACAGGATGTAAACCCACTTTGAGGAACCGCTGAGTCGTATGATATCATATATTTTAGAAGTCAGTTCTCTTTAAACGATTACAGCTAGTAAAGAAGGGTTAGTCAGTCATCAGTTGGTCAGTCAGTTAGTTAATCAGATCATTGTTAGTTGGTTGGAAGATTGGATGCTGCTGCTTTAATTTCATCATAGAATTGTTAATACCTCTAGAAAACTTAACTCATCAAAGTGAACCAGCCACATCTTGTTCATAACTCTACGCTACTCTACACAAATGTTATTTCTATTTATTGTGTATTAATTGATTCAGTGTCTTTCTTGATTGCATCCTTCATCTCTTCAGGATAAGGAGGAGCTTTATTTGATTTGATTTCCCCAATCTTTAAAATATATTTGTCAATGTCATGGAGACCCCATCACTTTAATTTAATCCTAATCATGTCCCCACTCTTTGACCTGTTTAGCTGTATCATCTGCTCCCTTATTCTTTCAGTAGCTACACCCCCAGATGTTGATTAGGTTTGTAAGTCCTTCACCCTCCTTACAAACCTGATTTGCAACAGTATTTTCTCGAATCATTCTCCTATTATATTAACAGTGAGTGGTTGAATAAAAAAGGATGAATCCCCAAGATTAACTTATAATAAATCTAACTGGGAGGGGTTTAAAAAGATTTAAAGAGCTCTGTGGAACTTAATGTTCTTTTAAAAACACCTCTCAACAGTTGGAAGCAGAGCTAGATTCCTTTGTTCCAATATCCAACAAGCAGCATGGAATATTAGCCCGCCAATAAGTAGAAATAATACAAATGATATTGTCTACCCTATGGAAGTGAGAGAGTTAACCTGGGAAAAAGAAAACTGCGGGAAAAGTGGCAGAGGACAAGGGTACCTGAAGATAAAAAGCAATTAAATAAAACCTGTAATAAAATAACGAAATTAATCAGTAGAATAAAAATAAAACCAGTCACTATCTATATGAAAGAGACTAATAGCTGATAAGGATACTAATTACTCCTTATGGAAGGCAATAAGGAGCATCAAGAGATCGCCTTATGTAATTCCATCAATAAAAACGGAGATGGAGCATGGACAAGAAGTGATAAGGATAAAGCAGAAATCTTTACCAATCATCTTGAAGAGATTTTTAAAACCTTACCCAGTCAAACGTCTGAAGTGCTTACAAAACAAGATAAGAAAATGAAAGGTAAAGAACTTAGGCGCGTGACGCTTAAAGAACTAAAATGGGAAATACCGCAGAATATAAATGCTAAAAGTGCACCAGGATATGATTTAATCACTGGAAAGATTCTCAAGTAATTACCAGAAAAATCTCTTTTCAAGTTATTATACATGATTAACGCAGCACTAAGACTTAAATATGTCCCAAGCCCATGGAAAGTAGCGCAAGTGTTAATGTCCTCAAACTTGGGAAAAATCCTAATGTAAAGGAATCATTCAGACCGATTTCACTTCTACCTCAACTTGCTAAGTTATTTGAGAAGTAATTGCTAAAGTAATTTAAAAGCCATAATAGACGAAAGCAAATTAATACCAGGTCACCAGTTTGGGTTTAGAAACATTCTACAGTCGATCAAGTATATCGTATTGTTGATATTATAGAGAGAACTTTTGAAGAAAAGCAAATCTGCTCTGGAGTGTTCTTAGATGTGGCTAAAGCATTTGATAAAGTATGGCACAAAGGTTTAATCTTTAAGCTTTAACGTGATCTTCCTGACCAGTGTTATCAAATATTGAATTCCTATATAGAAGGGAGATATGTCAGGGTTAAATATGGAAATGAATACTCTGAACTAAAGAATATAGCTACTGGAGTACCTCAAGGAAGTGTCTTGGGTCCAATATTATGCTTATTATTCACTAGGGATATGCCACATCAAAATGATGTAATAATGGCCATTTTGCGGACGATACAGGAATAATAGCACTAGGACATACAGTAGAGGAATCTGCACAGAAGCTACAGAAAGCTGTCAATAAAGTCATTCAGTGGACAAAGAAATGGCGTGTAAAATTAAATGAATGTGTTAAAGCAAGTCTGGACATATGGCATACAGCTATGGGGCTGTTCAAAATTGACTAACATAAAGCATATTCAGACGTTCCAAAATAAAGTTATAAGATCAATAGTCAATGCACCATGTTATGTGCGAAATAATCACATACATAGAGATCTCAAAATTGACACTGTCAGAGAAGGAATAAGAAAGCTTTATCTCATGAGTTTATGAGAACTGCTAGTGGTTTACCGAAAAAAATCGAGTAAGTTGGAGACTTTAGTATCATGTTGGCACGTTGGCCATAGTATCACAATGTTTAAGGCGGCTGGACGGAGACCAGAAGATGCGTGGTTCAAATCCCGGCTATGGCATTCAATTTTTCAGCCTGGCTCTGCCCTTTCATAGTGCGACCTACACACGGCTAGTGTGAAAGAACAATTAACTTCCATTAATTGTACCTAATAGTGGTCCGAACTATAAAGCCCGGGCCTTAAAGTGCTTACAGCATAGTAACTCGCCATTAAGGTAGTTGTCTTATGCGTTTATGAGAACTCCTAGTGGTTTACCGGAAAACACTCGAGTCAGTTGTAGAATTTAATATCATGTTGGCACGTTGGCCATAGTAGCTCATGGCTAGAGCGTATGGATGGAGACCAGAAGATCCGTGGTTCAAATCCCAGCTATGGCATTGAATTTTTCAGTCTGGCTCTACAGTTTCATAGTGCGTCCTCCACACATATAGTGTGAAAGAACAATTAACTTCTCTATACCGTCTCTCTAATCTCTATACAAATCGCCAGTCGTAAGTTTCTCCCATATTAGGTATAGTCCATAGGAGGAAATTGGAGTGATCGATGTCTCAAATAGTTGCATGGCTGTCTCAGTTTTAGTCTTGTAATGTTTCTGATATTAAAAATTGCTCTTATAGCTGCTGATGCTCTCTCCTGTATGTGTGTACTGAAAGAATTTGCGGTTGCCTGCAGTGTAATGAGTAAGCATTTGAATTTTTTTACTAGTAGCATCGGTTCTTCGCCTTGCTTGAGGGTGTCACTTGCCGATAGTCTTCCGCGTCTCCTGAAGACCATTTGTACTGACTTGTTCTTATTTATTGCGAACTAATTTTCATTTGCCCATGTTTGTATTGCCGTGTTGGATTGCCTGTTTGTTTGCTGTTCCGATGGCCATGTCGTCCGCATGCGATATCAGAGTGCTTCCTTCCATTGCCTCCCCAACGTCTCCTGTCATTATATTAAATAGCAGCGGGCTAATAGAGTGTCCTTGCTTCAACCCATTGATTTGTATAATGTCGGCTGTTATTGACACTTCATCGGTTATCTGGAACCAATTTCGCCTCTTTATGTCTTCTATAACTCCATCAATGGGGTGATAGTTTCCATTCATGACCTTCAGCTTACTTAGTAGTAGTTTCCTATTTACGTGATCAAACGCTGTTTCATAATCTATCAAAACCGCATAGCATTTCCCTTTCGGCTTGCTAAGGGCTTCTTCGATCTCACGTAATAATGCTGATATATCCTTATACTGTAGGGTGGATATACCTTTCATGAACCCGAACTGGCTTTGTGGTATGCTTGTTTTGGAGATGCCGGTCTATTTGTTAGTATCTTCATAAACATTTTAAATAGGTTGTTTTCCGGAACCACCCCTCTGTAGGAGTTCATATCTTCCAAGCTTCCTTTGTCTTTGTATAGAATTTTCAGGGTTGCTCTTCTCCTTTTTTCTGGTAGGGATCCCATTATCAGACATTTATTAGATAGCTCTCTCCATTCTGTTTAAAATATGTCACCCGATGCCTGCAGATATTCATACACTGCTTAGTCCCGTGAGTGGCTTTTCTATCTTTTCTTCTTCTTCTTCTTCTTCTTCTTCTTCTTCTTCTTCTTCTTCTTCTTCTTCTTCTTCTTCTTCTTCTTCTTCTTCTTCTTCTTCATCTTCTGCGATTCCTTTGGTGATTTCTTCCTCGGTGATTTCCATTTCCCGGTCCAATATTTCTGCACTCACGAGGGTACTTGCTTCGTATGCTTCCGTTCTATTTCCCTTGTTCAGTATTTGGATGAAGTGATTTTTCCAGTTCTCAATCGGTTTTTCCTTCATCATTCCCCTCTGTTTCCGGTTTAATGTCCGGAAATGGTCTGCTTCTTCTACCATTTGTTCTGTTATCTTTTCACGCAGTTTTCTTTTCTGACTTTGATTGTGTGTTATACTGTTTTCCTTTTTCGACATATCGTGTCAAATCTTCTGGATTTTTGGATACCTTCGCATTGGCTAATGCCTGTAGCGTGTCCTTCCGTTCTTCGTAGCACATCCTATCAAACCACGGTTGTGCCCTTCTTCTATTCTTATTGACAAGCGCTCTTTATGAGGTTATTTGTTACATGAAGTGCGCTATCCAGCCGTACTTTTATTCTCTCTCTCTCTCTCTCTCTCTCTCTCTCTCTCTCTCTCTCTCTCTCTCTCTCTCTCTCTCTCTCTCTCTCTCTCTCTCTCTCTCTCTCTCTCTCTCTCTCTCTCAATCTCTCTCTCTCTCTCTGTCGCATCCTCGATGCTCTTATTATTCTGTATTTGTTCTACATCCAATAGTCTTGATAGTCCGCTCTGTGAGCTATGCTTGTTCTGTCTTACCTTCGGCTTTTTCCTTTCCAGCCTCGTTGATATGGGTATATGTTTTCTCATGTATGGTAAGTTGCAGTACCATAGACCTTTTTGTTCTATAGGTCTTAAGCCTTTCCTCTGTACATCAGCAGATCTATAGCACTTGTTCCGTTGGGCACTATATTATGTTGGCATTTCTCTCTTGTTTCTTAGTATAAAACCCTCATCTCTTATGTCTACAAGATTATTTCTGTCGTTGTGTTCATATTGTCTATCCTGCAGTTGAGGACTCCTACTAGTATAACTCTTTTATCTCTTCATATGTCCGTTATTGTATCATTAAGGTTTCGATCCTTTCTCCGTGGTTGCTTGCGGTCTGGTGTATATAACAGTGACTATGATGTGGTCTGTTCTCACTGTAAGTACGTCTTCCTCTTTATGTATTACTTTAAAGTTTCTTTATGATAGCCTTAGAGAGCACGATAACTCACCTGTTGGTCTTCTGTCCATTTTTCTTACGCATGAATGAGCCTGTAATATCCCTCTGTATTACTAGGCTCCATTTCAAAGGTCTCAGAGAAAACCAATATGTCATGTTCAAGTGAATATCACTTTTCTATGTGTTAAAGGGAATTTTTGAGTCCTTATGCAGTCATGGTGCATGTTCCAGTTAAGAAGATTAATATTTGAGTGATACTCCATTTTTGTATGCTCTACGATAGAGGAAACGTCTTACAACTATTTCTGGCCAGAAACTGGGGTCGTCTGCTTCCCCTAGGTGTTCTAAGGGGATACCCAGTTTAAAGGCTTTGTTCTTTTCCCTACTCTCTATTTCATCATAGATTGTGTTACTTTATATTCCGTTTTTGTGCACGTAATTTTTTTTAACTTTATCAGCTGTTATATCTTCTTTGTTTCTGCCTAGGAATTGGCACGCACATCTCTGCGCTGCTCGTATGTCCTCATCTGTTCCGGCTTTTGCTCCATTGTTTGTTTGGCTCTTTGTGCTCTATTGGTTCTGTTATTTCTACCGCAAGCCACTAGGGTCCACGTGTCCTCAGCTTCGTTGGGCGAGTTTCCGATTAACTACATGGTGCGACAGAAAAATGTATACACATCTTGAAGCGTCAGAGAAACTGTATTTCCAGTGCTGGGAAAAAGTAATATTATTTTTCTTCAATAGGTGGCATCAGAAATTTCACTCTGTTACTGAATGCAGTTAGTGGCAAGGAAGTTATTGCAAGATGGTGTACGTACGTTTGAGCTTTATTATCCTACTTACTCTCTAGATCTTATGCCGCTGGATTCCTTCATATGGGATACAGTAAATGATGAGGTGTAGAAACTAAACCGTCTAATCTAGAAACTTTGGAATAAGATTCAAGTTAAGTGCGCAGAAATTCTATTGGACATATACGTAAGGATGTATTTTTATACGTGGCATATGACTGTTACGCAGTAGTTTATGGTCGAGTTCACTTGTTTATTTGAAAGAAAATGTGGTGTCAGGTTAGTCATTCGTCATCTAACCCACTAGCTTTATCAGTAATTTGCTAGTGAAAGCAAAGATATTACCCCTACCATTGATTCGCATGACGTCACTCGTTCATATCCGAGCAAGGTCATGCGCCACGTCTACATGCGCCATTGAAGCAGTGATGACTCGTACTCAGCAATGTGTTGATATGGAAGGCCACCAGCTTGAACAGTGATCACATATGCATCAGAAAGTGCATTTATGTTTCAAATTACACTTTAAGTTTTCCATTTCCATCAGTTGAACCTTGTAGAATAGAACATACATGGTGTTCATTTTTATTCGTTTTTTCACGCCCTCCGGTAGAGTAATAATTACGTCATAGTTGACTGGTGAAAGTATCGTGAAATCAGAGTGCCTTCTACGGAGAAGAGGCGGTAAATTTTGCGAAACAATAAGCAAATTACACCGCTCTGAGTGTGGTTGCGCTAGTAGCTAAACAACCAGCCTCCCCCTTTACCCCTCTTACGGTAATCGTAATTAACACTCTACTACATACATATGTATAAGTAGCACGCTTCTACTCTAACGGTTACCATCATGGATTTGAACACATAGCACCGCGTCTTCATGGTTGAATGCTACTTTCGTACCGGCATTAAAATTGGTGCGTTATATAAATATAGTTTAATCTGCTGCATAGAGGATTTTATGCAATGCTATCCGGCATTCACACACGTTCCTCGCACCGTGATGTCGTACCGTCAATTTGACATTCTTTTGTTTGTAGCATAAGCGCTTTATGTTTTATCAGTATACGATACAATTTTTCTCTCATTCTCACGCTTAATTAAAATGTCTATAAATGCTGGTATCCTTATGTCTCTAAAAACCAGTAGGTACTTCAAACAATTGCAAGAGACAGGATCGCAACAAGAGAGACGCTGGACGCTATAAATAATATTGTGTCAGAAAGGCTTCAGACATCTTTGCGGCAGCTAGTTTGGGAGATGGGACTCGATTGGTTCTTGTCATGCGGCAGTAAGGAAGGTGCTGCAACTTTAACCATATAAAATCACACGATTGCATAAGTTGCGAGAGTAATACCTAACGGTCCGTATAAATTTTTACAACTACTTCCTGGAGTACTTTGAGGATGATCAGCAACTCGATTTGTTCTTCATCTCAGACGAATGCTGGTTCGAGCTGATAGCTTGTTTCAACACATAAAATCCTCGTATATGTGGCTCTGAGCCTCCAAATCAATTTGAGGAAATCCCACAGTACTCAAAAAAATTGGCGCCTGGTCAGACATGTCACGACAGCGAATAATCCGCCCAATATAATCCCTTCAAATCCCTTTGAAGGAAGATTAGACGCTCGACAATATAGGGAGGAAATTTCAACCGAGTTTATAGTTAGTTAGTTACTAACACTCCCCACATGGCAACCTTGGCCTTCGGGGTAACCTCACCCCACCAAGTGATGACCGGACCCATTTCTCAGGTGGAGGCACCCAGAGGGCGGTGTCCATTACCTCCGATGATAGGGTGATAGTGAAGATGGCGGTGATGTGAGAGGACCTACAGTTTTTACCGTGGACTCCGAACCACGTTGGGTATAGGGGATACTTCACGTGTGCTAGACAGAGGTGAAGGCGTGGATAGGGCCGACTTAAAATCGCCAACCCCAGAGCCGGGAATCGAACTCGGGACCCTTAGAACGGGAGCCGCGAACGAAACCACCGCGCTACCCCGGCGCCCCCTCAACCGAGTTTATTGACCAACTGAATGAAAATGAAAGATTCGATGGTTGGTTCCATACAACATACTACATACTGCACATACCGTGGTACAATTGCTTTCCTTGAAAATATTTTCCTGGGAGGTAAGACGGCAAATTTCCTATTGTGTTTTCCGGAATGTGCTCAGCATGAATAATAGTTTTATCTTCAACAGATTCATTAGTAATCTTGTGTGGCCACCAAGATTTCCAGATCTTACCCCGTTGGATTTTTTCCTCTGGGGTTATCTCAAATATCGGGCTTATTGATGTGAAACGAGACTTTAGAGCAACTGCAGCAGCTAATCATGTATGAGATGACCACGGTTACACCTGTGATGCTGCAAGCTGCATATGAGCATATGGTGAAAAGGGTAAGGAAGTGTCTTATTCTCAATGGCGGTCACCTTGAACCATTCGTTTAAAGAAGCGCTGATATTTAATTTGCCACATTGGCTCAGCTTTACTTATTTATTTCTTTATGTTCAGCTACTTCTTGCTATTTAAAACTGTTCAGAGAAGTTAACGTTTAACAGTTATTGGTTTCATTGTTTTATAAACTTATAGAAGCAGCTCTTGTGCGGTTGATTTATATTTGTTTCTTGCCCGCCTCCGTGATTTCAGGTTGCCTGCTCCTCACACTCAAGAGTTCACGAGTTCGAATCTTGCTAAAGATGAGTTACCTGGATAAGTTATTTTTCAGGGTTTTCCATTATGCCTGACATTTCCATTATGTCAGGTAACTCTGAGCCTTAGAGATCCTGGACTCATTTGATCAGCATATAACCCGTTTCATTCATTAATTTATTCATGCATTCATTCATTTATTTATTCATCGTTGGATATGGTGAGCACTGTTGAAAGGACAAAAAGTTTTCTTTACTAAAATGTTTTGAAACTAATACTACTATTAATTTCTTATTCCTTTGTTAAATTATGCTAAGTTATGTATCTTCACAAAGAAACAACAAATTGCAGGTAGTGTTTATATTGTTGAGTCATTTATAGTGTTCACATTCATTAAAACAAACTACAACGGTTATCATATCTACGCACCAGGCGAAATAACGGACCTTTATATTACGCGGGCAGGACCCACCTCTCAAATAGTATATTTACCTACCAGTAGAGAGAGGCTTCAAGGCTGCTGTTAGCATATCAAATACGATCGCAAGCCGCTAAGAAGAATCGTATATAAACTCGCTCCATCAGTGATACTATTGATGACGTCAAATTTTGCGCGGTAAAATCACAGATAAAAATGAACACCATGTACATTTTGTTTGACGGTTCAAAGTGTGTATACATTTATTGACCCACCAGTATAAAAGTTATAAATTACAGCACATAAACAACACATAAAGAGCACATAGGCCTTTCTATACCTATAGCCCGATCCATATAAACCTGAACCATTTCAATAGGCCGTAACTTTTGAATCAATAATAGGATACACTTGCAAATTTGGGACAATATAACATACAATTGGGACATTACATTACACTATTTAAATATGAGAGAAAATGTTGGAAGTATCTTCTACTAGCATCTATGTATCGTTGGTACCATTTTCTTTGTCACGACTGTAGACACTGAATTTATATGGGTACCTTCAAGACACTTGTGGAGTAACTTGGTGATATCGAATTGAGAGAAGATTATTCCCAGCAAGATGGAGTAACGTGCGATACATATAATGACAACATGGAACTTGTAACCACTTTCTTTGATAATCGAATAATCTCAAAAATCTGTTGCCCCCCCCCCCGCAAATTCCCTGATCTAACCTCACCGGATTTCTTCAGGTGGGCGTGTCTAAAAATAGTGTACAAGAATAGGCCACGGACAATGGATGTTCTCAAAGAATCCATTCGAACCGAAATAAGTAACATCGGCGAGGATACTCTCCGTAAAACATTTGAGAATATGGTGAGACGAGTGCAAACATGTATAGATGCTGGTGGAGGACCAATTGTGCAATTGTGCATTATATTCTCCCAAAGTTGCACGTATGTCCTATTATTGGTTCAAAATTTATGGCCTACTGAAGTAGTTCAGTTTTGTATGGATCACACTATATATTAAAATTCGCTTTTCGGTGCTCTGATGGACAGTTCGTATTTATGAAGACCGCAATAGAGGGTAAAAGATAATCTTCTGTTAACTCAATTTTATTTCTTAATCATAACTTTTTATGTAATTCACGAAAATTGCATCTAATGAAGTATATTTTTTCCAATATTATAATAAATAACTGCTGAGTGTGTAAACTTCATATTACTCTGAAACAGGCCAAAGTGTGAGAATCTTTCAAGAATATGTCTTATGCTTAAGTGATAAACTAAATGTTTTGTGTCTGACCTCATGTTTTTCTAATCTATAAATTATTAATGTTAATTGAACAATCATTACTTAACAGCATCTTCATTTCATCTAAATAACATATTCAACTATCTCACTGACACCTCACTGTGGAATTTTTGGCAATGAGCAAGCAGATATGTTGGCCAAGAAGGGTTCCAAAATATCTCAAACAAGGAAACAAAATATCCCCTATGAAACAGTTAAAAGATTAATAAAAAAACATCTTCACAAATCTATATAACAACTATCTAGTTTCCTCTGAAAACCTTAATTGGAAAGATCTCCAAAACAAACTAAAGACAATTCCTCGAAAATCTTCAGTAGCAATGTTTAGATTAATCACAGGCCACGATTGTTTGAATGGACATTTATTCAAGATTGGATTAACAACTTCTCCACAGTGCTGTTTATGTGGTAAAGACGATCAAATGAGCATCGATCATCTAACTATGTGAAACTCTCCAAAATCAAGATCTAATCTCCAAATATTGGGAAGCAGGAATAAAAATGATTTTATTATCAAATTCTGAGCATTAAATACACACACATATTCAACTAAATTTCATTATTATTAGAGTACTATTACACAAAATCGGAAATACAATTCTTTGTACTTCCCATACACTTATATTTGGTGTGTCTTTTGTAGACAGTAATATAAATTATATTATTAAACTGTTTTCCCCGAAACAACATTCTTTGACGTCGTTTTTATCTTACGTTACGAATTGGACTTTTATATTGCAAAATTAGTGCATGATTTTAGTTAAGTATTTAATAAAATACACATCAAGATAAATATGAAACTTTCAATTATTTTCATTTTAAATAATGAAACCATTTCTTTGCTCTACAGCATCATATACTGCTCATTTTTTTCTTTAATACACTATTTCCTTTATTGTTCGGAGAAGGAAACCAGCTTGTGCTGAACAAACGAAGATTTGCTGGTAATTCATCTTTAATAGAAAAGTAACGTTTTAAATATATCGTCTTATTAACGTCAACATTATACATATCGAAGTAGTTAATTTTCAGCTGTGAAACTTACGGAATACACGTAGATATCCTCACCTTTTCGGTACCCTTTTCGGTTCCACTCTATGTACCTGATGCTAATGTTCGTTCTGTGAGTTCAAAACAGACTTTTGCACTCTGACATGCATTTGCTTTTAGCACCCTAACTTCTTTTGTTCTGAAATCGCTAACCACTTTCCACAGATCCTAAAAATGCGAAAGCAGCTGGTCCATTAGATAATTATATGTAGGCTTGCAAACGGGTGCAGCAGTTGTCGTGAACTTTTTTGATACATAGTATCTGGGTCTGAAACAAATTAATTTTCAGTGAAAATTTTTTGGAATGAGTTTACATCTTTTCCTTGTTGGAACAAATTGCAAAAGTGAGTTATTGTTAAATAAATACAAAATAAAGGTATATTTCTTAAAGTCATGCACGTTTTAGAGCTTGGTAATCAAAAATACGTGCATTGCAATAAGAATTGTGTAACCTAAAATACATTTAGAATACTGTGTGTGTATGTGTGTATGTGTGTGTACATATATGTGGTGTTGGTGCTGGTAGTACAAACAAAAAATCTAGGACGAGTAATAGTAGATATGCGAATATAAGACTCTATGGATATCGTTTGGCGCTTGTATTTGATTATTTTTATCAGTGTAAATTGACGATACATCCTTTCATTCAAATATATGTTATTTCCTATAAATTTTGGGGCACAGCCAAGATGGATGGAGATTAATACGAAATAAGAAATACAGAAGATGTGGGTTAACGAAGATACGACGCAACTGTAAAGACGCAACGAAGAGAAGACGCATTACGCCGTAGATGTTTCAAGACATACGGTAAGACTGGATAGGCAAGAAATCTCAAATCGAGAGTACAATATATTTCTCTATGATAAGGAGTGAATATTCTAGTCGGATGCATGCTGCTAATTTGTAACTAGAAGAAGAAGAATCTATTGCGAGATCAAACTTAGGTGAGATAGAAAGGATTAGAATAAATATTTCGACGCAGTCAGTAGCCCTAACACGATTAGTACAACTGAGAATTACAAATGGCGCCCAGTACCCTAGCTGCCCTTGAACATTTTCCACAAACCGCTGTCTCTGAACCGCATTGTCCACGGCAGAAGGTAGCACATCCTCTCTTACTCACGTGATGCTTTATGCACTTTATTAACGTTTGCAAAACTAGTCAAGAATCTACGATACACCTTGCTCTTTCAATAAGGGCACCTGAGGTGACACCTGATGAACGAAAAAGGCATTTTCTAGCATATTCAGGAGTGGTATGTTCAATTATTGGCGACATGACATCGGAGGACTCTGCACTAAAAAGTGACTGTAGTAAAGTGTTCCGGAATTAAGGTTTAAAGCTTTACTTATACTCGCAACTGTGATAAATATATTGTGATACTGATAATGAGATTGGCATGCTTGGTGAATACATTTTTCAGTACCAATATCTGTCGCTGTCTTGCGAGCACTACTTAACAAATTCGTCTCCGCTGCTTAGCAACAACTACAACAAACGATCTTTGACACCTGTAAAACAGAAATAACACTTAATCAACAGCCATGGACCAGCACTTCTGAACAAAGATGGCGATGTACGAAATAATAATTTGAGACCGCTTTCGCTGAACTCCAAAGTTCTCACAAGGAAACTATTACATCCGCATACTTGTATGCCCTTGAGCGTTTGATGGCATCATCTCTGCTCTATGTGGGGTCTGTTTGTCAAAAAGTGGGTGCGGAGTATAGCTGGAAGTACCCGAAAATGAGTCCAGAATATAGACATAATAACACGCATGGTACGGGAGGAATTGCTACTCCTGACGAGTAGCGGTCTACACATTGCATATGAAGGAGCGCCGTTCCCCCAACCACTCCAGAGCTTACGAGGGATGTCCAGATCTACTTGTCAGGGGTCGCATGCAGCAATTTTTAGGCTCAGTTAGGGGCGTTGCGGTTCTGCTACCCAGCAGACTTCTGGTGCACATGGTTTATATACAGCAGGCATTATACCTTTTAATTTTCATGTGCGTAATGGTGTGAATAGCATGATACAGGTAGACCGCAAACAAAATGCAGTCGGTGTGCTCATTCGGGAGGAGAGCTTTCTCCCCTTCTACACTGTCCAAGCATCACGTGACTCCCACCGCTCCCTTCCATGCAAATGAAAGAGTGCAAACGTCACGAAATGCACGTATTTTAATGCTGTTTTGTTTTTCAAAGTTAACAGAAAATAATTACCTCGGATATGACCTCACAACCTATCAACAAAAAGACATAACCATAGTTTCTTTAAATCCTGAGGAACAAAGAAGTGAGTCGGCAGAAAATACAAAGAGTGAATGTAACAGTGAATGCGAAAGCGAGTTAAACAGATAACGAGTGCAGCCCGCGCGATGGAGAAGAGGCAACCTAAAATGACGATAGGGGAGAAAGCTAGAGAACTCCAGTGGTGGTAAGACACGCCTTCAACTGCATTTTGTTCATGGTATAGTTATAGTTTCCTTATTAGTTCAAGTATAGTGTCACACAAGCTAAGCCAGTAAAAAGACTGAAACGTTCCACACTGAACCAGTCATACGTGGTGCTAAGCTAGACTCGCAACCTCGTGCTAAGCTCGTCAACCAATATTCATTCTTGTCAGCCTCTGTATATATGTCGTACCGTTAGCCTCTGGATAGATGGGAACAATACAATTACAGGAATGTTTCTATTCCTTTTTTGCCCAACCGCCTCTCTTGTCATCGTTACCTTAGTTCATGGATGTTTATTACGAGAAAGCGAATTTATTCCATACGTGGTTAATTGTAATAAGGCAAGTGGTTAAGGATGATAATATCAGCCACAGGCGAATCCTATCGCAAGGTGGAAGAGGGGAATCTCAGCCTTATAAGAGTTTTACATTTCAGATTCTCTTACTTCATATGTATATACCAGGTGAGTCAGCTGCCCCTATTTACTCTTATCTATCCCACCCGCAGTTTATAGTCTAGTATGGAAACATTGACCCTATTAGCCCAAAAGACGTTACTGAAGCTCTGTTCCTCCATTCGGTATTGTACGATGCTACCTTAATACTTACAACCCGAATGAGGTCAAAGAAGCTGCGAAAAGCTGAAATAAACGACGAGTTTTCATGCATATAATACTAGCAAGGCGATAAACGAACACTTTTGCTACGAGAGAGGTAGAATATGTGGCTGCTGGTCGAGATGGTTAACTGTGGGCATATGGTGCTGAAAGGGCTAGGCTAGAAATGGTGTCACATTGCTTTGCTTTTCTTTCCCGTTTCTCCTAGCATTGTCTGCAATTTAGTTACTAAAATAACAAAAACTAACAATAAACAATAAAATTTTATATTGTTGATATTGGTTCTTTTGTGAGCCAAGACACAAGAATGACAATCCCATAATTAGGGATCATGCTTAGCTCCGGGACCATTTATAATCAGTACCATATCAGGAGTTGTAAACCATATTACGTAATTAGCTTTCATTTTTAGGAACATAAAATGTTTCATGCTTAAATATTATGTTTCACTTCTTTTACTGACAAAGGACTTGTGAAAGTGTTAACTATTCGGTTAAACAGGAAAACAAATTGTCAAAATGTGGATTTCATCAACACAATAAATGTTCAAAATGAAGACCCCCAATATTATTTGAGAGGTTTCAAATACTGATATACCTACATAGATAATGAATGTTCATTTACGCCTAACATTGACGCAGACGCAAATGGCTGAAGTCAATTTGTATTTATGAAGTGTTTGGAACTTGGTTCAGTGGGTCAAGTACAATACCGACTGCAATAAAATATCCTCTATAAACTATAAATTTATATCTGCCAGCGGAAAACATTGTGCTTGATAAATACGTATAATGTTATAACAATGTTACTTGTATCCCAATATCAAATTTTGAACCACAAGAGGTAAAACAAAGGGTAATAAAATTTATGAGCTGAAAATGAAGATTCGGAACCAAAATTATAGCGGCAGAGTGGCAAGGAAACCTGTATAATACTATTTAGCCAACGCTACCCTGCGAGCTCAAGTTTCTATACGAATATGTAACCGCTGAACTCAGGGTGACACCTCGAATGTTTACACGCTTTTTACAGCTATATACAGTGTTTGGGGCTACTTTTGGTATTTTTAACGCAAATAAAAAAACTGCATCCACCATTACAATTACTAAATAAGCTGAAAACTGTCGTAATTTGTGACAGAAGCAAAACAATCTATCTAATTCTTAGTACTTTTTGACTTGGCTGTACAGCGAAAACACGTGTTCGCTGAAGATTTAAATCAAATTGGTCCCAGTGTGTAGATCCGCCATTTTGTGTTTCATGGTTATTGTTAACTTATGCACGTGCTGTTCTTTCAGGAGAGTGTTTAAAGGAGTGTGTGGAGGTACGCTAATGAATAAAGGTTTGCAAATTCGTCCAAAACTTAGACTGGAGCTCTCTGTATCTGGGTATGATGCTTTTGGAATCGAAAAATATAGTGATTCCTTTCTGTCCCATGCAGTACTTATGCACTGAGTTATCTATCCTTTCTCTATAAACTGCTCTGCAAATCATCCATTAGACCACCTTGGTAGCATGGTGGTAGCATGTCTGTCTCACGTTCAAGAGGTCCCGAGTTCGAATCTTGGTCAGAGTGGGTTTCCTGGATAAGGTTTTTCCGAGGTTTTCCCTTATCCTTAAAGACGAATGTTGGGTAACTCTAAGCTCCATGGACTCCGGATTCACTTGAGTATCATTTCATTTATTCCATTCATCGTCCGATATGACTAATTACAAAAAATGATAATCCATTAGAAGGCATTTAAGAAAGTCATAAGTCACTTATGTCACTTAGTAAGTTGCATAAATTCAAAAATAAATAGGGTCAGCTGATTCATCTGGTATATATACTTCTCGCACGACTGGAGTTTAACTAATCAGGGATATTGATCATGTGACATTCAATTCTCATAAAAAATAGAAGTTTTCATTGTTATTACAATGTCTTAAATTTGAATTCACCTTTTTATTGGACTATATACCTTAGCTATATATATCCTTACCTTAAGCTGCAGACCACTACCATCCCAAGTGGTGACTAATTGGAACGTCGTCATGGCAATATTTACTTGTATAACGAATAGAATTGCATGTACCTCTATACATTCGGTCAAATATATTCATTCTCAGATAAATCTCTGAGCAGATTGGAAAAAAGAATGCGAATACAGAGTGTACAATGAATAGATACACGTTTCAAATCTTTTATAAGACTGTACTGAATGAGCACGTTGCAGACAAAGGACCTGCAGCACGATACCTAACGCACGGTATTTTTACTTTGTGTGCTGTCCCTTCACAATAGGCAGAACTAAGCTGCTTTGCATTTCGACAGAATCAGCAGGACAAAGTTGATGGACCGCAGTTATTTTGGTCCAGGTCCCGCAGTGCTGGAGCGTTAACTACATTACAAATGGACATCCAAAGCACCTAAGTTACTCGTTCCATGAAACCTACTTGACATCAATAATCAAACTGCAAACGTTAAAATAAACATGGTGACGTATAAAGTTTAAAACCGTGAGATCCATTCTTTAGATAAAACAAGTTTCCAGGAAACTTTAATGCTTTTAAAAATTGATGCCTTACTCTCAGGCCGAAAGCGGTATATTTTAAAGCGTTGTTTGTGTGTAATTCTTTGACTTAGTTCGTATTGACAAGAAATGAACTGAGTGGATTCCTATAATATGTTGGCTTTCAACGAGAATGGATTATATGTCAAGGTAACAGTTATTAGAAAAGAGCAAGATGTTCTGAAGTTGGGAATGCGTAGTAAATGTTTTCTTTTCCTTCTCTACGAAAGACTAAGAAAGTGTTTTCAATTTTATGAAGAATTTACGCTTTGGGATGCTATTTTCTGTATCTCATAGTACTTATTTTACTTCTGCGCGCGTAATTAACATTAAATTAAGAACGCATAAAATGATAGAAGAAATATTAAGCGAAGTTAGTTTGACACAATAAACGGTGGATCAAACAGGCACTGAATTAATACGCAAACTAAATTATTCCATTTATATTATGAATTGTAGCTGAAATCAACGCTGTATCTGAGTAACAGTTTCTCGAAGCACCTGCTATTGATTTAGACCAGCTCCACACACCTCAAAGCTTGACAAACATGAGTAAGCATCATTTTCTACTGCCAGACTTCCAGTATGTTCGACTAACTTCATGTGTCTCCATAGAGCGCAATCCAAAAATCAGAAAACTTGATGGTTCTGTAACTGTACATAGCAACGAGCATTGGAATAATTTAGGTCCACAATGATTTATCTCTTTTCCATGTCCTTTACATAAACTACTCTTTACATAAACTACCGTAACGGGATCCATATAAAGCTAATTCTCATGTATTTATCAGAGAATTACAACTTGAATTCTACCACTACGCCAGTTTATTAATTACCACTTTAGGGAATTTTATTAAATATGATGGAAGACATCAGAAAAACATGTGATAATATCTGGATAACCTAATCCATCGAAATACCTATTGCAGCTTAGTGGATGTTTACTCGTATTGTACACTAACGTGAGATAGTTTAATGACAATTTTTACCATCGTCAACAGAGAGAGAGACATAAATAATACGAAATTTTATATAAATTAATAACAGTGAATTAGTGAAGCAAACACCAAGTGGAGGTTCAAAGCACAACTCTAAGTTGAGTTCTTTAGAGCTGAAGATAGAAAGGTATTTGACGGTTTTTGGTCAGTTATTTCATCACCATCACCATTACCATCACTATCACCACCATCGTTATTGGTGTTATTGTTATTGGTAGTGGTAGTGGTAGAGCCATTATTATTATTATTATTATTATTATTATTATTATTATTATTATTATTATTATTATTATTATTATTATTATTATTATTATTATTATTATTATTATTATTATTATTATTATTATTATTATTATTATTATTATTATTATTATTATTATTATTATTATTATTATTATTATTATTATTATTATTATTATTATTATTATTATTATTATTATTATTATTATTATTATTATTATTATTATTATTATTATTATTATTATTATTATTATTATTATTATTATTATTATTATTATTATTATTATTATTATTATTATTATTATTATTATTATTATTATTATTATTATTATTATTATTATTATTATTATTATTATTATTATTATTATTATTATTATTATTATTATTATTATTATTATTATTATTATTATTATTATTATTATTATTATTATTATTATTATTATTATTATTATTATTATTATTATTATTATTATTATTATTATTATTATTATTATTATTATTATTATTATTATTATTATTATTATTATTATTATTATTATTATTATTATTATTATTATTATTATTATTATTATTATTATTATTATTATTATTATTATTATTATTATTATTATTATTATTATTATTATTATTATTATTATTATTATTATTATTATTATTATTATTATTATTATTATTATTATTATTATTATTATTATTATTATTATTATTATTATTATTATTATTATTATTATTATTATTATTATTATTATTATTATTATTATTATTATTATTATTATTATTATTATTATTATTATTATTATTATTATTATTATTATTATTATTATTATTATTATTATTATTATTATTATTATTATTATTATTATTATTATTATTATTATTATTATTATTATTATTATTATTATTAATATTATTGTTATTGTTATTGTTATTGTTAGTGTTAGTGTTAGTGTTAGTGTTAGTGTTAGTGTTAGTGTTAGTGTTAGTGTTAGTGTTAGTGTTAGTGTTAGTGTTAGTGTTAGTGTTAGTGTTAGTGTTACTGTTACTGTTACTGTTACTGTTACTGTTAATGTTAATGTTACGTTAATGTTATGAAAGTTTCAGATTATCTCATACAAAATGTAGTGTTGGGAGCTGAAGGTTGGCTAGAAATGAAAGAGGGCTGTTCAATAAAGAATGATCACAATTTTTTTTTTTTTTCCTTTTTTGACAACATACCTTTATTCATCCTCATAATTTTGATGGTCTTTCTCAAAATAGTCTCCTCCGAATTTGATGCTCTTGCCCCAGGGTTTCTGCCAGTCTTCATAGTCATGCTGGAAACCATTTTTTGAGAGATCCTTCAAAATCGTCTCCGCAAACTTCACCACTACTTCTGATGGATAATGCCTCTAACAAAGGCGTTTCTTTAATTTACGGAATAGAAAAAAGTCACATGTGGCTTATCCGGACTATAGGGAGGGTGAGGGATGCACTTCACGTTGATTTTAGCAAGATATTAAGCAACAACCTTGGCAATATGCAGCCGCGCATTATCGTAATGCAGCATCCAGCCTGCTTCACGGAAATGTGGCCTTTTGAGCCTGTTATGAACTTGCAATACATTCAGAAGTAGTAATGTCCAGTTACTGATGTGTGTGCAGGTATAACATTCTAATAAACCCTTCCATGAATATCAAAGAATTAGAAGACCATAACTTTCCCAGCAGAAGCAACCACTTTTGCCTTTTTGGAGGGTTGGTGATTAAGGAGATTTCCACACCAAGCTTTGCTGTTTGCTCTCAGAATCAAAATGATGTAGCCAAGTTTCATCAGCAGTGATTACGTTTGAAAGAAACTCCGGTTCTTCCTCTAACATCAACTTTAACTGCATGTTACCTCCATTGCAGCGGTAGGCGACCCTGAGCATGTCTAAACTTGCTTGATTCTCACAGGCGGGAACCAAGAGTATCAACAATGAAACTACTACTGCGTGTTTGTTTCACATTAAGCTAACAAAATATAATTAGTTTGAATTTTAGTGCCAAAAATTATGACTGTAAAAAATTTATGATCATTCTTTATTGAACAGTCCTCGTAAGAAGCGAGGTAAAGAGTAAAATTGTTGCTTTATCCAAGTCAGTCAATACTAAAGCTGTAAAATGAAAATGTGTTAAATGCTTTACTGTTTACATAAGTTAATCAAGCACATATGGAAAAATGCGCCCAGTGTTTGAATTTAACGATGGAAAGTGGAAGGCACGTCTTTTGTATGCAGGAACAACGGTTGTGTTAGTGGGGAAAAAAAAAGAAGGAAAAAAGCGTTGTATTTTGCGCTCCCGTCTCTTGTGTTAATTCAACGCAGTTTACCTACTGTTTCCATACACCTGTCCCAATTTGAGGCAGGCGTTTCCATTCAATTCAATAGAGCTTTTTGTTGCGAGCCAAAGCCCTTAAAACCAGAAGCTGAGGTTCTGTCAGTTAAAGCGCCCCTAATAGAAATGACAAATTTAGTTTTTAGTTCAAAGCATATGAAGGAAGTCTGAATTTTCAGAGAAGCTGTGGTCCACCGTTTTTCTTAATTTTTATAAATTCTGTAAAGTAAATATTGGGGAAACAGGCCTTATCTCAATAACAGTTGATATCGCTTGGGTAGTCGGAAATAGTTTATATTGCATTAAAAAGTGATCAGACGTACTTTGGGGTAGATTGCTTCATAGAAACTCAGAGCATTTAAGATATCAGAATAATTTTACCTTTTCAAGTATTTTGAATTGATTAGAAAAAGACGGAAAACAATGGAACTAACATTAACCTGATGTAATAGTTACCTAACAAAAATGATGGCGCTGTCAGACAGTATTAATTCGTAGAAAAACTAAATGCCTTAGGTTGAAGAGAAAATAAGTAAGTGCGTATATTTTAATGACGGGTCAAATACCTCATGACCGAATCTGACATTTGAGCATATTATATATACTGTAATTTATACTCTAAATGCCAACTTTACACATTCGAAAAGTATCCTTGTGGCGTTCTTACCGCTTTCACGAATATAGGATTCCGTTCGTTTTTCTACCCATACTTGGCGACAAGTAGTCTATGAGATGACTGAACTAGCATATACCTATTAATACACTGTTCAAGGGACGATAGCACCTAAAAGCTGACACTCAATAAGATGCACTCATGACGTCATAAAGTAATCTAGAAAAGAAGGTAAGAAGGCCAGAAAAACAGTGTAAACGTTAAGGATAACAAGTGCAGCTTGGCCAGGGAAGACTTGTTGATTTGTTCCAGTTCTTAATGTGTTATCTGGAAATTCTTTCTATCACATCAGATAGATAGTATTTCTGAAAATTTATTGCAGTATCAAACAATAAAGCATCGTACCTGTGAAAGAACGATCAAAGGCTACTACTTCCACGAAACAACATTCGGATTCTGCTTCGATTTCTTAATTTGTAACTTTGTCTTTCATGCACGCAGGTCCAATCATTTAGCAGATACGCTTTTAATATAATTATTAATACAGATAAACTTAAGTGATTTAATCTAAATACAGTTGAAAGGATTAACTAGCTACGAGCGTTGTAGCCAATGTGATGCAGAAGTCAAAATTCTCCTTTCCATGAAAGAATGAATCACTATGTTCCCTTATTATTGTGTTTGTTAGGAACTAACGAGTTGTAACGCTCCCTTAAGACAGTCCAAACACCCTGATTCGTTACCAGGAATCGAAAAGAGATAGCTTTGCGATTCTCTTCAAGCTGAAATGCTTTCCGACCAGTCTATCAATGAACCACTTGAGCGTTTCGCTAGTTCAGGATCCAATGCATAGAAAGTAGCAAAAACTAAAGGCACATTCCCATACGCAAGAAAAGTAGCAAAGGAGAACGGACCAGAAGAGAATTGGGAGGAAGATTTTTCTGTTGAAACATTCTTTGTTGGTAACAATGTAAGAATGGGGTTATTCCACAGAGTTCCGAGAAAGTACAGTACTATATGTAGTTCCTGAATACGCATGATACGCACCTGCTTACCGGACTTTAGGCATTGAGCATGTCAGTTGACTTGGGCTCGCATTTCAATTGAATCCTTTAGTAATTAGTGTTGTATGTAATAATTTAGCAATGTGTGCTACTGCAGTTAAAATACGTCTTATAATTAACGTATATTTTAAATATTTTTCATTTCATTTACATTAAGTTGTAATTTAAAGGGTAAATTCCGCAAATGCTACTTTAAAAATTTTGCGTGTATTTAATTTAGAGAAATTTGTCATTTACTTGCAGTAGATATATTAAAATACACCTTCACTGTCACATAGTGCTTTTAATTAGCTTACTGATGTTATTCTATTTTTTATTGTTGTTATTTTTGTTATTGTTGTTGGTGTTGGTGTTGGTGTGGGTGTGGATGTGGGTGTCGTTGCCGGTGCCGGTGTCGGTGTCGCTATGGCTGTCGGTGTCGGGGTCGTTATTTATTATTATTATTATTATTATTATTATTATTATTATTATTATTATTATTATTATTATTATTATTATTATTATTATTATTATTATTATTATTATTATTATTATTATTATTATTATTATTATTATTATTATTATTATTATTATTATTATTATTATTATTATTATTATTATTATTATTATTATTATTATTATTATTATTATTATTATTATTATTATTATTATTATTATTATTATTATTATTATTATTATTATTATTATTATTATTATTATTATTATTATTATTATTATTATTATTATTATTATTATTATTATTATTATTATTATTATTATTATTATTATTATTATTATTATTATTATTATTATTATTATTATTATTATTATTATTATTATTATTATTATTATTATTATTATTATTATTATTATTATTATTATTATTATTATTATTATTATTATTATTATTATTATTATTATTATTATTATTATTATTATTATTATTATTATTATTATTATTATTATTATTATTATTATTATTATTATTATTATTATTATTATTATTATTATTATTATTATTATTATTATTATTATTATTATTATTATTATCTCATGAGGTTATCAATTTTGTGAAATACAAAGATAATTAATTGCAGTTACAAATATATTCATGTCTTAGTTATCACATCTTAATTTCTTTAAGTCTTATTCCTTCGTATGTTCCATTCAGAGTGGGGTATTTAGAAGACCAAAATGAATATGAAAAAATATCCTGGACATGGGATGGATAGTGATGGACCAAGTGTATCCAGGGCAGAAAGCAAAGCATACGTATGCTCCTTATACGTTAAAGCAGAAACAATGACTATTCGTGTTTCGTGGCACTGAATTTACACAATTAGTATTTTACCTATTTTAAGCCTACGTATTTTTCTTGTAGTCAAAAATCACACGCCAATGTGTCTTGCCAAAAGCTTAGGCGATGTACTGCCGTGGCTTTCTAGAGGTATTTCGATTTGCATCGACAGATGAATTCAGTGTGACATTTAACGTCTCATTAATGGTTATGAAACTGAATAGCATACTGCTGTTTGAGTAAAACTACATTATTTGATTATTTATTAAGAACCCCTTCAATAGGCAGTATCATATCATGGCCTCAGTTTTATTAATTTCCCATTTCCTTTACATGCCAGTAAATGTAGTGACATGGGACTCCCGCGTTTAACTACAGTTTTACGTAATAAAATAGGTTAACATTATGCTACACATACAAAGAAATAATTTTAAAGCTGAGGCGCTCCAAAATATTCCTTGCAAATTTGAATTTGTCCTACGCTTCTGAAGAAGAGAATATAATCTCAAAAATGTATCTAGCATTTATTTATTATCCAATTTTCATTCCTATTTTTCCCAAAGGTATATTAGTAATATAGTTTACAAATTTATGAATATTTACAAAAACATAACAAATTCAATAGCAAGCTTACAAACAGTAAACATCAAGATGAATCATTTAGCTTAAGAAATATTTTGTTTAAGAAAGCCATGAAATATTGATAAGTTTTGTAATTCATCAGAATATGTGTAAGTGGTTTTGAGAAACTGTAACCTAAGGATTGAAGCAATAATTCAAGTTCGTATCTTTCAAAACAGAGAAAACGGGCAATCAAATAAAATGTGAGGGACATCTTGAAGATCATTTCCACAATTACAATCACATTGGATTTGATTTTGAATCGAAATAAGTAAGCTGAAAATGTTCCATGTCCAGTTAAGAATTGGATGAGAACATAGTTAGGATAAACGAATTGACATTTATGTCTGTCAGAAACTGTTGGGAAATATAAATCCTTAGTCAAAGCACCACAATTAGTTTTTAACCAGTATTCATTCCAGTCGTTGATGATAATCTCCTTTAATGTTTGCCTCACATAAGAAATGGGGCATACAGTGTATGTCTCTGGAAGATGTATATCTAGTATTTCTAAAAATTTCATCTATGTTGTCAGAATGTTTATGCTGAAAAATAAAATAAATTCTTAAATTTGTACAAATTTATCCGGTGTCAAAATAATACCTAGGAAACGTTAACGTGTATACGCACATAAATAGTTATCTGCAATTACAATAGTTGAAGAGTCATACTGCTTACTATTTGTATCTTGAACAACTGTAGTTTATAGCAACGAGTCGGTGTTTGACCGATAAAACCAGCAATGGATGCCATGCGCAGGTTTGCTTTCGCTAGAGCACTGCCACTTCGGAACAATTCATACAGTTCATATAGCTTTGGTTTTACACCACGTTCTCACCTATAATGATACCAAATAAAAGAAAATAAATTATTTACCTTTTGAATTTAGAATTTCTCTATTTAGGGCAGTCAAAGTATAAGTATACATTATTTAAGCCAAGTAATAGAATGACAACGCAAGGAAACGCAAGGAAAGTGTCATATGTAGTTTATATTATTGTATATAATCATATATATTATATATAATCACATACAGCTACAGCAATGCAATGTGCCTACTGCCCGCTTAGTTTCTAGGATGTCCATTTCCTACCAACTAAACATCGCAGAATTACAGAAAGCAAAACTATAAGAATCCTTCATAGGAACATATAGCCCGTGTGTCTTGCTACTGGTGATACACCATACGTTCACAAACTGAAGAATAAGAGTTCTATTTATGTCCTTTTAGAAAACATTCAGTTAACGATAGACTATATGTTGAAAAAATTACTAGAGTAACATTTTGTGTTTAATAGAAGCCAGAGAGGTACATTGAAACCTATTTTGAAAAATAGTAACATATGGACCACTTAATTATCTTAATTTTATACTACTTTTCTGGTTAAGGTAAAGTTATGTATATTTCGTAATAGAGATATACATTTTTAGGAGAAGGTTTGCTTTGCAAATTACTTCTACTGTTAAATCATGTGGTTGTCTCTCAGCGAATCTATAAGTTTGTCTTCTCCAGCATAAATTATCATTTCCTCCTACTTTCAAAGTCAGCTAAATTAAATATTGGACCATGACATGCTCAAGTTTTCTTGCAGATTATTCAATACATGGTTGATTACTTTTATAAACTGTAATGACAAAATGACGATGTATTTGATATAAACGCTTAGCTACTTATTATTAAATAAGTAATCTTAGAAGACCATGGTCTGTATCCTCTAAGAAGTTCAGACTGATAACTTAGTTTGATGAATTTAGCATATTAAACATTGGTGAGTAAGCAGCCTTAATCTTCCCATAACCATAAATCAATGATCCAAATATGGCACCATATTTGAAATAAGAGTATATTTAGGTTATCATTACAAGCTTTCCTATTGCCACTGGAGAATATGAAGTGTACCTTTAGCAGCTGCACTTTGTTGTGAAGTCGGCCATTTTTGCCCACACCTGACCTAGTATGGCTCACATCCCAAACAACTGCTTCGGTTACTTCTTTAGGAACATCAAACCCATGTAAATGAGTAAAGAGTTAACCAAAAAAGCACACAAAATAATTTTTCACGACTGCATATCGCCTATTGTACATTCTGCTGCGTTGCTAAACGAGCGACAAAAACTCACAGGGAATATCGAGTATTCATAAAGTCGCTGTTTGTCCTTTACAAGTGCGGAAGAGTGATATTTGGGTACCGGGAACTGACAAGTTGATAACACCGACACTGCCACCTGTCGCCTGATAACAGATGTCGGGAAATTTCACTTGTCACACAACCCTGGAGCAAAGAAGATAACGTAAAGCGTATTCTGATTTCCCACCTGCTAGGAATAGAATTCTAATTCATTACTGTCCTCACAATGATGAGTGTATTTGCTCAGCCTATAATTGAAGTCAGTGTTACCGCGTTATTATTTACCCCATTATAGTTCTAGTAGTTTTACCTCCCAGTTTGAATAAGTATGAATAAACTTTTCATTCAGCAGGTTCCTTGCCGAAAGGAAATGCGAGTCAGCTATTCGAAAAATAAATTATGGAAAGGGGAAAAAACTATGTTTTCAGCTAGATGGATGGTATCACAGCGAAATATTCAATTGTCTGAGTATTGTTTCCCGCAAATTTTAGTGCAAGAAGGGTTGCCTCGTCGCTGCTGTTCAAAGGGGAAGTGCATCTCTAAGCGAAGATTCACTGAGTGGTGCTGCTATGTTCGTCCGTTTGGGCCACGCCATGGCTTTGTGGTTAGACCGCTCGGCTCTCACCGGGCTCTCACCGCAAAGTGTGATTCATGGTGGACAACATGGCGCTGGGTCGGGTTTTCTCCGGGACCACCGGTTTACCCCGCTATCTAGATCCACATCTTCATCACATATATTATCAGGGTCACTGCAGGCTATGTCATAGGTAGTTAAAACGGGCGTTAAACACTACACATTTCATTTTTGTGCGTGTGTTTTATCCTGGTTTTGCTCTTAAAGGTAGCGTGGCCTTCTGTTTATAGTTACAGACAGGTCTTATAGTCAAACAGGTAGCAACTGAAATGTACTCAGGCGAAGAGTTTACAGATATGATAGTCATCTATAGAGAAATGCATCGCAATGACATCATGCCCAAATGCTGTAATCACAACGTTTGCCAGCGAGACATCTACATTCTGCACTTGTATTTAGACCTACAGAGATGCATTTAATAAACGAAGGGTCTTTTCAGGTACAGCGTGCCGTGGGAAGACCAATCCGTGACGCACCTGATGTTTCTCTGTGTGTTATTAAGCTTTCTGGAGCAAATACCGTGCAAGGTAAGCATATCTTACATTAAAATTACCTATGCGTGCGTACAATGCAGTATAAACAATAGTGTTATCAAGCTATTTCATTTTAGCTTGCATTGTTATAGTTATGCACCTATAATAATATTATTATGATAATTATTATAAATTTGTTAAAGTCATTAGTTTTCATCCATTAATGGCTTCCTACTTCTGATCGTAATCAGGACAAGATAAAGCTGCAGCAGACCTGGAGGTTTTGAGCACTTCAGTACAAAGGACTCTGAAGGAAAGAAAAAGGCATTCGTTTAAGCTGCACCCACACCAACAGCTATATGGAAACGATTTCCAAAATAGAGAATCAGACGTCTCTTAAATAAAATTGACGTAAAACCGCTTTTCATCGGGGATATCTTATGGGGAGCTGAATGCTATTTCGCCAATGACTCCACTATAAATAGACATAATTGACATTACTGGGCCCCTGAAAGCCTTTACTGGCTACGAACACATCACCTGCAAACGCACTGGGGTGTCAACGTATGGTGCGCCATTCTAGGAGCTCACATCATTGGACCAGCATATTTGACTCCCACACTAACTGCTCATTTGCATTTGCTGTTCTTAAAGAACGAGCTGGATGTTTAACATCTTCTAGGGGACATCCCATTTGAGTTAGCTGTGCGCCACTGGTTTCAGCACGATGGTGCGGCATCCCACTATTATAGTCCTCTCAACAATGATATCTCAACAATGTGTACTCCGAACGGTGGACAGATCGTAATGGTTGCATTCGATAGCCAACGAGATCACCCGATGTATCTCCCTTGGATTTTTTCACATGGAGATATATGAAAGCCAGGGTCTACAACACGGATCCAGTAAATTCAGATATGTTAAAAGAATGAATACGTCATACTTGGACTTCAGTATCTGCATAAATGATAAGAGTTGTCCATACTAATGCTAAGAGACGTTTACATTAACGCATCCAACAAGGTGGACAGAATTTGAAAATTTGTATTTTGAATAGTGCAATGATTAATATTTGTCAGTACCTATTTAAAGTAGATTTGAAGGAACATTGATTATATTTATTATATTTGGTATTCTTTATTACAATTAAAGATATAAAAGAATGTATTAAATATTGCTAATTGTGAAACAAAATTATTGCATTGTGTATTGTTTATAAAATATCTGTGAAATGTTGAAATGCTTTAAAACAATAATCAATATGCTTTGGCCCTTTTGCGTATTCTTTTGGTGAGGGACAATCACTTTCCTACACAGAAGCCTTACCCGAGCCCAGGAATCGAACCAGGTACCTCACCACGGTGTGCAAGTGCTCTAGCGACGAGCTATTGAACCAGTTATATTAGGTGTTGGTTTTCAATCTCTGGTCTTACGTTTAACAAAGCTTCCTGAGGTTTCGTGTCTCCTATACTGATATGCTTAGACAAACGTTTAGGCGGCCGCGTTATATGGGAAACTTCAAAGAAGGACGACTTACTTGGGACACTAGTATATATTATAATGGCGTTATTGCACATATTCTCAATGTCATAAAACTTTTAAATAACATTTATGAAACACGCGTGACATAGAAAATATAATCAAAGAATACTATAAATAGCTATTATAATGATAAAATCACTGTATTTGAAGACAGTGATTCCAAATGTTACATAGAGAACAATTTTCTAAACTTAGAAGTTATGGCTTTACATAACTTCAAAGGCGTGGAGATTAATCACTGCTAATTAATATGTTGCAAACTTTCATCCATGAAAACGTGCTATTGAAGCTGTTTTAGAACTTCATGACCAAACAAAAGGGGCGTGAAAGATATTTAACAGGAAAAACTATTCCCTGTCCGTAATTGACTTAGCAGCAGTACCAGCTCATGTGATTCGGTTGAATAATATTAATCTCTTTGGCTATCGATTCAGTTATATTCGCCTTTACTTATACATTTGCTGCACTATTCTAGCGAGATGTGTTTAATTGCCAGCCAGATAGGCTTTTAGTTGTTTTTTGTTGAAGGTTACCACCCTTAGAATTTCCTATTTACTGTTCATCTTATTGAAGTTTCAATTCTTTGGAAATCCGAATTCGTTCCAGAAGCTCTGAAAGAGATTTTGGTCAGTAATGATATTCAGGATTGCTGTTGAACCTCATGTTTGGCGGAAGAAGGGAACTTGGAAATTGGAGGAGCCAGGCAGTGACAACTAGGATATTGCTTCCAAATCACCTTTCATTTTCTTTGCATTCACAGTGACAATGACGGAGTCGATAGCTGCCAATAACTGTACAACAAAACATAATTTCAATCCCTCTTCTCCAGTTAAATCACGGACAGAGTCCATTTGAGTGATCTTTTTAACTGTCAGTTAACCATGCAGAGGACAATATTTTATTGGAATCGTAATGACATTTAACATTACCTACAGGTGCAGGCTACTAAAGAATACAATACACAAGGAATTTGCTGAGAGAAACATTTGTTCCATAGATAAATCTAAAACTGTTTTATAATTTTGTTCTGCAACGTGAATGGGGCAATAACATAATCGGACGCTTAAGAGCTTCATTTAGTTTTGCGGTCCTTTGATGCAGGATAAATCAATTTATAACACAGATATTTGTTAATTTATGAATGAGAGGATTCAAGAAATTAAGTATTAGGATACCGATATTTCGGAGGGGAAAATGGGACCTATCCGATATTCATAAAGCTGAAAACTCCGCCCCGGATATTTCGATGTTCTACCATAATTGTAGTATAAGGATATCTAGAGCAGTATGTTCCATGTTGGTGCGTGCCATAGTGCTGCAGATTAGCCACTAATTGCAAGTGTCTGCTGCATTGTGCAATACATCTCGGCATTGGGGGAAAGATGTCGTCCTTGGTAGGAGCGATAGCAATTATTGTGCAACGACCTTCCCTAGTGATGTAATCGCTATCAAGCTCTTCAGCCAGCCAGTCTCCGAGCAATGTTCCAGCGAAAGCGCAGGTACTCGCATTCAACGGAACAGAATTAAAAATATTTAATTTAGAACATATAGATATGTCACCAAGAAAGCTTTAGCTTTTACTTAAGACATCATATGAACTTGATTCTTCTTTACTGGTAGACTTTCTACACATAAGATGATGGATACTTTTGAAGCTCTATCCTCAAAATTACTCCACCCAAGAACTAGCCTGGAACATTAAAAATTATAATTTTCTAAATTTAATTAAGCACCAGTGTTGCACAATAAATCGCTGCATCTGAATCTTCAGCTGTTGAGGAGCTTAAGCTACCTCCTTTCATTATCCTAACCTAAAACTGACTCATCTTCCTGCATATCTTTAATTCCTGTCATTACGTGATAGTCCCTCCTAGGACAGGTACACGAATAGCACAACTATGGGCTGTACCTCAACCTGCCAACTGGATGACGACGACTCTGCAACTGATACTGTTGTAAATGGAGGCGTGCATCATTTTATTGAATTTCTATAACGGATGAAAATTATTTTACGTTCAAAAAGATTCAAAGTTCATCACCAAGATATTTGTACAATCAAATAATTGTCATTTGAGTCGACAGCTCGCCGCATTATCGACTGGGCTGTATAGCCGGAGCTGCCGCTGTTGCTTGAGTGTCGACTCGTGGCAGCAATGTGCCTATAGGCCGTGGTTTTATCAGCGGAGTGTCTGGAGCACAGATTAAATCCAGATTCTCAAATCTGTGGTGGGGATTGAAACCGCATAGGGGAGCTCTTCCTGACCTTTTGGGTGCGACATAAGTGAACTAACGATTTCGTCAGTAATGCAGTGAGCTTCTATTTCGACCGAGCTATGGTACATCTGTCTTCCTCTCCACCCTTCCCTGCCCCTGTTCAGCGACTGATAGAATTAAACATCTTTCGAAGCCTAATCTCGCGCACTCATGAACGACTTACCACTGAATTCATGCATCGCATATTAGCATAATATGCATTAAACACGCTGAATAAATATGCGTAAACTATCCATCAGTGTGCGAGATGTGTCTTCGAAAGAATCTGACGAATTAATTTCTGAAAAGAAGATCTCAGAAGCCACTTCCAAACTTGATCTTTGTCCTGTTTCCACTAAGCATTTTAGCTTTAACAATCATGTTATAAGTATGCCTTTAAACTACAATTGCAACTTTAACAATGACAGAGTGAGAACACTCCAGATGCTGTTGAGATGACAAAATGCATTGCATTTCCTTTCCCTGGAGCGTGAATTCAAAGTCTGTTACTGTAATAATTACATGAAAGTTGTCCTGACACCTGCATTAAATTAATGCATTCTGTAGGTACAGGAAAACTGGAAATGAAATCACAAGGTTATGTGTAATGTAATTTCTTTGTACCCAGATTAATGTTGAAAATTTCCCTGGAAGGAAAGTGTTAAAAAAAGAACAGTATGTATAAATTGTAAATGATACCAACAATTATGTACAAAAAATACCACTATCTCTTCAAAAAGAGAAAATAGAACCTCTATTATAGCTAATATTTACCAATAATTTGAAAATATCTATAAGACTGTTTTGAGCACTGTTCAGTGGTCTGGAGCCTTCTAGCAGTGTAAGTGAAGTAAGTGGCTGAACCTGGGCGGTAAGTAGCGGGGATGCAATCTTTTCTTCTTCTTCTTCTTCTTCTTCTTCTTCTTCTTCTTCTTCTTCTTCTTCTTCTTCTTCTTCTTCTTCTTCTTCTTCTTCTTCTTCTTCTTCTTCTTCTTCTTCTTCTTCTTCTTCTTCTTCTTCTTCTTCTTCTTCTTCTTCTTCTTCTTCTTCTTCTTCTTCTTCTTCTTTTTTAACGTGGCTTCCAGTTTTTGACATTGTGCCTTGTGCTCGTTGGGGAAAGAACTGTTTACAATTTATTTTCCGCATTGAAAATTAACTCGGGTTTAAGTAAGGATTCAAATATACTTTATGTGAGATATTTACGTTCTTGTTCAATTTGTTAGCAAGTGACAGTCAATCATATTGTGTGAATATGCCTATGTATATACCTCACTGGGTAAAACAAATAAAATATCAACGATCCACAAGAAAGACCCACAACATTTCTGGTACTTCCTAAGTAAAAGTATCACTTTCATATTATGGTAAGTGTTGCCGTACATTCCACTTGATCCATCCGCTCCTCGTCATCTTAAGTTACTCTACTTTACTTGCAATAATTTTTCGGCCAACCTTCTACTGCGGGTGGGCGCATAGTTTTTTAGTTGCGTGCTTATTGTGCACATATGTCCCCATCATCCTCTCTTCCGTCGCAAGGCGAAGCTGAAAGTCTGTTAAGGTATATAGACATATTACTACTTGTCCAGTTAAACCTTAGTCTTCTGGATCCTTACTGTATGTTGGAACCACAGAGCTTATAGTTTACAAAAATAGATTTATAAGTTACAGAAACGTAATTTTTCAGTTGAAACCAGAATGTATTTCTTAATTACCTATTGAAAGTGAAGTTATTCAAAAATATTTTAATTATTGTGTAAATTCCTCTTTTAAATGTTAAACTCCGTATGAGTTAGACAGAGTGTTGAGCTGTTGCAAAATGGTATTTATAACTCCAAAATTTAACTTTGACGTTTTAGTTATAATAAAATAAAGATGGTTATTGCCTTCCGCTCTGATTAAAACAAACCCGTCCCATTATGATGCGCCAATTATACTCATTTAGATAGGGACGGCAGCAAGGAACGTGGTGAACAGGAATATCTCTTTTCGCCACAAATTTTGCAACCCATGATGAATAAAAATAGTACTTCTCCCAGACTAATGACGAGAACGGTAGGAGTGCCCGAATAATGGACTCACTAATTAGCTATATTCTTGCTCATCATTTTAGAACGAGTTCACCATACTTCACTTGCACCTATCTCATAACACAGCGATTAACAGCACAGATTGAAGAGAATGAAGACAAATGGGTGCAACAGCCTAAGTAGAAGCTTTGGAGTTTAAGTCAAGTTAGGGGAAGAACCAGTCTGTTTGGTTGCAAAACAGTCTAAGTACATTCATTGAGTGCTGCAATCTTGCACATTATCAGAGTAAACGTTTACTTTCTTTGGCATTAAAGGTACAAAATTAATATATTTATTGCGACTTTGTGGGTTCGTAGAATTAAAAGTCCAATTTGCCGAAATTCTAAATGTTCTTTATTTCTGTAGATATACACTGTTCAATTCTCACGTAACAACATTACATCACATAACAACACAATCTTCCAAGGTCGATGACAATAACAGCGTCCAGTTCAGCTCTCTTTACAACAAAACTCTTATTACACAACATACTCTGCTTACTCACTCTGTTTACAACTACTCACTTTGCGAGCCGTCACGTCCTTAAATACCTAATTCGTAATTCTAGATTGTTCTAAATTAAACCAGAACCCGAACAATCTCTATCAGTCCAGAAATTTCCGGAAAAATAAAGAAACCAAATATTCCATCACATTCCAGAAGCGTAACTTAATCTATGCCGGCAAGTCCTTTACCTCAGTTATCTTTGCTTGCTGGCGCTTGTTTATAATAGCCGCGCTATCATTAACTGCTTAGCAAGGCGCATTATTACCATGAAACCTTATCCGCCGATTGTTTTCTTATTTGTGACGAAACGTTTATGCCTGTTGTCGTGACAGAGTCAGGAGGCTTCCGCCCCCCTCAAATGTTTATAATATGCTACCTGAAGTGAGTGAAGTTCTGAAGCTTACAAGTTATATAGAAGAAGAACTTGCAACACTTGAAGCTTAACATTAAACGATTTTTATTTTTTATTTCTTTTTAATATGCGGTCTCTCAACATTAATATAAGTTTTACTTTTATTGTTATTAAATATTTTATTTTCTTCGCTTGAAGTTGAACGTCCTTCAACTTGGTAAGCCTATGAGATGAAGGTTGCTTAAACAAATCTAGGATCATTAGCGCTTACTTGCTGTGTATTTGTTTTCTTAGGTTAAAGGAAAATTCCAGAAAGAGACATTCTCAGGTATTGACTCCAATCTAGAATCACGTGGTCTTTTGCTCCACTTGGGCCAAGAAGGTTTGTTCTCTCCAACATTTTCTGTAATTTATCACCACTATAAAGCTTGTATTTAATTTGTATGTGTAACACACTTCAGTGTTTTGACATAACTGTATCATTTGTGTCTATAAAAGTAATATGCTTAAGCTGTTTATGTTATAGATAAAAGTAACTGAAATTTTCAATCATTTGATAGCAAACAGGCCGAAAGCTAAAGGAATAATGTCTCTTCCTCCATTATAAGATACAATATTTCAATTAATATTAGAAGGTTATTTAAGTTGACACATAAATCCGAGTCATTGGTTACATATTGTTTGGTACTTAGTCTATCATATTCCGTGTCCCAAGCTTTTAGAAAACAATGCATTAAGCTTCTAAGATATTACTTTGGTGAAATTTACACTTTGTATATGTAGCTTGGCAATTCTCCGTCAACAGATGTTCTGCTCCCATCTGAAGGATCTCGATAAACCGTTTAAAGCTATCTAGTGGCTTTAATCCCGTCTTCGAGAGCTTTAATTACCCGTTTCTATTGCTGCTTTATCACCCTTCATCTCTCAGAGACAAATTGGGTGTAAATTAACACTTAGCTCAGCAAGCCATCAGTAAGGAAACTTATTGCCTCACTTCTCCGTCTTGGGAGATTGTGCCACTGTACTTGCATGCAAAGGTTCTAGGGTCATTCACTTGAGTAGAGAATAGACTTACACTTATGGAATCGCTTAGACTATATATAGCACTACACGAGGTTAGCGTTTATTTGTGTTTGTATAAAAAATTACAAACACAAAATTATGTACACAAAGCACACAGTTTAATTTAATATGAAGAGGAAACTAGGATTATGAAGAGAGAAGAAAGAAAAGGTGTACATAGTACTGGATACCGAGTATTTGGTTGAAAAAGGGTACTTTGCACCGCTCTCCCCGCTCAAAGAGCATGTTTAGAAGAAGAAAAATTCCGTGTTCACGAAGTTTATGCATGCATATATGTAGTACTCGTATAGTGTATGTTTGCCCTGTTGTTTAAAAAAAAAACTCATATTTAAATTCAGAATCTTATAGACACAATAAACAATCCTCCCCTCCTCACCTCCAAAAAACTATCTAAACTTTATATGCGACACGTTCCAAAATTTTTAATTTTGTACAACAGGGTTGTAGGTTTTTTGATCAGAATTCATATAGCAAAAGGTATTACCGCACTATTAAAATAACTATTTAGAATTCTCGGATCAGCTGGTCAAGTCCACTTTCTTCGAAATCATACTTTTTGTTTATCATATAGCTTTGTATAATTCTAACCCTTGCGCGATAACCGAAAACGCACACGAAAAAAATGTGTATACTTTTTTAATATCCAGTGTATTGCGAACAGACTAATTGTACCATGAGCCTTTTCGATGACATCTGTTACTAAGGCATCGAAATGTGTAATTTTTGGTCACCGAGCTCTTTTTTATATTAAGCTGTTTCTTGCAATTAAACCGAAACATTATTTTTGTTCTGTCATTTTAGCCTTTAGCGTCAGGGATCGTATGTCAATTACGTGTCATATTTCTATTATATTCACAAAGACATGCGCGTTCGCGCGCGCGCGCACACACACACACAAACACACACACACACACACACACACACACACACATATATATATATATATATATATATATATATATATATATATATATATATATATATATATATATTACTCCCAGAATATAAGGGAATAATATTAGTTAAATAAGCATTCCTATGTTCCACGCGAGAATTGAATCATGCATCAATGGAGTTCGAAGAAACCAGACCAACTACCAGATTTAGGAGGAAGTAGACCAAGCGGGATGGCTCAGGCGGTTTCCTCTCTGGACCGCATTCGGGTCGCCCAGGTTCGATTCCCGTGGCCGACCTACTTGATCCATGGGTTTTTCCGGTTTACCAAACGAATGTTGGGTGGGTTAATTACATCCCCCGAATTTCTGGTGTTAACATTTCATTTCCCTTATCATTTAACACCGTCTCTCATCTGGTGGTCTCTTTCAGGGTACAAGAGTCGGTGTGTATCTCCGCGCTGACATGACTCCTTGGGTCAGCCACCGTCTTTCTCATCTCGTCTCATCCTTCCTCAAGAGGAAGTAGGAAACTCTACTATTTTACTAATACAATAATAATAATAATAATAATAATAATAATAATAATAATAATAATAATAATAATAATAATAATAATAATAATAATAATAATAATAATAATAATAATAATAATAATAATAATAATAATAATAATAATAATAATAATAATAATAATAATAATAATAATAATAATAATAATAATAATAATAATAATAATAATAATAATAATAATAATAATAATAATAATAATAATAATAATAATAATAATAATAATAATAATAATAATAATAATAATAATAATAATAATAATAATAATAATAATAATAATAATAATAATAATAATAATAATAATAATAATAATAATAATAATAATAATAATAATAATAATAATAATAATAATAATAATAATAATAATAATAATAATAATAATAATAATAATAATAATAATAATAATAATAATAATAATAATAATAATAATAATAATAATAATAATAATAATAATAATAATAATAATAATAATAATAATAATAATAATAATAATAATAATAATAATAATAATAATAATAATAATAATAATAATAATAATAATAATAATAATAATAATAATAATAATAATAATAATAATAATAATAATAATAATAATAATAATAATAATAATAATAATAATAATAATAATAATAATAATAATAATAATAATAATAATAATAATAATAATAATAATAATAATAATAATAATAATAATAATAATAATAATAATAATAATAATAATAATAATAATAATAATAATAATAATAATAATAATAATAATAATAATAATAATAATAATAATAATAATAATAATAATAATAATAATAATAATAATAATAATAATAATAATAATAATAATAATAATAATAATAATAATAATAATAATAATAATAATAATAATAATAATAATAATAATAATAATAATAATAATAATAATAATAATAATAATAATAATAATAATAATAATAATAATAATAATAATAATAATGTCACCCGAACGTCGGCACTTCCTGTGGAGTCGGCCGGCGATGGGGCCGGACGGGAGGCGTTCGCTCACGCCCACTCATTTGTCTTATAGCGGTAACGAGGGGTGGCTGGAAAAACATCACTGTGCCGTCTCTTTCCGCTCCCCCTGAGTTCTCGAACATACAGGATATTTCATCTAATCCGTAACCTTCTAGATTGGCCATTTGGTCCTATATAAGCAACGCGTCGGGCTCGAAGTCAGTTCAGTTCTTGTCGAGCAGTCATGAGGATCGCCCAGTGAGGGAACGGACTGTGTACGTGCATCGGAGAAGTGTACGTAACTGCGTGCAGTGGACCTGTGACAGACGAACTGGTGAATTGTAATTGTGTGCATTACGTAATTCTGTGCAATCGTCAAATGCTCCGATTGTAATTCGGTGGAAATAAAGAACATTTTTGATTGGTGCAATTGGACTTTTAATTTCGCGAACCCGCCAAGCCACAATAGTAATAGCTTGTAGTGGTGAAAATTGTGATGCAGTTGGTGGTATAGGTGACGAAGGTAACAGCAAAGTATTAGTCGTCGTCATCCTCTTCATCGTGTCCTGCTATTTAACATGCGTTATATAGAATTATGATAAACACTAAATAATTCAACCGATAGAGCTCTTTAAGCCACTTGTTCTCGCCTTCCGGAATGACTGGCAGAATGAAGAATCTCCCGGAGACCAAAAACCGCTAGGGCAAAGGATGGATTTGGAAAGGTGTTTTATATGTACGTATATCCAGCAAGGAGTTGAAACAAGAGATAAACTTTGGATGCATCAGAATATATTAAAGTCCACATAGTTTCCTAATAGTATCTCACGCCAATATTGTATAGATGTTCTACTTCGGCATAAACGCCAACCTGGAAATGTAGTGATTGCCTACGGTTGCCACAATTAGGTACTCAGAAATCTCTGTACGAACAGCGCTGAACGTTCATATGTATTCCAGGTGTGCCGTATATGGATATCGCCAACACGTAGGCCGCGAGATTTAATATATCCAATACGATAGAGGAAGTTATGTGTAGATTCAATTATGATTTAAAATTGTTCCCATTATTAATTACTTTTAAAAACCTGGCGCGAATTTTTGAGTACTGGATCATATTATTCCAGCGTGGGTTCGCCGGAATTCTATGATGCCTACGTGCAGTGCCCGCAGTTGTATTCATACCACTTTTATCAGTTTACAAAAAAAAAAAAAAAAAAAAATAAAGTTCGATTTATACCTATGGGTCTGAAAGCACTACTGGTGTAGAATATGGATACATTTATGGGATCGAACCGCATTCATACGGTTTTGATACTAGCACTTCCATTTATACGGTATAACAGTATGTCACACACCAAGCCGTTTGGTATGTGTGCCGTCTAAAATTTCGCTAACTGCCTAATTTTGAATGATTCCTTTAGGGCACTTGAGAGCCTTCATGAGCTGTAAAACTACTATCCTATTACACAGGGCCTCCAAAATGCTCTCCATGCTCTACACACTTCTGGCCTTAATGTGGTATGTTCACGTATTTCTGTTTGCGCTGCTTGCCAAGGAATGAAATGGTGAATTTGGCAGTTAAGGCGGCAAGTGCAAGTCCATTAAACCGGATAATCACCTCCCGTGTAGCTCTTTGGAGTCAGAGGACTTTAGTTCGGTGCGCAGAGGCCACTCAAATTTTGCATACACATGGTTACGTTTTCAAGAGGCCCTAATATGGTTCGTAGGCTGTGTGACAAAATTCAGTCGATCCGCTCTCTGTTGCTGGAGTATACTTCTGTGGCACATCATAGAAACCCTGCAATTCTGCCAACTATGCAGAGGTGCTGATGGAGATACCGAAGAGGTCCTCAGAGGTTTTAAATTTGTAATGTAAATTTACAGTTAAGTATTTAGTTATACTGATATCGGGATTTCTAACCTTTATTTTGTGTAATTTCACCTTCGTATTTTCCCATACTTATATGAATATATAGACTGTATTTATGATTATTTCAGGGATTTGGTACTTTCAATCATCTTTATCCCTGGATTTTGCCATTGTTAGTTCTTGTATGCATTAGTTTATAATGAAGTGCTAACAGGTTGAGCGTCATCATTTGGAACGCACAATACAGCAATAGTTTCTGAGATCCAACACCTTCCAGGTAGCCTAGAATGTGACAATATCACATAGAGTGAATAATGCCCACCTACACCTAGGCACATTGTTTGTGTTTTTTACCTTAATCTACTTTGAACTCCTAATCACTGTTATCCACAATCTAAGCGGACTCCTACTTCCTCTTATTCCTCGCTACGTATCAGGAAGTAAAGGAGTGCCTGTTGGAGTAATGCATGTTTAAGTATACTCCGCTTCGGTCGCTGAAAACATCTATCAGAAATCCCAAACTCTGGAATGCAAGTTCTCATTACCTATCTTGTATACATATAATATTGTTGTTACGGTTCCCAAGTGGTTAGAGGAGCGATGAAGACAATATTTGCCATAACATTTGGTACTCCAGTCCCTCATGTACTCTGGCTGGCTGCTCATTTTTACTTTCTCTATTACACATTGCATTCCAGACAAAAACTGACATTGAGATTTCACAGAAAATATTAATTTTTAAGCCCACCTCAGTTAAAGGGAAATTATTTTTAGAATAACATCCTTTATATGTAAAGATGAGAGTTTTGTACGATATTTGGTGAGGTTTTATAACATTTAGACGTTATACAGTTGTAGGCCGTTGTCTGTATTGACTGCGGACGTAAACAAACCACGCCAAGCATACAGTCTGAAGACGAGAAATGATACACACCGTTACCTTCTTGTTTTAACACATGATAATATACATGATAATACATCAATACCTTATTAACACATGCTAATAAAGACATATTAGTAATGTTGTAAGAATAAACTTGCAATCATTTTAACGTAGTATTACAAAGGTGGATGGATGAGCTGGTGGTGCTGTAATTTGATTCTCACCTTTGTGACGATCTTGTAGTCTGGTTCTGGAAGTTACTCGGAAGCACGGTAGAAAGAGATCTTACCTCTGGACGTGGTCGTGGTGTGCAGGAAAAATTATTACTATTGTTGTAGAATGAACAATAATTGTTTCCTTTTCTAAGGATGAAGATTTAGTTCTTACAAAACATTTCTAAACTCTGATACAAATTTAAATAATATAAATTTTGTGTAGCAAACGATTACTGCTGCATAGATTAACTATTACTCTCTTACATACACGCTATTTGTACATCTTAAATGCATACACAAAATTGTTTCTGCACAAACTCGGAGAGCCACAAACATACGTATTTCTCCTACGACGTTCTTAAGCAGAAGGACGGTAATTCTAATTAATCATCTGCTCCTTCTCTTCACGTTGCTATCGCAACCAAATAACTCACCATCCACTTGTCCACGTCACCACGTAACGTAATCACATTCTTACAACTACCAATACCGAGAGTATTACACAATGTCTAACTCACATTGTACCATTTTGTGACCTACCTAATCTGATACCTTCACTTCCGTACAGATTAATCTTTCTATAATAGTTCCAAATCATGTTTTCAAATTTAAAACATGAAATAACCGCCACAAAAATCATCCATAACATCAGAGCCATCACAAGCCGAACTGCACTACTACAGACATTAAATTAAGATTTCGGAAATTCGAAACCGGTCCCTCAAACAGTTTTTGAACCGCAAAAACCTTGTTGCAACATCACAGAGTGGAAACAGTGTATATCTCAAACACACTATGATTTAGTCTGTTGATTTTGTACTCTTCAGTAGGTTTACAAATTTATATGTAACGATGGTAGAATATTTACTTGTCTGCCTGCCTATGCTCGCTGACGAGTTAACCAGTATTTTGTGCCGCGCACAAAAATTTCTTTTTACTTATATGTGTATCCGCGCGTGCGTCTCTAAATAACATAATTAAAAAGTGAAAAGTTGACCAACATTATCTAATCGGATGATGAATGAAATGGTTGGAGTAATTCTCAAATGAGCCCGGGGTCCATGGAGCTTACAGCTACCCGACATTCGCCTTTCAGGATAAGGGAAAATCCCGAAAAAAACCGTATCCAGGTAATTCACCCTGACTGTGATTCGAACTCGGGATCTCTTGAACGTGAGGTACACACGCTACAATCTACGCTACCGAGGCGTGCTTCTAAAAGGTTGCTTTCCACAAAATGGCTATAACGAATTTGAATAAAATAGTGAACGGTTTAGATATTTCTAAACCTAAAGAAGTGTATTATCTTCTCCTCAGGAGTCCTCTTAATGTATTCCCATGTTCACTTTACAACTATAAAAATAACAAATACCTGGAAATGCTTGTCTCGATTAATATGTAAATAGAGGAATATGCGTTGATAGGAGTAGTTTTCCAGGAGCAGAGAAAGGCATGTGAGTGCAATACAACACATACTTTTGTTATGCAAAGAGAATTTAATTTCAAAGCCATTTTACACTGTTCAGCTATGCTTTGACTATCGTTCAAATCCTACTGTATTTTAGTGTTTTCCTTGCACTAACAAGAAAACTAATAATAACTAATAATTACTGCAAATATTTATTTTGATGAACAAGAATTAGATAACGAAATCAGGGTTCGTAGGAGTACTTTTACAGAATGGGAATAGGTCTTGTGAGAGCAGAACATCAGATTTATATTTTACATGTGCCAGGGCCTGTCATATCACTTTTATCAAAGATGATCTGCATGTTTGGACCAATTTTCTTATATCTCTTAATAATTGCATGACACTTATTTTCCGCTCAAACGCCTCTTTGTCGCTAGTTTATCCCAAAAAATCTGTCTTGAAGCTCACCCCGAAGAAGATTTCTTTACTTCAGTGAACTCTATTTATGAATTCGATGACCAAAGCAACTAAAATGCGTGTCGTTAAAACAGTGATGGATTTTTCCAACACCTCAGTTAGACTGTTGGATTCTGATAATAATGGATGGAAGAATATTTTGGAGGGTGCGATGAGGACGAGTTACTTAGAAATATGAAAGTGTACATAGGTACATGACATAGCTTTATCAGAAATTACTGATTGGAAAAGATACGGTGTTAAATAGAACTGAAGAAGGCACACTGCAGTTTCAAATACATGTAACAAGGATGGAGGAGAGATGATCCACGCAAATTATTGTTTGGTCCACAGAAGCAGAAGCAGAAGAGTATGCTCTATGGATGGTTTAAAAAGGTTATTAATTTTGCCTTAAGTGATAGAGAGTAAAATAATGGACAATTGTTGCTCGCAGGGATCAAAACAATGGGTGGATGGCGAACGATAAATTAAAAAATTCTTTGTTGTTAGCACTTCAAAGTGCTTTTGCATACACTAATTTTACTTCAAGTTTACTGCTTTAAAACTTTGTGCGAATACCACCTGGTTATAATAATTGTTAAACTCAAAAAAATGGATCGGCTTCAAGGTAGACCTTCATGGGGACCCAAGCATGAATCAAGTGTACTTCGTTTTCCTGAGACTCACAAGATGAAATTTCGCTACGGAAAGCATTTATCACAAATATAAATATCGGTCAAGTTCAACATATTGAAATTCACTTCGTTCCTTCTCTGATAAAAAGCGGCAGACTAAATAACAATTTGCTTTTTAAAATGAAGTTCTGCGAATGAGATAGGCCTGGTTAATTTCTGGTTTCATTCGCATAGGGAAGAAGACCTCAGTTGGGCATACCAATCTATCTTTATTGGCTGTGTCCCGAATTAATGAAGTTCCATCCTCAATCCCATGTATGTTGATGGCCGATCTAGTGGTGAGCTTACTGCTTCCATAATTAAAATGTGGTGACCTGACGTGGTCACGTTCTGATGTTGCTCAGAGCTGTGGAGCAATACTTTCCCCATGTTCGCTATGTGCTGCAGTTAGTCAAATAATCCCATACTCTCCTTCACTTAAATATTCTAAGCAATGTTTACATTTACCTTACTTTAAATTAATTGTGTAACACTTTCGAATTATTTGCTTTAAATATATAAACCCACATGTTATCTCATATTAATGTGAGGCCTCCTTGTGGTTTACCGAGAGAAATAAAATCAGAGAATTTTAAGTCGTGGCAGCAAATTCCCATGGTAGCTCAGACTAGAGCAATCGCAGTTGGAATAACTTGGTTGACATTCCGGATATCGTATTTACATTTACATTTTGCTCCTGCCCGCACAGCTGGATGTGAGGGAGTAATTAATTATGATATACTTTAAATATGATTTTAGCACATAAAACATTAGGATCATCTGTAACATTGGTTAATTAAACTGAAGTCTGCTTTTCAGCACTAATGTCTCTTCTCTTTAATGGCAAATTGGAAATACCACAAACTAATCAGTGATTCCAAGTCTGTTACCAATTTGCTCAAATATATACTAATCAGGCCTCGATTATGGATCACGGAAGTATCAGACAGCATTTGGAAAAGCATGGGTTTGAGTTGAAACCCGGACCTTATAGTGGGATTGCACCCCAAACGCAGCTTGTTTCCTAATAAAGGCCATTGTCATCATTCGTATTGTTTTCTTTATAAACCATACACTTTGTTTCATTCATAGGAACGTAGAGACTAAATTATTGTAAAACCTCCCATTTCAGAATGAGGACTATTGGATAATAGTGGACTATTTTCTCTTCATTAAAATACGTAATAAATATCTCTCTAAAACCGTATAGCATGTGCAGGCATCAGAAATAGTTATGCATAGTTTCTGAATAAGTTTCTGTATAAGCTCATTATTGCATAGATTATTTTTATTGCAGCAATGAATGTTTATGAAAGTTGATTGGTTTGATATTCCTGGCACGCGTCGTCACTGAATGGTTAGGCTGCGTGGCTCTCAACAAAGCGTCCCGGGTTTGATCCCAGGCTACCACAAATTGCGATTTGTATTTTGTTTCACGATCTCCGGTTTCCTACGGTATCTCATTCCACCGAGGCTCCATCTTCATCTAATATATAAGAGTCACATCTGCGGTGCCGTATGTAGTAAAGGCGAGCGTTAAACGCTACACACACATATGACATTCCATTCTTACTTTATGTACATGTTTCACTGTGTAGCATAGGACGAAGCTGCCAGATTCAAGCTTTCAAGACAAAGTAGAAGGTATGATTCTCCCCATATTACAGCTTATAATATCGTGTAGTGGCTTATGAAGTAATATATTGTGCCACTTCAATTATTACAATTATTAAATGTTAATTAATTTGTTTATTTATTTTCATTATAGAAGAATTTGTGTATCCTTATATGTTCTAATTTATTCGAAAGGATATCAATTTTATACATTTAATGTAGTAAAGATATCGTATTTGTGCCTGTACCGTTCTTTCGGAATGTTGAAACTTGTGTTTAGATGATAAGTTACTTCAGACACGTTATGCTACGCAATTATTTTGCATAGTAGACATTTATTGGAAAATGGGAATCTTTAGTTTCAGCCATGCTCTGACTGAATGTTTACACACTCAGGAAAAGCTAAGCAGAGTCGCTCTCTCCCATCTGTTCAGAATTATACAAGACAGTTCTTCGTGCACTCTTAATTTGAACGAGTAGGAACCCTGGGCCGAGACCAACTTATAACGTATAAATAAATTATATGATTTTTCGTTTGAGAAGTATCGAGTTCGATCTTAGTTAGGGTGTGCTTAACAAATAAGGTATTTCTCGGTTATTTGCTTATTCTGAAATATGAAAGTTGAGAAACTCTAAGGTCTAACTGACCCTGAGCTTATTTAAGCTTCATTTCAGGCATTGGACTCTCATTATCCGATGTGATTTAACGTTGTAGAACATTAATTATAATGATGATGACGATGATAATGATGATATTCTATAGCTCAATGGTTAGAAGTACTGGACAAAGACCGGGACATCCGTTTTCAAATCCGGCTAAAGCATTTTTCAGTAATTCCAGCTGTCTAAATGTAAGGTATTGATTTCGAAGAGGAAAATGAATACCGTACATTAAATTGTAGTTTAATTGGTGGCATTACTTTAAATAGCAATATACTAATGCAAAAAGGATGGGTAGCGCAGGGTAAACCAATGAGGTTTACTCTCAGGGTATGCGTGGATATGTATGACTAAGGATGGTTCTAATGACACTGGAATGTTCGTTTCAAACTGGTTTAATGACTGTTTCCTTTCATCATCATCATCATCATCACATCAAACTCGAAGTTGCCGACCAAGGTTATCAATATTTCACTGTTCAGAGTGACCGTATGTAGAATGCTTATTACTCGATAAAACTTAATTCGTTCTTCACGTACATACCACCCGACAAAAATTTTCTCCCATCGCTTCTGATATGTATTCGACCAAGACAGAGGCCACAGAGGCCATGAGTTTCTTAATCGGCCTCAAGCCACGGACTGTTTTCCCTCACTGTGCACAGCTGTGCATGTGCATATATATATATATATATATATATATATATATATATATATATATATATGTGTGTGTGTGTGTGTGTGTGTGTGTGTGTGTGTGTGTGTGTGTGTGTGTGTGTAGCGTTCACTTCTGGAAACTCTCTTTACTCACCCAAAACTCCTTTGTTACTATTTTTCCATTGTGATTATTAGTCTTGGTCATGCCATTATTACGGGTCCGAGGAATACCTTTTCAAACGGAGTCAAGTGCTATCCCTTTAGAACTTTTGCAAAAAACTGTTTCTTACGTTTCTTTTGTTAAAACAACTCTTCAACCCAATGCTATTCAACTCAAATGCACGTGCACGCGTTTCGCAACAAATATACATTCCTTTGAAATCCATTACGATTCTTTATGCATTGCATCCCTAAGTTCGATATCATACTTCCTTAGTTACATTAAAAGTCATGCACAAGATTATTAAAAAATATTTCCTCCGTGACTGGAGGAAGTGACGTAGCTGTGGAAAAGTGGCACAGAAACCTTCAGCTACGAGATTCTTTTGCATTTGTATAAGTATAGTTCACCGTTTACAGCCAGCTAAAATGTTAGTAGGATTGGTATAAATTACATGGGTAATTCTTCTTATCCTCGAAAGGTATAAAATATCGATAAATAAAAGAAAACACAAATTAATGAAGTATTTTAATATTTTGACAACAAATTCAAAAAAGTCCTATATCCTAATATATTGCACTTATATAATCCTTTTTCTTTGCCGTTTTTTCTAGTTCTGATTAGTAAAAGGTTTCTACAGAACATTTTTAAGTCATTTGTTAGACATCCAAGTGGGACTGCGTTTCGCATCATGCCATATATTCCGAAATAGTAAATATACATGTATTTTAGCATACTTTTTGTTAAACTAATAATAGTAAGAACAGGCTTTAAATGCTACTAAAGAAATAGAACAAAAGATAGAAAATGCGACATAACTTGGTGTAATGAAATGAAATGTGTAGTGTTTAACGCCAGCTTTTACTACATACGGCACCGCAGGCGGTGACACTGATGATACATGAGATGAAGATGGAGCACCGGTGGAATGAAATGGTGGGGGAAACCGGAGGTTCCGGAGAAAACCCACCCCAGCGCCGTGTTGTCCACAACAAATCTCACTTTGCGTTCGCCTGGGATCGAACCCGGGCCGCCTTGGTGAGAGCCAAGCGGTCTAACCACTGAGCCACGGTGCGGCCTTGTTGGTGTATTTTTAGTATTACCTATATTACCCCTGTTGGGAGGAGGAGCAAGGCGGACGTGTTTTGTTCTGCTCTGCTTTAAAGCAAGTTTTATGAGTGAATAATAAGTAGTCGTAGAAATCTGAAACAATTATGTACTATTAATAATGTAATTTTTATTAAGAAATAATAAATGTAAAATTTGAATGTGTGCCCCGGTATAGCTTCAAGGAGCCGGGGTATGATATTCAGATTTTATTTTATTTTTATTTTATTTTATTTTTATTACCTATAGTGAATGCAGAGATAAACCCGTGACACTACAGTCCATATCGGACCAGGACCTGGAAACCCGACTGCCGGCCTCACACCCACATACGCAAGTTAGAGGTGGGTGATATTCCAATCAGTACGAGTAGGAAATGTGGTCAGTATCTAGGGATCCCCAGCCGGAATGTTGGCTTTCATGACCAAGGTCGCTTCCTGACGATGCTGAATGAGCACCGGTCTTATAGACGGGACTTGAAATCCGCACCTCAGGTATGGGACCGAACCCGGGCCACATTTCTTGTCAGGGAACCAATGCAAGATGGCTTAGGCCACTACGCCACAGTACAGGACGTGAAAGAAGAGTTCGCCCATCAAAGATTCCCCAAGCTCAGGTGCACAGATTTATCATCAACTAATGGACTAGAATTACATTTAGCACATAATTGCGGCCTGATTCCTTCATCAGCTTACAGAATTTCCTCATTGAGTTACACTATTGGCTTCAAAGAGTCCCTGTAGTTATTTAAAATGTTCTCACCGAAAGAAACCTTTGGTGTTCGATTTGGTACCTAAGTGGATCCATCAAGCACTTTCGTTCCCAGGGTAATAACAACAATACTAATGATAATGATGATGATGATGATGATGATGATGATGATGATGATGATGATGATGATGATGATGATGATGATGATGATGATGATGATGATGATGATGATGATGATGATGATGATGATGATGATGATGATGATGATGATGATGATGATGATGATGATGATGATGATGATGATGATGATGATGATGATGATGATGATGCTGATGTGATGATGATAAATATGTTCCCTTGGAATTTGTTTATCCTAATGCAAAATATACTCACGGTGCTTAGAAATGATAGACCACACCGATATCTGCTAAAAGTCGGTTGAGAATTGTACGTTTGTGTTTTATTTCATAGCATGAAATAATGGTTTACATCTCACGTATAGAGGACATATTGATATGGATTATCTACTTTCCTGGAAGGTGAACACGCCAAAGCATTAATACAAAATTATATTCTGAATTAACATATGAATGTCACATCAACGTGTCATGTCACGGAAGCCAATGTCAATTTTAATCCTCAAAAAATGACGTGGGGTTTTCCAACACTTCACTCTTCCTCTGTTCAGAATCGAGGACTGCAGACGTTTTGACATAAAATATATATAAATAAAAACGTCTACAAACATATTGTACATTCCTGTCAACTGTACTTGACTACAATTTAATAGTTTACTGTATATAAAAGATTGTTTATTACAATAATTTTGCATCAATAGATATTTTTATGTTTGAGCAAATAAGGCTTACTGGAAAATGAAGCTTCGGTTGTTTAAGTTCCAGGATATACCTTATACATTGTTCAGGATATGTATAACCATGCATATGTATTAATTTCTATTAGGCTTATGGCAACAGCGTTTCTCACGTTGTGTAAGTGAACTTTGATTTTTTTTTTTTTTTTTTTTTTTTTAATTTTACGTTCCCCAACGTCAAGTCATACTGGACGGTGAAGGAGATGGGTGAAGTTCAAAAGTTCAAAATGTGTCCAGGATCCATGGAGCTTAGAGCGACCCGACATTCGTCTTTAAGGATAGAGGAAAACCCCGGAAAAACCTTAACCAGGTAGCTCACCGTGACCGAGATTCGAACTCGGGACCACTTGAACGTAAGGCAGACACGCTACAATCTACGCTACCGAGGCGGACATGAACTTTGATATTATGTGCCACAGAACGTAGCTCTCTGATAATGTGCCTATTACTGACTATAACTGCAATAAAATTATCTCTACAAGGAATACAGCAAACAAACACACGAGAATGTGATCAAAGGCGAGGGGTAATACTGTATTATTGCAGTGTCCGTACTCTCTGGCTTAATGCCTCATGACAACTATTTAGAGATGTTCTGAAGTAAGAACTTGATCCAAGTAGAGAAAGAAAAAGCGGAAAAAAGAAACGCTCAAGTAGATGTGAAGGCAAGTTCAAAATTGAATTTGAATACAGTTAAATTAAGGAAATTCAGAATTTAAAGCAAATTTCAAAGAGTTATTCCTTTCAAATAATTTTACATAACTAAGAAGTGCTCGTAATTACACATTTCATTATACTAAATTATCATGATTGACTGCCTCGTGTTCTATTACTCTATGAGCTACATTATTATACAGAATTTCTTCTTCTTCCTTTTTGTTACTCTCCGCTGGAGGTGAAAGTTACTGTTTAATTAGGATGATTCTCTAATCACCATAAAATCTAGTAGTATGGACAGCTAAAAAGAAGAAAATCTATACAACATAGTCCAGTAGTTAGACGAGTAGAACACTATGAAATATTATATTCAAATCTGTCATTGGCTGGCCCCGTAGCTCAGTCGGTAGAGCACCTGCCTGCCGTGCTAGGAGTCCCGGGTTCGATTCCCGTCGTTGGGGGTGGGGATTTTTCTCCGACCAAGATAATTCCCCATCTTCCCCAGAGTCTGGAAGTATGAATGAGAGTATGAATGAGAGTGTGAATGTGTGCGTGATGTAATGATTAAAAACCAAAAAGATAACGAGTTAACACCTTCTGTATGTTCCAAAGGAGAACGGCCGCCGATATGACCATAGTAGTTAAAGGCGGGGGTATAAATGGAACAAGCAAAAAAAAAAAAAAAAAATCAAATCTGTCATTATGGACAAAGAAGTTAAAGTGGCTTTAAAAACGAACAAGAATACAAACAAATTACTATAATGATTTAGATCAGTGCTTCCAAAAAATTTGGAGAATATCGACGCCGTCAGTTTGTGTATACAATAGTATCCGTTCAGTTGATGATAATATTTCAGTGCTGTAACACCAGAATACATGTGAATGATTCATGATTCATGTTCTACACATACTGATCTAGTAAGTGATTGACATTTCGTAGGAAAAGAAATGCTACGTTGTCGCGACTGCAATGGGTATCATCATTATTATTAATTTATTTATAATAATATACACAAATACAATAGAAAAGTCGTGGATCTACATGCCAACGATGGAACATGAAAGAACACGTCAATGTAAAGATAATCATAATAAACGAGGCATACCTGTGACATTTTGATCCTTATTGAAGAGGGGGAATGCTGCTTACATCTCACATACATGCCTGTCCTTTAATTGGAATACCTTTACCAAATATAGTTTTATTTAGTGCTCGGGCACGTTCAGGTTCTTGCCTGTCTCTATTTTAAGACATAATTAAACATACATTAAAATACGATTCCAAATGATCTGAACCCACGCACAGATATACCTACTGAAACACCCGTAAATCAAGTCAAATTGCCATAAATAAGATTCAAAGGAACTTTCCAGTAAAGGATCTCTAACTGTTGTGTAAAAAATACGAACAGCAACATATGGCAAAGCGAGAAAGAGTATCGGGAAAAATTCGCAACACAGAGATGTTTATCTCAGCTTATCGCACATATACGGCGAGTCTAGTGTATGTATAGTCTTTTCAGATGTAATCATGCCTTCTGGACAGCAATGTGTTATACATCGGCAGGTGCGAGGAAACATATCACATAGACACACGCAGCCTCCAATCGCTATATTTGTGCTTCGTAGCTTACTGTACATCAACTTACTAATATTTCCTCTTCTTATCGACCAGATAAGACCCGATAAGAGAGGATCATAGCGCCCATCACATGAAGGTTGATACGCCTCAACGCTCTGTCCAGTAATAGGGGAAGGCGTTCTGTTTATGCAGCGTTATCCAGAGAAACAAACAGCGAGGTATTGTGTTTACTGCAGCTTTTACAGTTTTCTGGCTTAATGCTACCCACCTTATTGTAAATATTTTCCAAGTGTTTTTAACTCCTTCTTCTAGTGAAGCAGCACAACTGTTGAAATCTCTTTGATTTTTGGGAGACGTGCTGTATAAAGAATACAATTTTTCAAAGAAAGAATGGAAATAGTTAACACCTGTAACTTCATTTCTTATATCAGACACGGCCAGTTGCAAGTGATAATTTAAACAGTGCCAGATATCTGTAAATAACTTTTTAAACTGTACTCCAAATTTAATTTTTTCTACCTAATATTACAGAGGCCCCATCACAAGCTACACCAACGATATGTTCTGCCAGAAAGTTTTCATTCATCCCATATGAAGAAAATTCTTCAATATCTCTATAGTAATAACGTCTGCTGTAGTATATTCAAGTTCTATCAAGTCCCAAAAAGGAAACGACTTCAGAATCGTCTGAAAGAGCACATTTCAAACATAACACTAAAACAGACTTTACAATAACTGTTGTTGATTCATCAATCATAATACTGATTATCCTCTAATTTTCCGTTACAGACTTTGATATTTTACTTCTCATTTCCTGTGAAATGTGTCCAATAATATTGGCACAACTAACATTTGTATGAAGAACTCCTCCCAAATCCAAACTATTTCATTGCTGAAGTTCAACATAAGCCTGTAAGTCTACGAAGGGTCTATTTCTTTTGACAACTGAGTATGCTGTTCGAAATACTCGAACGGTGGTTTCTAAGTGTTTGACATTCATGTTGTCCAAGTAACTTTCAAATATCTTTTTATCATAGGTATTCTAATTTTAGTAGCACAGCCTTTTTGTGAGATTCTGAATTTTTGAGCTCAAATAGTTTCTCCCGAAGCCTTGTTTGTTATTCATTGATATTATTTCTGTTGAGATGTACCTTTCATTCCACGCATACTTACATTAGCTTAAGTCCTGCCTCTTAAGAAACTCCTAATCTTAATTTACTTTCCTCTTTACATATATTGCAGCCTAAACTTTTATCTTGTGCAAATATCCACTTGTTCTCCAACAAAAAATAACACTACACATCCGTACAAACCCTAAGTAGCAAATTACATGATTTTCAACATTTCGGCGAATTATAATAAATATAATTTCAACGCTGGTAATCCCTTGAGCTCCCGAAACTAAAAGGCGACAGCTGTTTAGGGGAGAGAGGTCCTTGAAAATAAATATGTCATTCCAAAATGTAATCAGTGTAGTCTTGCCCTAATGTAAAATGTATTTATTAAATGCTTGGTGCTAGTTCTGTAAAATGGAATACTGAAAATTCCAACTCCTATAGTAGTAAACCTATCATTATAAAAATTTAGCCACATAATTAGAGTATAATTTTAAATTCTCTTATAAATTTTCATGTTGATATACCAAATAGTTCATTAATTATTAAGTTATTTTTGTAAAACTATTGTAAAAAATAAAAATATTCTACGAGTCAAAAAAATGGAGATTTTAAGTTGTATATTTGTTTTTGGCTAGTACAGAGCGATTTTAAATGACCCACATTCCTATTTTTTAGAATATTCTTGTAGCATTAGTTCTAAAATATTTTCCAAGTGCTAGCTCTCAGAATTTTGAAAATATTAACCTTTTTTATTCCTTCACACCATATAATTTTCAAAACATGAGCATTAACAAAAGGGGGAATTTGAAGTTTCTTATTTACATATTATGGACCTATTCTGTAAGTTTCACCAAGTTAAATGAAAAACTTTGACGACTGAGGCTTTTTGTATACTGAAAAGTGTTAGAAAAAGGACTTTCTTAGAAAAATAACTTTAAAGTAACGATTGTTACTTTTAAATATTGTAAAGGTCTCTTTAAGCTGTCACGTGAAGGCCTAAAATGATGCAAATGATAACATATATTACTACAAACACAAGGAACCATAAAGTGCCAAAAAAGAAACTTCCATGACTTTCAACATTTTCTGCGAATTTTCAGTGTAGCATTGCCTTAATGTATAATATATTTATTAAATACTTGGTGCTAGTTCTGTGAAATATAACAATAAGTAGAACTGCAAACGCTGATAATCGCTAGAGCTCCCTAAACTAAAGAGCGATAGCTGTTTAGTGGATAGAGGAAGCTTTGATGAAGCGTTCATAAAATGTCAAAGCCCGGAGTGATATTAGGTTAGGACCAATAAGCAGGCTGGTTGGATTATAGTCAATGATGTAGTCTACATATATGTGATCAGTGTTATTTGAGATCAATGGCAGAAGCCCAAAACATAAAATAAGTTTGCATTTAAAAATACATATTTTAAATAAAATAGAAAGTATGTATAAATATTAAAAGCAGAAGGACTATTAACAGTGTAGTATTCTTCATATTTAAGTTTGATTTATGAGTCACTATGTTTACACTCATAGATGAGTGTAAAGTGAAGATTGGGTGTAAACATAGTGACTCATAAATCAAACTTAAATAAAAAGTATTTGCCTAAGAGAGAAGAAGCTCCATCTGTATTACACATTGAATCGCTTCAAGTACAAAGGAGCGAATAAAACAGAAGTCCTGATATTTGTTGCAGAGTTGAAGTGACTTCATAGCTGGAAATGCTAGCATGGCTCAAAGTTTAAGAGTAAGGATGATGATGATCATGTTAATGATAATACTCAAAGGCCTTTGAAAAGAAGCAACGGTCGGCAAAAGTACAATAGTTTACAGCTCTATATTTTAGTGATGTGTACTTCCCATCCCACGAGCTTTTGTACAGTGGGCGAATGCGAGGGTTGCTTAGCTTATGAAAACCTCAACCTTGGCTACATATAAAAGCAGCAATACGGCTACCGTGTCTCGAGCTGTTTTCTTCGGAAAATTTTACAAGCTTGCTGTAGCATAATAAATGTGGCATATGTATAGGCTCGATGCTCTTGTTAAAAACCTAAAGAAAGCTTCTATGAACGCCACGTTATTTGGCTGGAGACTTGCTTTAGGTTGAGCGCATTTCAGCACTTGAGTTGCAGAAAAATAACAAAATATTATCATGGAATGTTATAATTACCTGAAAAAATTACCTTTTAGGGTAAAAAAAATCTTGGATAAAAGGTCGTGTTTCACTGGGCTTGCTCAACTCTCTCCCAGACCCTGCGCTTGTAATTGCGGCAGGCGTCATCAAGGCGTTGAAAAGTTTTCCTTGTTCTCTTAGCCCGGAATCTTTTATGGAATAAAACGCCGGCAGCGAAAGCTTTCGTTTATTAATAAACTTATCTTTATTATTGTTGTTATTATTATTCTCCTCTATAATTTGCGATCTAAGGGAAAGAAATTTATGTACTGAAATAAAAATCTAGTGTATTTTTTATAGTGCGCTATTTATCCTATTAGCTTATTCCGAAGTATTCGTTATTTATTTACCATCTAGATGCTTTGCTATTAAAACTGTCCGATCTTTTACCCCCCATTGCCTTCTAATACAATATACTTATGATAGGCACCAAGGGGTATTTCCGCATCTTGCATTTATAATTAACACATTAAAGTTCATTTCAAAGCGTTTGTAAGCAAAATCTATCGTAATTAATGTAAAGGACCCCTCAAAATCCACTCAAAGTTGTTCACTGCTCAGCTCTACGGATTTGATAAAACAGTCATTTAGGCTGTTTCGACTTAAATACCGTTACAAAAACCCGAATTATTTTTCTCCTACGTATCCAATTACAATTAATTTCTTAACACAAAGTTAGTCTACTATTCATGCAATTTGTGCCCAAATATGCGTTGTGAATAACACAATGTAAATATGGTGATTGGTAATGTATAAATAGTTGTAATGTATAAAGAAAATCATGTAAAATAGACAGATTACTTTTTTTAATGAGTATATCAATAGGAAGTGCAAAGAGAGAGAGACAGAGAGAGGGGGGGAGGTACAGAGACACAGAAGCAAATTTACAGATGGGTTCTGCCTATAATCGCAACAATGGTTGCCGGATTTCATTCCATTCAGTGATAACCCTCTCATGTAGTGGATACTTTTATATTGGGAAAAGAATATCTACTACCTGTGCTATCTGACACGACAATATTAGTGAATAAACAATCTCAGTGATTACCAGGGCTAGGAACTTCGTACCGCTCGTCGTTCCCTTAGCAGGTTGCCATCGGCATTCTCCCCGAAACCAAACAAGTCATAGATAAGAAACGCACTGCGGAGAGGCATTGAAACCGGTTGCCCAGAGGGGAAAAAGACATATAAGACATTCGTAAAGGCACATCTATTTAGATCATTATGTACAACATACAAATTCTTATATAGTAAATACGGACTTGCTCCAGCTGATCTCATTATTTAAATAGGCACATTGTGGCAACACCCAAAAAATTATAATGCGGAGTGTAACATTTCCTGATCGAATGTAAAATAATATCAAAATAATAAAATTAATTTCTTAAATATCTGAAGACTCTTACTGGACAAAATGCCAAAGCAGGAATTTTACTACATATTTACTCATCTGCGACCGTAAAACTAAAAGCAATAATGTACCTCTGAAGCCTTTCAAATGAAAAACTCACTCTATGTCCCGTAAAACAAGATTTAGTTGATTGATAATCTGTTTGAAATTCGTTAATGATTTCAGCTAACTTAGTTTCGCGATCTGGCTTCTCTTTTCTACATGTTTGCTGAACACTGAAATGTAAATGTAAGTAATGAAGTAAATGACATGAATAAGTACACTTTTAGAAAACATACGATGATTTTACAGCAAATTTAGTTGCTCATCTTTGAAGCACAACAAATATGTTATTCGAATGTCTTCCTTCCTACCAACGTGCTGTGTGTCATGCAGTAATGATTTGCATTCTACGATGAATCCTTGCCCTTGCTAGTAGCGCTACGTATAGCCTTGCGCGGCCGCTCTTACACTGCTCAAGGAACTTCCTAGCTCTGGTGATTACATACCGTATATGAATTACCAATATTCCTATCGCATTAGCAAATAATTTCACTAAATTGCAAATGATAGAAAGATTATGTAGAAATGTTTTATGGAATAATATATAATAGAATATCGGAGGTATAATCATATTAGTTCTGAGCTCTGGAAACAAATGAGCTTAGGAATAAAAGACTTCGAGAGAAAAAGGATTGTCGTACTTTTCATCTCTAAATGCAGGATTCGTAGCAATGACGCACTGTGGCACTTGCAATTTGCTAAGCCTCCTTCCTTTAACATGGTTAAGTTTATTTCCACATTTTTCCTTCCAGCCCGTATACGGGTTACAATTTACTGAAAAGGCATGGTCTGGGACATTAGTCCACCGGCCGATGAAATATATTTCTGTCAAGATTCGTAGGCTTTCCATTTTTCTACAACATGAGACAAGGAGAAAATAAGGCTCTTAAATATATCTATTGGTCCACTTTTAAAAAGATGTAGTTTGTTATACTTCCTTTCTCTCCCTTACCTTCACTGCAGCAAATGAGTTGATAAACCTGTAAGTAACGAATACATAAATGCTCAGAAAGTTAAAATATATTAACGCTCTAAAATGCCAGCAACTGCATATTCTTTCGAAGTAGAAAAAAATATGTGCGGCCTCTAAACATCATTTTTGGTAAATAGAGTTGGCCATAATGCCTAATAGATGAGGGACAGAAAAGTAGATATCAGCATAAAATGTTTTATCTGTAAGTTTACGCTTAAAAACATAGGAAGATTAATAATAATAATAATAATAATAATAATAATAATAATAATAATAATAATAATAATAATAATAATAATAATAATAATAATAATAATAATAATAATAATAATAATAATAATAATAATAATAATAATAATAATAATAATAATAATAATAATAATAATAATAATAATAATAATAATAATAATAATAATAATAATAATAATAATAATAATAATAATAATAATAATAATAATAATAATAATAATAATAATAATAATAATAATAATAATAATAATAATAATAATAATAATAATAATAATAATAATAATAATAATAATAATAATAATAATAATAATAATAATAATAATAATTATTATTATTATTATTATTATTATTATTATTATTAATAATTATTAATAATAATTATTATATTAATAATAATAATTATAATTATTATTATTATTATTATTATTATCATTATTATTATTATCATTATTATTATTAATAATAATAATTATTATTATTATTATTATTATTATTATTATTATTATTATTATTATTATTATTATTATTATTATTATTATTATTATTATTATTATTATTATTATTATTATTATTATTATTATTATTATTATCATTATTATTATTATCATTATTATTATTATCATTATTATTATCATTATTATTATTATTATTATTATTATTATTATTATTATTATCATTATTATTATTATTATTATTATTATTATTATTATTATTATTATTATTATTATTATTATTATTATTATTATTATTATTATTATTATTATTATTATTATTATTATTATTATTATTATTATTATTATTATTATTATTATTATTATTATTATTATTATTATTATTATTATTATTATTATTATTATTATTATTATTATTATTATTATTATTATTATTATTATTATTATTATTATTATTATTATTATTATTATTATTATTATTATTATTATTATTATTATTATTATTATTATTATTATTATTATTATTATTATTATTATTATTATTATTATTATTATTATTATTATTATTATTATTATTATTATTATTATTATTATTATTATTATTATTATTATTATTATTATTATTATTATTATTATTATTATTATTATTATTATTATTATTATTATTATTATTATTATTATTATTATTATTATTATTATTATTATTATTATTATTATTATTATTATTATTATTATTATTATTATTATTATTATTATTATTATTATTATTATTATTATTATTATTATTATTATTATTATTATTATTATTATTATTATTATTATTATTATTATTATTATTATTATTATTATTATTATTATTATTATTATTATTATTATTATTATTATTATTATTATTATGTTATATATACTTATATTTTATATTTCTGCATATTTATGTGGTATGGGTTTAATTTACCAATTGGATATGGCAGTATACGCCAAATTTGCAAATGTGTTTTTGGGAATCATTTTGCAATCAGGACCACAATATTTGAATTCGTATGCCTTAATTCTGTATTTTCGTTCAGTTAATAATCAAATGTAGTCATGGCATGGTTTTGCAGGTTATTTCATTTGTTGTATGAATAAATGAAGTAAAGGGATATGGTTTTATATCCCATACTACTTAGCGTTTAATGCAATCCATGCAAGGAGTTTTATACAAAAGTAGTTAAAAGGTCGTGTTTTAGTCTATTAGAATTTTATTCGATGTTTATTGTATGGTGACATATTCTTATTTCAGTGTTCGAGTATTGAGAAGCTTTTAAGGTATTGATGCACATTTTTTGCTTTGCACTGCAATTCTTAAATACATGTGTATCTAGCACTATTAAAATTACTCCACATGAAGCAAATCTCAACAACTTTCCAAACATGCATTACACTGGTGGAACACTGTTACACAAAACTTCTTTTGATATCGATTGGGCAATTAAATATTTTATTCAATATTACGTTTTATGCGATATTACGCTTTTACCAAGAAAAGGCAAAATCAGATATTTATTATGTATTAGTGGTGTACAAATTAAATCACAGAAAGGAAATAATAACGACATCGCAAAGAGGTTTTTACAATGCAGTATATTATAACTTATGATTTTAGTAAATGATCAATTCCTCAGTTGTGCTTTAATCTGAGAGTCCACACTTGTTACTTTATTTTCATAGAACGGCCAACTATCACACTTTACGTTTAAGTTGATAAGTGAGTAACTTCAATATTTTTGCCAGGAGTGGAATGGTTCAATAGTTTCGTTGACGGCTTTTTTCTGAATGTCAGTGTTTCATTTCCCGGTCTGGAGTGGCGGTATTTTTAAGTCGGCACCGTGCGAACTTCACCTTTGACTAACCACGTGAAATATCACCAAGATTAAACAGTCAAGGAAAACTCTATAACTTCTCACATTTCACCGTCATCGCTATCATCACTCTACCACCCGAGGTAAGAGACTCTGCTCTGGGTCTTCTGGAATGTGGTTAATTCCGTAGATCACAAATTACATTTTGTTTAGATAGAGCTGATTGTTCTAAATTATGGGGGGAAATCGTTAAGGAACTATACCTATAAAATGTATACAATAATAATAATAATAATAAAATCCAAACTATAACCAGTAGCAGAAGAAAGCAGAGCTAAAATTGTCATAAACAAGTAAATAATAGAACAAGTAAATAATCCTAAGCACCAGGCAGTAACTTTTTAGACTAGACAAAAGTGTAATAAAATACAATGAAATAAATGACAACATGTATTTAAGAAAATAAGTGAGAAAGGTCCCTAAACTCAAATTATACACTATAGTTTTTTGAAACCACCGCTATTTAATAGCAGTGAAATCTGGATAATGAGGTAAACAGAAAAAAATAAAATCCAAAGTTTATAAATTAGATTTATGAGAAGGTTAAAAGGAGAAAAGACAGAAAGAAGGAAAGATGCAAGAAATGAGCTGGGCCTGAAAGGAAATATGGTTGAATGGAACTGGTATGAGCATGTCTAACAGACTACTGAAGCCCCAAAGGGAAGACGGGATGTAAGACTAGATGGATGAATCAATTTCAATAAACAAATTCATTTGGGGTTGAATGGACAAAACCCAATTCCTGTCAAGGAAGAAGAAGACGAAAAAGATGATAAATTACATTTGACGAATGTTAGAGAGGACAACAAAGAAGACTTATTTTTCTCGGTGGTTTACCTTGAAGTCTGTAAAACTAGTTACTGAGAAGTGTTTGTTCTCCATGTTCCCCCTGAGTTGTCACCACAAAAGTACCTGGAAGACATAAAATCACCATCCTTTAATATTATCATTTCCACAAGAAGATAAAATAATTGTATCTCTTCATATTAACACAAATACTAGCCACTTTTCCTATTTAAAAAACGTTATTTATATTTCCAGCACGACATCATATAGAAGCGTTATTTTGTAGACGTGTAAAATGCTACAAGACGGCTCTACAGCAATTTCAGCAGTGGTTTAATGCAGCATGCCAACAGTCTTGTTACTTTTTTTCTCTCTGCCTTCTGTTTGAAGCTCTAACAGAGGCTCCTAAAATAAAATGAATTTATATGCGCATTAAGCTACCCGAGCTTTGGTTTAATTAGACAAGAGCAATATACACGTTACCACAATGTTTAGCTGTGTTCTTCTGAAACCACCAGTAATTAGGAACAACACATGCCCTCACTAGAATCTCGGATAATTAAACACAAACTTGGGTCTTCTAAAAACACCGTAAAAATACGTTTTATAAACTTTAAACTACTATACCATGGTCTTGAATGCAGCCGTTCCACGCAAAACAGAAATTAAATAGCAGCTTCCTTTTGAGAGCTGACTTATGCAAGTTTAACGAAATAGTAATGCAAATTGTCTTTGCTTCCTTTATTAATAACCAGGAAGTGTTGTTATTACCTTTCCAAATGATAGAATATTGCAAGGAAACTTTTAGTACGTAGAATGAGCTTCACACACAGTATGAGCTGTTACGCTCTTTTGTAATGAGTTTTGTAATGAGTTTGTTTTACAGAAACAAAGATTATACAAACATATAATCGTTGGTATTTTAATCGTGGCAAACGTGAATCAACATTTTGGCCTGGATTCAAACCAAAGTTCTTCGGTTCTCCTTACGTAGACCATACAGCTCAGCTACGTGTAGTTTGTATTAGAACAAGTATGAAAAAAATTATCCTAACATATTAATTAAACATTATACCTGGATGTTAAAAATGTTCTGAATGATTTCTCACACTTATTCTTGAATACTGAGAACGTTCGGGTATGTCAATCAGAGCACTTCAAAGCGCGTTGTTTCACATGAAGGTGTAATTCCCCGTTGCGTTCCAGAAGTACAGGAGATCGTCACCCACTAATACGAGGCAATACGATCTGTTTTTCCCTCTAATTGTTTCAATTGACTACCTAAAATAGATAAGGAACATTATGATTCACTAAATATATCCACATTCCATACATTTCTGATGCTTGCTTATGAAAGTAACCTAGATACTACATCGCTGCTAAAAGTATCTTCCAGAAAGATTTCAGTTCATAAGCATTCAGAGCCTCCTGTAAGCTTTGTCTCTCGTTATCTGAAAATTTGTGTATAATTTTTACCAAAACTTGTATGTAAAAGCAGCAAAGAAGGGGGAAATATATCTACAATTTTAAAGAAAAATGGTGATTAATTCACAATACAGTAAGTTAATTTTCTGCAACACTTGGGTATAAGTAATGACACTGCCACAGTTCCATTTAGACAACCATGGTTGTGGGACGTTTCGCAATAGTCTTGAAGTTAAGTTAACTCTTCTCAGGCGTTCACACTACACACTTAATCTACACTAGCAGCGCTTTCGTTCCTATCCCCTTACTCTTTGTTAGCGAAAATTAGTGCTGAAATGCCTCTACCTAATTCTGGAAGTTCTGGAGCCTCTTGGCTGTTCTTAATGGAAATTTCTATGAAGCACCTGCCCCAATGCCAGAGTAACGCATCTAGCTAAACATTTTTCTGCTGTAATGAAAATGCAATAAGCAGTACCTACACGTTGTAATAATAAACAAATACCTGCCCTAGACGTCAAATGTAAAAATCATCAGCGCTAAATTCAAGGGACTATGGATTTCATGTTATTAATAATGACGATTTCCTAATAGTACGCTATATTTTCGGTAGAAATGCATCGTAGTACAAATATGTGGTGTGTCAGAATTTTGATGGAAGACTGAAAGTACGTATGGTAGTATGTTAGCGGTCATTCAATTTAATGTGTACGTATGTAATCTAGCAGAAGTACCTCATTAAATGCTTTAAGGGTGCTAACTATTCCGAGCACTAATTTATCTCTTTGTGCGAAACCAGGTTCTATTAAAAACAACTCAGTATTACATTAAACATTTGATTTAGACGAACGACTAAATTGCGGACCACAAAGTGGATTCCCGCATGATGGATTATCCCTTTTAGACTTTTGAATTAAAGTAAATTTTGTTTTGAATTGATTTTAAGTTATTCAGACAAACCAATTAGAAATTTATAATTATTATAGAAAAATTTTAGACAAGCTCGAAGACACCCATGATCATTTCAAAACTTATCTTTAACACTGTTCAGTTACACAAATTTATTTTCAAGTAAGTGTTATAGTTTGTCATAACAGTGGAAACATCTGAGACACTGTTTTCAAATAATCTCCTTTTAGCCGATATAGTTTTAAATATATGTAAGTTTCTACATTATGTGGAGAACAAAATATTTAATTCTGCAAACGCTCTTCATAGTGTGCCTTAAAGAAACAAAGCTGCTTATGATAAAATATAACGAGAATGGAAGAATATGACCTTCATGCAGCAGATTTCTAAGCAGCCGTCACTGCTTCATTCGTGACTTCTGATCCTTTGTGATTACAGTGTTGCATTTCTGTACAATATAGATTTACATCAGCTAAGGTGTACGACGAAAGCGATATTTTACTAAGGAAACCGAAGTATTTATTTTGCGCGAGTTCTCCTGAAGAATGTTTGCTAGTCTATTATTCCATTTAATTTTAATTAGAAATCTTAAGCAAATTAGGGGCACATAAGGATATAGGATGGCCCATGTGGATAAATAAACGTTCATATTTATCACATTTATAACTTCTGGAGGGAAGTGCGTACACAGCTTTAATGCGAAGAGAAGAACTTTTCAAGCCTAGATGTTCTGGAAAACCAAGATTTCAATGGCGAAATGAAAAGTCTGAGACTGATGTTCAGAGCAGCAGGAAAATCAGTTACCATCCGAGAAAAAACATTCGCCTGTAAGTAGCGGTTTTGCATGGCTTTAAAGAATATATAGAAAGGACGTATTCAGTGTTGTGAAATAGCACACCAGATGCATGCATGTCATGCAGAAAACACAGGCCGAAGAACGCCTTTCTTTCCACATCCAATCTTAAAAATCCTTACAAATTGTAGCTTCTGATGCAGAAATGGAAAAAGGAATAACCGTTGGAAACTAGTAATACTCCAGGGAGCAAATACAGTCACTGTGAGATGCTGGATGGTGCTAGAGACAAAAGAAGTACAGAGAGGGAATGGCAAAGTGGGTGTGAGAGAAAACGTAGAAACAAACCAATAAAGCTAATAGGTTTCGGAGTTACTTTAATAAGGATTATGTATAAAGAAGCCAAGATGTGATATTTTCAACACGAGTGATATTTTTCAGCGTGTAATTGAAACTGAAACTGTGTACCACTGACTAATGTTATCTCCATTTGCTATGCAGTTCTGATCATTTATTGCTACATCTAACTTCAAAAATATTGCATGTAATAACAGATTTTTATTTTGCTAAATCAATGTTGAAGGCATAACTATATGGTTTATTGAACCCAAAGCTGAAGTTATCGTACTTTGCGTACCGTAAAGAGCTTCCTTGGAAATGAATGGCACACCTGCACAGTGATATTCTGAGAGGTTAACATAATGCCACAAATTAAAAAACTTCACTTCTGAATAGCTTATCAGCTATTATACAGGGCTATTCAAAATTAAAGAACAGATTTAAAACATTTATTTCTTCCAAACACTAGAGATAGAAGCATGATTCCAACGTTCATGGAGAGGGAGAAGTTAACAATTTTATATTATGCATTTAATATGAGATTTTCAATGTTTTACTCATTAATTACTACCCTATACATTTGGTTAAAGTAATAAAAAGTTTGTATAACAATCAAAACATAATAATTGAGGTAGAAGGACAACTAACAAATTAAATAGAAATTAACCAAGGGGTTAAACAATTCTGTCCCCAATTTTATTTAATATTTATTTAGACTACATTCTTAGGAAATGGATTCTAAACGTACATAGAGGTATAAACATAAGACAAAGCTCAATAAACTTATTGTTGTTTGCTGATGATACTGTTTGAATTTTTGATACAGAGGATAGCCTGCAGAAAGCAATATATGAATTAAGTAAAGTTAGCTAATAAACTTAATTAGTTAATTAAGTTGAGTTAGTTAATAAAGAATTATATCATATTCCATAAAATATGAATATTTCGGAAACAAAAACCAAGATTAGGGCACTTCATGGCAAATACCCAATTAGAACCAAAATATGTATATAAAATAGACCAATTGGCCATTTGTCGCATTTTAATTATTTGGGTTGCGATGTCACATATGAAAAAGATCAAGAAATAAGTAATAAATGTACAAGAAATCAAGGAGAATGTGGAACAATACGAAGAACATTAAAAGGAAAAAACTACTAAAGACACGCAACTAAAGTTTTATTCCGTCATGACTCTCCCGTTTTAATGTATGGTAACGAGGCTTGGACTATAAAATATAAAGACTACAGCAAAATACAGGCAGCTGAAGTGAGCTTCCTGAGATCAGTTAAAGTATGTACAAGACAGGACCACTTGAGAAATGTGGCTATTAGAAGAGGGTTAAGAACTGAACCGATGGTGGACAGAATAATACAGTATAGCGACAAATGGATACAACATTTACAACGAATGCAACCTGATAGAATCCCCAAACAAATTATTATAGACCAAGAGGATATCGATCTACAGGAAGATCTATAAAGAGATGGAGGGATGTGAGACCGGAAAAGTCATCAGCCTAATCCTTGATGTTACAAGAAGATATCAGCAACGTGTGTTACACGAAAAATGTCAAAACGGTGGCTCATTTGCCACACACGAATCAGCTGGTCTCCAGTTATCGAATTCACAGCTTCAACAATTCGATTTCGTAGATCATCAGCAGTGTCAGGCATAGGAGGGATAAAAACACGGTCTTTTACGTAACTCCTTGGATAAAAACCACACGGATTGGGATTTGGAGACCTGGGAGGCCACCGGCGATTAAGTTCATCTTCTACTCCTCTTTGAATCCAATGTCCTGGAAATTTGTTATTCAAGTAAAGTTGGACGTGGTAAGAGAAACGAGGCGTGGCACCTTCTTGCATGAAAATGAAGTCATCTGAATTTTCTTAAAGTTGATGAAATAATCAGTTTTCAAGCATGTCTAGATAGGTTAGTCCTTTCACAGCTTTCTACATGAAGAAGAAAGACCCATAACCCTTAGTTACAGATGCCGAACAGAAGACATTCAACTTTGGTGATTCCCTTTCGTATGGAATAACTGTCCTAAGATTTTCACTTGTCCAAATTCGAACGTTCGGGCGATTACATTTACCAGAAAGGTGAAAATTGCATTCACCGGGAAAAAATTAATTTCTGAGAAAAATTGCCTTCTTCCATATCATCTGACACACCAGTGTACAAATCGCACATTTTCTCGTGGTCGTCAGGATATAATGCTTACAATAGCTGCAGTTTGTGTGGCTTCAGGTGCAGAGGATATTTTAGAACTCGCCATACCGTTTTTTGAGGAATGTTAAGTTCTATGTTTGCTCCTGATGTGAATTTCTTTGGTTTGCTTCCGTATAGTGTACGAATACGCTCGAGATTCTAGTCCGATGTGAAAGGACGTCCCGTGCTTTTGCTTTTGCAGATGAAACCATCTTCTACGAATTTTTGATGCCACTCGTAAATTTGCTTATGACGCTGAGGTTGTTTATTAAATTGACGGCGAAATCCTCATTAAACTGCAACAATGGACTAGTTTTGATAATTGCAGCACACAAAATGATTTCTCTTGTGGTGTCACCGCCATTTCACTACACACAAACAACAAACAACAGCGCCAATGCGGCCCTGATTGGATCTTCTACCTCCTCGCCCTATTTCAATAGTAAACCTCTCTGTCTCTCTCTGTCTCTCTCTCTCTCTCTCTCTCTCTCTCTCTCTCTCTCTCTCTCTCTCTCTCTCTCTCTCTCTCTCTCTATATATATATATCCATGAATGTTGGAATCATGTTTCAACAGAGTGATTTACATCGAACTGACAAATTTCTTTCATTGTTTCAAAACGAATTGTGCTAGCGACAACGTATTATACCTAAAATGTAAGGGAATTTTGGAAGATTATTTACCTCTATAACAAATGTTGAAAATGTCCTCCATCCTGCATAAGGCACAACTCAACACGTCGTTCCATGTTACTGCCCACTCGTTGGAGGACTGTGTTCCGAATAGCTTGAATTTCCTGTGCAATGTTGTGTTTCAGATCGTCCAATATCTGGGGACGTGTGGCGTAAACCCTGTCCATTAAGTAACCTTATAGAAAGAAGTCCGGTGGTGTCTAATCCGGAGATCCCGGTGGCCACAGGTTCCTGGAAATTATCCGTTCGTCAAAGAAACGTGCAATTAGCTTCATGGATTCATTTGACGTATGACATGTAGCGCCATCATGTTGAAATATCCTTGACTCAGCTCTACATCGTCCAGTTGCTCAACAAACTCCATGAAAATCAGTCGCTACTCTGCAGCGTTCACAGGCTGGCTGGGGAAAAAAAATTGGCCCCACTATTCTCTCTGCGGATATTGCGCACCTAAAACCGATTTTAACCGAGTGCATAGGTGCTTCATGGATAACATGGCTCAATGGCGTGAGTTCTGTGAGTTCGCATAACTGGATAAATGGAACCATGCTTCATCTGTAAACCATGTGAAGGACAATATGGCAGGATTTTCCACAATGAACTTCTGAAACCAACGGCAGTAATTCAGTATTTTATCCTTATCTGAGTCCTGTGGCTGATGAACAACCGTAGCCCTACATGGTTTTAGGCCTGCACTTTTCGCAGCTCTCTGACACATTGATTAGGCGTACCCTGTCTCTTGCAACAAACGTCTTAATCATTTTTTGGGTAAATGCTCCAGTCCTACTCTTACGTCAGCAACAACCGTGGGAAACCTAGATGAACGATGCTTGCCTTTTTCACTCACCAGAGATCCAGTTGTTTCCAATTTGTTAACAGGCCCAATATTGTGTTTCTTTTGGGTGGATTGCGAACACCAATTTCTCTCTGGTATGCCATTTGAGCAACTGTAATTGAATTCGTAATCCAGTATTGCTTCACAAGGAAGAGTCGTTGATTTAATGTGTACTGCATTTTCACTTTGACTAGAGTAAAATGTCTAAAACAGCTGCCAAGAGTAGTAGATAGGAATGAAACAAACATCTGCGCATATTGTGACAACAAATCGAAACTCTAGAACGTTCTGCTTAATCTGGTGCTAAAATTAGTTCATTGAGTGAATTTCCAACGGAAAATTAAAGAAAGAAATGTGTTACTTCTATATATATATATAATTTCCAACGGAAAATTAAAGAAAGAAATGTGTTACTTATATATATATATATATATATATATATATATATATATCACGTTGTTTGTAGTTTGAAGGAAATAATGTTTGAAGTCTGTTGTTTATTTTGTAATAGTCCCTTATTTGTTATACAGTGGTTTTAGTAATACTGATGCAAACCTGTAAGTAATAAAGTATGTATAAGATCCACTATATTTAATTACTTTATTCATAGACGAATGTATTCAAGGACCAAGGCTTATAGAACTCCCCTTACTAAACAAATGGGATATGATGGTGCTTGTAGCGATTCATATATTTATTTAAAATTTTATTAGGTATTTTCTTACAAAAACGGCAAAAGAACTTGAAATATGACAAGTTAATCGAACAGTAATTCCAATGGGCTATCACGGATTACCCGAAACTCAGGAAATACGATACTACAATCCACTAGCTTTGAAAAGGCAATTTTAAAACACGCCAGACAAACATAGGAATCCCAGTTAGGGCCTACTGACTGGTACTCCTTATTTGCTTTTCCTTCAGATCCTAGCACCATTATCACATATCCTTAGTGCCGTAGGTCCCAGAGCTAATTTCCACGCTCATTTCATGAGTTTCTTTGTCTGGCAGGTCAAAAAATTCTAAAAACTAGAAGAGAAGTTCAGCAGTTCATGCAGACGAAATGTTCCTAAGTTCTAGAACAAGAGACGTCACTGTCAATTACTACTTAATGGATTACTCAATGTTTAGGGAAATAAACTCTTTGTGACGTATTTACTTGAGGAATTACGTAAACCTGTGCTTATAAAGTTTAGCTTCCAGCTTTTAAAATCTGTGAAAAAACGTATAAGCGGATATTTTTACTGAAATATATGTTGTTTTTTCGAAAATGTTTCGTAGCGCAGATTAAGTGAAAACTGACAGCTTCGATGTCAATCATATTATTTACTACGCTCTTTATATTATTTTAAAACGTTGAACTTGGTGGTAACTAAAAGTAGTGATAATATTGATAAAGTTACCTATTTTAAATACACATTATTAATTTCTTCTGTTCTCTTTTCCTTTTAGAAACATTCTGTCATCATTTGATCATACACCATCGGCAAATAATTAAACCCGATAAAATCGAATGTGTTACATCCATATGAACTCTCCCATCAGTAGCTCTACTTTATTTTGAATATGTTCTACAGTCTATTCTAAAAAGTTATCACCGCACCGACAAACAAATCTGTAAAACGCGCATAGCTATGTGAGCTATGGTACAGTTCTGTAAAGAGAGAAAAAGTAAAGGTACATTTATTCCGTTAAATAACGATGTAAAAAGCAGCAAGACCAATGCGGAAAATTAAATGAACTATACACAATATGGTGAAAGGGGTTCAAATTTCAAAGCGTACGGGAGAATAACTGTCAAATCCTGGTAAATATCACCCACATCTAAAAAGATTGGAACTCGATGGATTTAAAAAATTTGTTGTGCACAGTACTTTTCCTGAAATTTACGAACAGGGAAGAAAAATTCCCTAGATACGTAAACTTATGTATCCTCTTAAAGCAAAGATGCTTATTGAAGGTTGAAGGACACATTCTGGAGAACACTTTAAGGCACGGAATATCTATTCCGAAAAAACAAAGTATGTCATATTACGGACTCAGGGCTGATGATTTAATAGTCAGACTGTGCTGTACCGCACTCCCATCTTCTCTGACATCTCTAACCGAGCCACGCTACGCTGGTGACTTCCCCAAACAAAGCATTCATTCGTCAGGCATTAATTTTATATATTATTACGCACTCTGTGTACACATATTCAAAATCATAGCAACGTAGCAACTGTCTGCGGTCAAGTGGCTAGTGTCCTGGTATCTTCAGATCTCTAGTTGAAAGACGGTGAATTTACCTTTAACCAGAATTCTTTTCTACGATCCAGATGCTGTAATTAAGAAATCGGCCATCAATTTCAGTGTGTTTAAAGGAAATTTTGACAAGACAAAGTTTAAGAAGCCCTGCAATTTAGTGACCATTAACGCAACGTTGTTTCTAAAGTAAGAGCCTCCGATAAACCAAAGAAATTAAATCAGATTATATGAATACAGTTATTATCATGCTTTGAGGCGACTCCTGTTGGTCGAGGATTACCAAATCATTATTTTTCTGCACGGACGTAAGCCATCATCTAACCGATGCGGGTAGTCTGCGGACAGGATTTTTCCGAAGCCAGCATTTGATTCGTTGTACTCACTGCTTTTCGCAGCTTCTCAAATTTCCCGTGATGCTTGGTGGACAGCGGTCCCACATAGGGGCGAAAAATATGCAACTCCAAATGTAGGGGCTGGTATTTCAACCACATTCATTCCCTTGCAGGGAAGCGGAGCATGGTGCTCTAATCTATTCGCCGCAGCGCATAACTGCAGCAGTAATACAGAGGTGAAATAATTCAGGGCCTACGGTACCTTTGAGCAAGACCCATTAGGCTCCCGCACAGATAGCCTATCTGGAAAAACATGCATTCCGAATGGGTTACGCGAAGTTTAACCCTCCGGCAGTTAAAGGGATGGTAATAATCACAACGCCATCGACCGTGTTTTCATGTGAGGTCGCATACAGTATGATACACTTTTTAGCGATGTAAATATGTAAATGCCAAATCACCTTGAAGCGATAAACTCATGATTACAAAAATATAAATTGAATTAACGCTACTAAATTCTTTTAATAACTCAACTGGTGGTAAAATTTTAATTAATATACATTTGGCTACAAAAGTGTCAAATCTAACCAGTAAATCCTACATCTGTTTTAACATATTAACTGTCTATATTTCCATGGCGTCGGTTTTTAAAATAAACATTCCATTTGGATGTAGTATATGTATAGATATTATATAATAAAAAGGAAGTAATAAATAATATCCTATATGCTATATTAATATGACTTTCTCTAACTGCTACTCTTTGACCTCATAGCTACTAAAATATTCTTAAAATCCTATTTTACATATTTACTCATGTTAATCGCAAAATTGTTTCCTTAACCATTTCGATGTATGGACAAGGTCGATGCACAATTTCGAAGCAGTTATCTAATGTTCAAAAGCAAATGGCTCTGTAGATTAAATATAGTTTCTTTTTTTTTATTAAGGTAGATTAATTCCTACAGACCACGTAAAGATAATATGGAAATGAAAAGTTGATATTCTATATTCTTTCTTTAAGATCACAGAAAAAATTTGACTGGTGTCAGGACCTCATAAACACAAGGAAGTATTGAAACTCCAAAGTAGTAATCTGAGCTTTAAAAAAACACTGTGTTGCAGAAACCAGCGTGCCTGATAATAAATCTGGGAATATCTATTATGATTTGACGGTTATAAGCACAAAATTGTTGATAAAAAATTCCAAAAGAAGCGGACTTTACAAAGATATCTCCAGAAAATTTGAAGATACATAATTCATATGCATGTCCGAGTACGAGTATACATAACTTCTCTACCTATTAGATGAAACATAGTTAAGTAATAACTTTGAAGAATGCTTTTAACAAAGTGCTTCGCATTCAGAATACCTTTTCTTGGATTCATTTCAAATTTGACTCTGCTCCAGTGTGTTGCTCTCAAATATGTTTGTAACGGAAGTTATATCGTGGTATTTGTGCTGGATGCTATGCCAGGAGTGTGCCCTCCGTTAAAAATAGTTATCGTTCTGCAAACTCTATTGGGCACCCTATATAGACAATCGTAGCACGTACCTACCGTGAATGATAGGGGTGCAGCCGGTTATCATGCAAGACTCGACACACACTGCTTTGTGAAATCCCTGCTTGATGAGGGATGGCACGTATGTTGGTAGATGGGCTCTCCCACACCGGAAACTAGATTTCTTCGACAGCGACATGCCAAATCTACGTGATGCTCTCCTATTTTTAATTTTTTTGGTGTATATAGTGTTCGATGGTCCCATTTCGGGGATTCTCCTCTGCCCTCATTGCAGTTTCTGATCAATGCATCCGCACAATTTTTGATAGTAGTAAATTAAACAGGATACCATAGATACCATGTCTGAATACATTCTGCTAATAATGGCTATGTTACATCTTTCATTCTCACATTTATTATAAACTTCCGAACTCAGATTTAAACTTACACTAAGCTACAACAGAAATATCCTATGTGCTGCATTCAGACAGCTTTTTCTACTTCCCTACAAACTATAAACTGCACTTAAAAAGAAAACACTTACGTCTCCCTATTAACCAAGGAAAGCTTTAATTAGCTTTTGTCCCTTTTGTACAATGTAGGATGTATTTAGCCATTCCTCTAGATACAATTGTTACAACGGTATATTTTTCAATGTTCCTGTGTATTGAAGTACATTTTTATTTCAAAGGTGCACACTCATTTCATCTATAAGAAGGACATTTTAAGGTGCGTCTGATTTAAAAAAAAGTGCATTGTATTGTGATGGCTATAAAATTTTCTTACGAATGGCAAAATAATGCTTGTAAAACATGTGTGAGAAGCAGGGCTAAGAAGTTCGTACCGCCCACCGTTCCCTATGCAGGTTGCGACCGACCCTCTGCCGGCATCCAAACAAGTCATAGATAAGACACGCACAGCGGAGAGGCATTGCAACTGGTTGCCCAGATGACCAAAAATACAACACCTAAGACATTCGTAAATGCACATCTATTTAGATAATTATGTACAACATACAAATTCTTATATAGTACATTAGGGTTTGTCTCTGGCTGATGTCATTATTTAAATAGGCATATCGTGGCAACACCCAAGCAATTATAACGGGGATTGTAACATTTCCTGATCTAATTTAAAACAATATCCAAATAATAAAATTTATTGCTTAAATATCTGAAGACTCTTACTAGACAAATTGCCAAGGAAGGAATTTTACTACTCATCTGCGGCCATATTACTAAAAGTAATAATACACCTCTGAAGCCTTTCAAATGAAAAACTCATTCTATGTCCCGTAAAACAAGACTTAGTTGATTGATAATCTGTTGCACATTCGTTAATGATTTCAGCTAATTTTGTTTCTCGATCTGCCTTCTCTTTTCTCCATGTTTGTTGAAGTATCCCACTGAAATGTAAATGTAAATAATGAAGTAAATAAAGACATGAATAAGTACACTTCCAGAAAACATAAAATGGTTGTACAGCAAATTTAGCTGCTCATCTATGAATCACAACAATGATGTTGTTTGAATGTTGTCCTACCAACGTGCTCTGCGCCATGCAGCTCTGGTGATAAGTTACCCAATATCGTCTATGTTGTTGTGCTTTTAATTAACCACTATTTAGGTCTATTTTTTGTAAACTTCATGTTGAGTATCGCCACAGAATTCGTTGTGGGTAGACAGGGGACATAAATAACTGAATGGCTAAGTCAGATGTTTAGAGTAAACCGTTTTCTGTAATACCTGAAAACTGAATTTCTATATACTTTCAGGATAATACAAGAAATAATTCACGGCAACAACAAATACAATTTCATGAAAGGTTCAAACCAGTAATTTTATTAGGGATATATGGTAAATGTTGTAACAAAATAGAACGCTTAGCTTGAAAATATACATAATTTTTTGTGTATTGAGCTTCTTTCTGTCTCTTATAATTTACCGGTTATATAATTATACAAACTTACTTCTGAATGAGAGAACTTCATAGAAAATTAACTCAAATGAAAATGAAACTTCAACTTCTGAGAAAATGAAGGATATACATACAATACATGCATATTATTTTTCATTAATATCTTGAGGTATTAGGGTATACAATCAAGGGGACATCTCCCACACTTGTGCTGCAGGATATCTATTACGACTACCAACAAAATACTGAATCGAAGGAAACACAGGGGTCTAAAGACCACAGGCATACAAACAGCAGAGAAGCTTGGTATTTCCTTACAGTTTCAGGTTTCATCAAGCCTTCTAATATTGGAAATACTGAGAGAGAGAGAGAGAGAGAGAGAGAGAGAGAAGAGAGAGAGAGAGAGAGAGAGAGAGAGATGAGAGAGAGAGAGAGAGAGAGAGAGAGAGAGAGAGAGAGAGAGTTAAATATTTTACAGCATGTGGCCGTCCAGAAGAACATAAAAGCTGAAAAGGCCTGCCACAATATTTTCATTGTTATCGGTATATTGAGATTTCGTAGCTAAATATAAGTAAAGCCATTCGTTACAACAACCTCTAACTTTTGTAATTATACCCTCACAGGTACCCATTCAGAAAACATATATTTCAGCAAACTGAATGCTGTAGAATCAAAAGGCTGTGGTTGGCATTATCAGAAGGTGATTCTTTTCTCAGTAGTGTTTAAAATTCTATATGCTTCATTATATTTGGTATTTTCAAGCTGGAGTACCCATAATACCATTTATTTATTGCATTGTTTTTGCCCTACGTTTCACACAGTTATTATATAAGAGAAAAGAATGATAATGAAGCTGTATCTGCTTTTACCAGGCATTAGCGGAATGCCCGTGTGGGCATGAACACATTAATTGAAAGTGATAAGCCAGCATGAAACATGGAGAATTCAGCTACGCAAATTCCTTTAATGGTATTTTATGTTTTAGTATTTGCCCTGCAGGAGATTATCATACATCAAAAGCTCGATGCTGTGGAAGGATTAGGTTTCCGTTTTAATAGTATTACTGTATAACAAGAGCTTCCAACCTAATTGCATAGGACGGTTAAGGTAGTATGGTGGGGAACAATACAACACTCTGAAACTGAGAGGAGTAATAGAGAAACTACCCAAATATTGCTCATGATAATAAGATTAAATATTTGAACGATTAAGTTTTCAGACCGGGGCCAGAGATAGGTGAATTGGGTGTACTGCACCTCGAGAAAGGGAACAAAGGGTGAGGAAGTTCAAAGAGAGGCCGTATCTCATGGTGATAGACAAAGCACCGTTGGGTCATTAACGTTTCCAGATTAAACATCCCCAACAGTTCCTTTGATGCTCCCTATTCTTATAGGTAGCATTTCCATTAAAAAAATTGTAATCTGAATGCGCCGCATAGTTTGGTGCCTCTACCCAACTCCATACATGATACTGTGGGGGGATGAATAAGCGAAACGGAGTAACAGCAAATAAGGAACAGTAACATATAATCTATCCCAGCATTCAGCATATGACCTAATGAGTTCATGGTAATCGGTCCAGCAGAAACAGATACCGAGGTCTACCCTAAGCGAGCTTAAGTCTCTATTGTTGGAACCTCCCACGGTCCATTTGGTTGCAGCAGAGCACTGTTTCTGAACAAATAGAGCTGTTTTTCAGTATTTAGTTCACTTAAACGTTAATTTAGCCCCTTACTTTTTTCTTCTTATATGTTAATTATGACACAACCAGTCCTCAGTTTGACACAAACTATTCACTTAAACGACCTACTCAAGTCATGAAGGGAATTTACAATTTTCGCAACTGGTTTCCACTGCTAAATACACTTTATTAGCTTTCCTTTCCTGTTCACCAATCAAACAGTCATAGTTTCTTCACAATTAAAGTGCGAGTGCAAGTCGCACAACTTGTACGGCAAGGAGTTCCGTCTTAAGCTCAATTCTTACCAGAATGCAATTGTCCCCAAACAAAAATAGTTTGGACTACTATGCATGTTGCTGGAGTGCTAGAAGCAGCCAAATTATGACTACCGCCACCAACAATATGTCGCATTTACCCAAAAATATGTTGGAGTCTCATAGTAGAAAATTATGCAAAAGAACTAAACATCAACCTATTGTTTAATTGAGGCTATTTGTTACAGGTGCAACTACAACTGATGATGATTTTGATGATGATAATAATAATGATAATAATAAATAATAATGATAATAATAACAATAATAATAGATCATGATGGTGATGATGATGATGATATATTGGTAGAATAGTGGTTGAATAGGAAGGCAGATCTTGAGAGTACCGAACCACAATTAGCAGACGTCAGCTGTTTTTTTTCACGCTTTACATTTTCATGATTAATACTAAACGCTCATATTTTTACAGTGTTTTAGTTACCTATATAAAGATATTGGAGATCAATATAGGATAATTCAACGCTTTCTTTTGGCGTCAATTACTGCGAGCAACTGCAGAAATAGCTGAAAGCTTTGCACAAACATTTTGTAATGATTTGATGAAGTTACTGCTCTATTTAGTCCACCGAAACTACCACAACTTTCTTCAATCGAATATTAATTTCTAGGTGAAATAGCTTGTGAAACCTGTCGTTGATTTAACATACAGTTAGCGCAGAAAGTATTCATGGACCTCTAAATCTTTATAGAAAATCGATTCATTAGATCAACAGACGACAGCTTCAATAACATTTCACTTTCTAAATGAATATAAAAACAATTTATAAACAAAATATTATAAAAAATTAAAACTAAATTGCACCTATCTGAGACACAAAAGTAATCATGCCTCCAAAAATAGTACAAATTATTTAAAAAATTTCAACGTTTAATAGTACGTCGAATAATCCTCAGCACTGTAAAAATGTGCTAGTTTGGATAGAAAGATACAGGCTGAAAATTTGAGCGCCGTAGCCGTACTCTTCCTATCGAAATCTTGCCCTACGCACGGCTAGTGTTAAAGAACAATTAATTTGAAATTAATTTAAGTGGAGCCAGACCGCATTCTGGGGTAAAATTTCACAAAATGCTTTATTGCAAAAATTATCTTCCCTGATGTTTTTAGAGCGAATGAAGATATTTACTTTCCTGTTCCATAGTTTTGAAAGTCCTAAATAGACGCGTTTTGAAAAGGCTGCACAGTGTACCATGCCCCATATTTGCCATTTGTAACTGTGTTCTCTCCTTGGTTTATAACCTTATTGAACCACACCCTTATTAGGAAAGGAAATCCTTGTTTATTTTATATTAATATTATTCTGTGCATTTTATGTTAATCCTTCCATGCTTTATTTAGTACGAGTATGTTTTGAATTACTACTGCTGTTTTCAAGATGGGAAGAAGTAATAATTTTGGTGTGCGATTTGAAGATAGAAGAATTTTCCGGGCTCAAGGAGCCAAGGTCTGATGGAGTTGGAACATCCATACGTTTCGTTCAAGTCTGCGGTGAACATCATCAATAATGGCGTGGTCTGAGTCTTCTGGGTGAAGTTTCAGCACCTTCTATGTGTTTGATATCTGTAGTGAACTGTGCAATAAACGAAAGCTGGTTGATTTGCGTAGCAGAATCTATATCACGACGCTGCTTGAGCGCATACTTCAGACGCTTAAGATCAGTGTAGACAGTGAAGTGGTTGGCTTCCAGAATGTGTATGAAGTGCTGCTCTTCACCGTGATTAGCTTGCAATAGGCCATTCACTCTGCTTTGAAGCTAACTTTTTTGAGAAGAATGCCATTGGTTCCCTGTTATCACCTGGTAACCACTGAAATGTGGCGCCTAAGGCTGCATTAGATGCGTCGGTGAGTTCCGGAGGTAGTGCAATGTCTGGATGCGACAAAAGAGTGGCTCGGGTTACTGCTGCTTTGTGCGAGTTAAAACTGTTTTCTGCTTCCGGAGTCCACTGTTTAGGCTAACATCCTTTAAGATTGGAGATCACTGCATAATGCGGGCTCCGGTGCTTGGAAGCCGATGCAAGAACCGACGATAGAAAATGTATCATTCGCATGAATCGTCCGAGGTTCCGTATGTCTTTGGTAGGGGGAAGTTCTGTAGCGCTGTTATGCGGCCAGGCAAAGGTCGTGTACCTTCAGCTTTAACCTCGTGCTCTAGGAAGTCCAATTTTGGAGGTCCTAGAGTGCTTTGCGTACGTTGATTATGATGTCATAATCTGAGAGCAGGCGACAGAGTTCCAAGGTAGCGTTCGTGCTCTTCGGTGCTTTTGGAGAACACTAAGACGTCATCAATATACGGGAAGGTAAAGTCAAGGCCCGTCAGTACTAAATCTATGAACCTTTGGAACACCCGGCCTGCGTTGCGCAGTCCAAAAATGATAAATGAAAACTCGAAGAGCCCGAACGACCTAATGACGTCAGTTTTCGGTACGTCACTGGGATAGGAGGGAATTTATGGTTAATCTTTCACGAAGGAATAGACTGAGACTGAGGTTGAGCGTCCACGGAGCTGGTGACATAGGTGGTGAATGTGACGTGGGGTCCGGATGGAGTGGCGAGGTCCGTGGTCCCTCTGAGCATCGTGCTGTACCGTCTTTGAGCATTGCATCTAATTCTTCTTCACAACGTGGAGGCTATCAAGCGCAAGACAAGGCGGTCTGCATTAGAGTTGCAGTTCTGGTGTAGTGTGGTTAAAATGCGCTCTTTTGTGGCGTAACTCTCTAGGCTTCCAGACCCGTCGGATGAGATTCGGAAGCTCTGTCATGATCCCGTGATAGGAGAACAAGATGCTTATATATTTGACACTGGGTTTTGCTTTGGATACGGCGCGAGCGGTTATGAATAGGCCTGTAACACCATTGACTAAACGCTTAATCTGACACTCCGGAAGAAAATTGTAATAGGGCAGGAAGTTATACCAAATGATAGGATTAGCGACGACAATAATGATAAATTTCCAAGATGAATCTCATCGGAGTCCAGTGTCAAGCTTTGAACTTAAGACGCCATATGTGGGGATGCTGGAGTTAAGAACTGCGACGAGTTCGCAGTTCGTTTGCTGGCCACAGCCCTTCAACAGGTGTCGAGGGAAACAGCACAAGTCGGAACCAGTGTCTAAAAGAAATCTGTGGTTCGTTCTATGGTCTGTGAGAAAAAGGCGGCTTCCACCTGTGGGGCAAGCATTCACCGGCATTAGAGCTTTGCTGTTGCAGTTTGACGGGAATTTACACGAAAAACAAAATAGTTGTTGGTTTTCTCTTCCGAAGTGTCGGTGGTACCAACAAGCACCAATATTGTCATTAGAGGTAGGTGATGTCAGCCTGTTTTGGGAGCGATGTTGTCGGCCTCGCGAACTTGATGATGAACGAAAAGATTTATTGTAAAGCGGCCATCTGTTAGGTTAATTGATCCAAACATTTGAACAGCTTGCTTATTTCATTGTTTTGATTTCCTGGATTTGCAGCATGGACGGTGGAGAGGAGAAGTGCCGGTACCACTTCCATTATGGTCTTCCCTCCAAAGCGCCGACATTGCCCAACTGAATATCCTTTTGTGCTTTTAGGATATCCTGTACATGCGTGGGAAAACGCTGGATCCGTAACTGTATCAGGAGGTTGTCCTGGATCTGAGCAGCTCTGGCTAATAAGGGGAGATAGTGGAGGATTTGCTAAGGTTTTTCTCCCCAAGTTCCTCTTCCATAAGGATTTACCGCACTCGCTGTTCTTTGAACAGTGATAGTCGACGGACGAGTTCAAATTTTAAATGTAGATGTTATCTTGAACCGGAGGATTGATAATGATATTCTCTACCTTCACTGCAAAACGGCTGTACAACTGCGAAACTACATATGCATATTTTGGGTTGTATTATGCCAGCGACACAGGACTGGGCTTCTGCTTGAGTAAACCAGAGCGCAAGTTCTTCTGATCAGAAACTGGTAATTTTACACCCACACGGTTCACTGTTGCACTGACCTGTGTTTACGATGGTTCTGAAGCAGCAAGCGCTTGCTGCTTTTAGTCGCTGTTACATGGCGTTGAGTTTGTTGCTGAAGTTGTCTTGATTACTCCTGTAGTTGATCCATTCTTGTGTCGCAGTCACCAATGTGGGTATTCACTACTGTGACATACACCGAATAAAATAATGAGTTCAAGCTATAACTATTTAACTAACATGCGCACTTGAGATGTTATACATACGTTTGTAACTGTTTGTAACTGTTACTATAGCAGCGACCGTAGATATTGTTGCCGTGCAGTGTGCCCTCTGTTGTGGTTGTGTCAGTCCGTAGTACGGGCTCCCGCTTTCATCTCTGCATAGCGTTCATTTTATTTTACGAATTTGCTATCAGATAGCAAAATGGTACAGGCGACTGATAAGATTTCATGCTCTATCTGCAAACACCTCTACGAAGCTTTGCAGGTGTACTCATGAAGAATAGCTTTGTGCAGTGATCAGTTACCTCTAGTGCATTCAATAATGAGCGTTGTATCGTTTTTCCATGCGCTGATGCAGCGTAACTCTTTCATTTTGATAGCATATGCAGGTAAGATATAGATAATCCACATGACAAAAATCAATGCAAAATTTTCCGTTTATTCTCAATAAACCTAGCATTCTGATCATCTTCCTTAGGTTTCTGGGAGAAAATGGCGTCAAAGCGGACAAAGGCACCGCGCTCTTACACTTCTGAAATGCTTAAAGAACCTATGTGATTGGTGAGAGAAGAAGGCTGCGTTTATACGGGTCATCTGTTTGGTATCAGAGATCGTCGTGTATATCGATTTCTTGTCCACCTAACTTCATTTATTATTAATGAAATATATAACGCATAATTGACTTTTAATGATGTCACGCATTTCAAAATGCTGCAAGTTACTGCAGGGCTAAAACACATGGAAAGTGGACCAAAGCTTTAAAACGCAATATATCCCCTATGAATATTAAACGAGAATCCCAAAGGCGCTTATATGGTACTACTGAAATTATCGGAAGTTTTACTCGCTTTCAAGCACTGAAGCACTTCCGGTTTAAAACTAATTATTATCATAAACAATAATTCCTAAATAAAGCATTCTAGACATGTTTCTGAATTAAGGCCCTGATGTAACGAAACAAATAGTACCAATGATCTCAAAGTCTGTTTCAGAAAGCTTCCCTTCAATTAACTGCTAAGAAAATGGTAAATTCTGGCTATAAACCGTGTAGAAATTTTGTACAATGGAGAGCTGCCTGTATTATTAAATGAATCCCTTGTGTAAAACAGAAAAGAAAGTATCACTTGTAAGGAGAGATATCTCAATTTGGAAGAAATGGCGTCACATGAGTAGTAAATTGGGTTATGAAATGATAAAAACATGTTTAATGCTCCTACTAAAATTTAGTCATTAACGGAGGTGTACTGATTCCACTTAAAACTAGCTGATCCCCAGCTACTGCACAGCATTCAGGGCAATTTAGTTGGCCCTTTTGCAAGAAAAGAATGTAGACTACAGCACAGAGTACTCTATCAAAGAGATCGCCTGACAACTGGGTTCTTAAACCTTGGTCGGTCGCCAATAATTGGGCAGTACAGCTGATGCGTCTTTTAATGGCGGTTCCTGTGCGGCTGCTTCATAGATACTAGAATGACGCTGTTAAATGACAAATCTAGTGCAGTATTCCTATTAGTTTTAATATCTCTAGGTTATAACCAAAGTTTCAATTACCGAAAGTGGACATGTATAAAATTCCTAAAAGAAAATGTAATAAATCATATATAAGCTGCAGAAATAACCATTGCACTCTATATAAATTTACGAGAAGGTAACCCAGTATAGGACGGAACGCATTATCGTACAGTTAAGTGCAGAGGTTCTAACCAATTAGTCCAAGACCCTTAGGTTCTAGGACCCTATCCTCCACCCCGGGAGTGATGGATGATTCCGGAGGTCTTTCCATAGGGCAATACCTGTTTTATTAACCCCCCCCCCCCTCCGTTGACAACAGCGTCAAGAAGGGATGGAAGTGGATGCGCCACTTACGCGCGTCAACCCCGCAGGGAAGACTACCGAAAATCCTCGGTGGGGCCGCCTGGTGATCTAGCACACCTTCTACTAGCTCTGCACTCTAGTAACCGGCACTTATGAGGCAACCCTCTAACCCCTCCGGGCAGCCGTAGTCTGGCCGGAGGTACCCAATTCCCCGTGGGTGTCGGGAACGCACTAATGCCTCGAATCCAACCATATCCGAACAACTCCCCATCGGGAGAGGCTCGGCAGTTCGGCCCGACGTTCCTCTAGTAACGTCAGAGGCACCACGAGTACTAAAGGTCCGCAGCGCTCGCACAACAGCAGTTGAAGGGGACGGGTCCCCTCCCCTACGGGACCCATTATTGGACAGCATCAGTTTCTGGTTTTTGGTATATGTCAGCAAACTTATTTCAGGTAGCGTTAAACGTTCTAGAGGTAAGCCGAAGCGTTGCAAATTACTTACCGTATGTTAATCTCAAAATATGGATGAAGGCACTGCTTTTGTTTAAGTGTTACTTATGGCCACCGTTCACCTTTGTAAGGCAATGGAAATTGAACTTATGAGGTTACAAATTTCCTTTCAGAGATTACAAGCATAAGCCCTTTTACAAGTTCTTTTAAAATGGAAAATCACTTTTGTGTTGTTGATTGTCGAGTCGAGTAAAAGTGATGTGCATGAAAATCACCTATATCTGTGGAGATTTAGAGATTTTTGCACTATTTCTTGGTCAGCAGGCTGGTTTTACAAAATAACATTGTTTCTTTTGTGAAAGGGATACGAGCTAGGTTAGAACACTGGGAAAGGGAAGAGTGGCCACGAAAGAAAAGAATTATAAAAGGTGAAGTGGAACTCTTATTGATCCCTCAAAATTACTTTTGCTACCACTCCAAGTAAAACTATATTTAATGAGAATTTAAAAAAAAAATTATTAAAATGAAAGTTAAAATTAAAAATTTTAATTAATTTTTGAAAACTCGAGATAAAGCCAGTGAGTGCTTTATATAGCTTTATTTGATATTTCTTTCGTCATCCTATGAAAAAATTAAAGCTGGCCGAAAAATTCGAAACTGTCACCTGGATGCATAGAACGCTTTCAGAAATGTTGCTTTTTATTTCCTTGGAAATAAAAACCCAGAATTGCGTTAGGATAGTAAAAGTGCTGCTGGTACAAAATTTCAAAGATATTGGTTGCAACATTATTGCCAAATTATATTTTCTCAGTCAAATTTCCAATTGTTTCCCTGATAATTTAGCGGATTTTAGTGAGGAACGAAGTGAAAGATTTCAGCATGGCAATATGGAGGTGAAGCTATTAGCAATTAACATTTATTTATGATTATTTAGTGGCAAGTAACTTATAATTATGGCATAGTCTTTTATACAAAATTACTTTAAAGTAGTTTTTATTACGATTTACAGAGCTTTAGTTTTATTTCTGTTACTTATGAATAGTTTGAAAACCTGACGTGATGAGAGAAAATGGAAATTTTCTGCAAATTCAGAACAAAATATCCATTTAGGACCACCTTGAAAGAAACGGAAAATAAGTTTAAAAAAGGAGACCGATGTAATCATAGCTATTTTTGCTTTCTATACTACTTAATTACAGTAAGTAGGGAAATATTGCATTCCAGTTACAAATTCGATTCCGAGATTTCGGTGCAAATATGAGGTTCGTAGTCCCCTGAATAAAAATGAAGCATTTTTAGAAAAAGATCCGCTCACGTATCCCTGTGTATGTGTAGATATTTTTTATGCTTGTCATTTTCTCAAAAATGACTAACGAACTTATTTAAAATATATTGCGCTGGAAATATTTTCTAGAAAATGAAATTTATGTCCTGAATTTTCTGGCAATGTCTTCAGAAATATAACTTTTGAACAACTTTTACGTAACTCGGAAACCTTAAGTGATAGACAAAAGCTCATTACACAAAAATATAGATCTGATTAAAACACACTTTTGGTGGTGGTGGTGGTGGTGGTGGTGGTGGTGGTGTGTGTGTGTGTGTGTGTGTGTGTGTGTGTGTGTGTGTGTGTGTGTGTGTGTGTGCGTGTTGAGGGAATGGTTTCGAAGATATTAAACTACGAATTATTCCATTCTACTAGTATTTGTTTGAAGTTTCCAATACTTACGTATACTTTTCCTCAGGTGGGAGGTCGATATTAACTTTTAACGCTAGTACATGCAAAGAGAATAACCAGAAGCGATCTGTTATATAAAGAGTTTCCTATCGCTTAAAGCCCACAGCATTTCCATACTAACCTTGTACCTACAAGAGAATTGAAAGTAAGTTTATTCCGATTGGCATGAAGTTGATAGAACATTAAGCGTGCGCAAAAACAGTTTTAAAGAGTAGAGAAAGTGATATAAGTGCAGCATATCAGATCTTTTAAATTGAGAGCACGTTGTGCTTCAGTGGCATTTGCTCGCTTTCTCTTATTGCTATTATGCAATTAGTATTTATATTACTATTATTGTCTTGTTTATTATTGTTATTAATATTATCACAGCCGTTATCATAGTGACCACCAGGCATCGGATCCCATACACCTTTAAAGGCATATGAAGCTTACGAGTCTCGCTGTATACAACTGTTGACGTCAGTCCCGGGAACAACACGCAGGGATAGTTCGGTTTATTACAAGTACTACTCGCCACGCAGTTAGATCTGTCTTCCAGGGAGGGCAAGGTGTTAGACATATTGTGTTAACACCATTACTTTCACAACAGTTATTGGACAATCTCCATTTTATAAATGAACAGTTTTGGGTATTATCAACAACCATTAAACAGCTTGAATAATGTAATTTCGAGCTGTCTAAAAGCAGTTGAGGAGGTGTCTACACAAATTAACATTGTACAGAATGCACCACCTACAAAACGAGCAGAAAATAAATTGTCCAGTATTCTACACAAAAATACTGGATTTTCAGTGCTGCGTAATATAAGAGATAAAGTAAGTCTTGAACAAACACATGAAAATGATTTGTACTACTCATATGCACCATTAACGTAATGTCACGCTGAATGAACTTTCTGCCAATCTTTTTATATTGTTTCAACGAGAGGCGCAACAAATTCACATTCGATAATTTACGAATGTACATGGTTGTTCTCTGTAATTCCTGCACCGAAAGCAATGAATACATGACATGTAACGTAGGTTACATTTTGTATCCGTACTGGAAATGAAAATGTGTAGTGTTTAACGCCCACTTTTACTACATATGGCACCGCAGGTGATGACACCGATGATACATGAGATGAAGATGGAGCACCGGTGGAATGATATGGCGGGGGAAACCGGAGTTCCCGGAGAAAACCCGCCCCAGCGCCGTGTTGTCCAACGCAAATCTCACTTTGTGAGTCGCCTGTGATCGAACCCGGGCCGCCTTGGTGAGAGCCAAGCGGTCTAACCACTGAGCCACGGCCCGGCCATCCGTACGGGAGTGTACACATAAAACGCATCAGTACACTTGTTGAAATGAATGTTTGTTGATGTCTCGCTTGGCATTGTATAGTACCTGTGTACGTACATTGATTGCTAAGGAGTATGCGATCCGATGCCTGGTTATTACTGTTAACTCACTATACTCTTTGTAGAGTAAATATGAACATTAAAACCTTTAGCTCAAGATATACAGAATATGAAACAATCTAGTGTGTCCGTAGTTTTTGGTTTTATATGCAAACAACATTATCAAAAGTTTACTTAAGCCTGCTGTACCTTTTGTTCATTCAATGTGATTTGAAGGTGCTCATTATAGGATAAATATGGCAAAGTACCTCGAACCCAAACATAAAAACATCTGTCAATAACAACAATAAAATTTAACCTCAAATTAAAAGTAAATGAATTTAAATCAGAATCAAGAAACGTTACACATTTCAATATACTTATAAATAAAATTCTTGAACATTCTCTTAAAAAATTAAAGCCAATCAAACAAAATATGTGGCTGTGTTTATTTCATACCTGATGGGCTATCGTTATGCACAGTATCACTTATGACCACTGTTTACATTTTAAAGGCATTGTGCAGAGAGGAATACGTTTACATAGCACTGCCTAGTATAGCCGATGAGTAAACATGCCTGTTTCACGCACGGACCAAGACGTTATAACATGGTTGAATTCAAACGAAGGAAAAGAATCGATCATTCAAAGCTTATATAATCCTAGTGATCAAATGGAATCACGCGACGAGTACAAAAACACTGCTCTACTGTAGTTCCACCGGAATCTCAGAATTGTATTTTGGGTGGAGTGTAGTACGTTCCCTACATGTTTTATGTCCGTAGTAGAGAATGTGAAAGTAGCTGTGGGAAATTACGGACCACTTAAATAAACGTTTCTCAATATATTACGATCTCAAAAGTGAGCTTAATATCTCGAAAATAAAGGGGCGCCGGGGTAGCGCGGTGGTTTCGTTCGCGGCTCCCGTTCTAAGGGTCCCGAGTTCGATTCCCGGCTCTGGGGTTGGCGATTTTAAGTCGGCCCTATCCACGCCTTCACCTCTGTCTAGCACATGTGAAGTATCCCCTATGCCCAACGTGGTTCGGAGTCCACGGTAAAAACTGTAGGTCCTCTCAACTCACCGCCATCTTCACTATCACCCTATCATCGGAGGTAATGGACACCGCCCTCTGGGTGCCTCCACATGAGAAATGGGTCCGGTCATCACTTGGTGGGGTGAGGTTACCCCGAAGGCCAAGGTTGCCATGTGGGGAGTGTTAGTAACTAACTAATATCTCGAAAATAAAGTTTCTTTAAAATAAACGTAAAATATTAAGACCTTTCCGGTTGTTTACACTGCCCTGTCCATTATCATGTATTACACACTCTAGTTCAAATCTGGGAACTGCCTCTCTTTGCCCCTGGTAAACAAATTCGGTTACGGCAGTGCCTTCCGTTTAACTGGATTTACCCGCTTCGATCTGCATGAAGGGATATTTGCTTATAGATGGGGCAGTTGGACCACCTGTATATACACTCACAGGCTGCTAGACCCTTAATATTCGAGCTAATACCAACCGTAGCAACTTGAGTGACAGAGGTGATGTGTCTCATCAGTACATTATTTTCAGGTCCAGAAATTAATTTGGGAACTGCATACCGATAAATGTCAAGGCGTATGAACGTATCCAGTAATTTAGCAATTTCATCGGCAAAAACTCCATTTCACGCAAAAACGCAATTGCAGAATAATGATGTCATATGGGATAATTTCATTTCATATTCATATTTCACAGTTAAATCTTGAAACGCGGAATTTGAAACGATTACACGTTGTAAGTTGCTACTGTTGTATGTTATCTCATAAGACTTTGAAATCTCCTTTTTTACTGAAATAATGGAGCCAATTTGAGGATATAATGCGGCACGTTGACCGGAAAATCCGTGGTCCAAACCCCGGCTTTAGCATTGCATTTTTCAGTGTGATTCCATTTTCTGAAGAAAGTAGCAAAATTTGTCTTTATTTTCGTTTTTCTCTATTTTGATTTAGTCTTATTTGCTTTCTTAATGTGGGGCTATGATCAACTGGACCAGCTTTTATAGCACAATTGTGCAGGACATAAGCCCAAAATTTTTGTTTTTCGCAATTTGATCGTTTGGTGCTAAAATATACCTGAGACACAAATTTATACGAGTAATTCACAACGCATTATGTATGACATATGCCTAACCTTATTAAGACAAAAGTATATATTATAACTTGTGACGTATTCAGTGTCGTTAGAACTAATTTTGTGCGCTTTGTACGTATGCATTAAGTGTTGGTTCATGTATCATTCTTCCCTATATATTTCAGGTTTTCGAAATACACTTGAAGTATCTGGAATTACTTTACCTGTGTAATTTGTCCTGTGTTTATGAATGTATTAGTAGAAAGCATTGGAAAGTTGCTATACAATGTTTATTTATGTCAGAAGTTGAAAACAAAGGACGAAAAAAGAATACTGCTCCTCTGTTAAAAGAGGCTCATTTCATTTTAAGCTTGCCCATAATCTTATGAATCATAAAAATATTCTTTAAAATTGTTTTATAATATGCATTTAAATATCTAATAAATACAGTTAAATGTTGAAGTATTTAATCTTTCAGTATTTCACTCTTAATTTCCTGTCGCAAAGACGCAATTGCCCGTGTGATACGCCTTTTCGAGTGAAGTACGAACTTAAGTAAGATAGGTATGTAATCCACCTTGAACAGTGGCAAAAATTCAAATAAACTAACAATAAAACAAGCAAGTGTTTACACACGAAAGCTTCTTTATCATACTAGTATAATAGAAAGCCGCGTTTAATTCCCCTTATCTCCATATAACTGTAGCTAAGTGTTGCAGTTTGCCCATAATACTTGGATTGCTTCACTGTCAGTAGCTTCATATTTCAGAAACTCCTAATAACAGTTGACATAATTAAAGACAACAGGATCGACATGGGCAGTGTTAGGACGAAATACTTTTAAATATTCCGGTTATTTTCTACATGACAACAATGGAAATTCTCAGCTTTGATATGGCGTGTATATGGCTCTTTAAATTGCTACGTTAAGCATGGTGCTGCATAATCATAACCGTTATATTATTTTAGTCATTTCACTTTCCCTTAACATGGTTTTACGAAACATCATGTGCGCATTTCTCGAAATCTATTACATGCAATTACATTCAAGTTTTATGGAATATTGCTGAGAATTATTGCTTTATTCTAAAGTAATTTGGTTCATATTTTAAAATAACTATAAAAATAAACATTATTTGTGTGAAAAGGTACTTTTGTGTTAAACACACTGAGTTACCTTTTTATTTTCGACAGATCTTAAATATATTCGAAAAATATTTAGTTCACATTACATTGTGATGTGATTAAGTAGCGTAATAGTAACTAACTTATAGAAGGTAAGTGGATCTACGTAAAAGATGCAACATGTTGACCTACTAAATAGGATATAAATTATAATATTCTTGCAAAATTTTAAGCGAGCGTTAGCTTCTATTTCACTATATTGCCTCCAGAAACACCTTCAGTATATGCAACCCAAATATGGTTGCCATTCACTCATTTGTTATAATGTAACCAATATTTAAAGTACTATTGTATGTTAATCTCCTTAGCTTCACTAGACTTCTCAATATGTTTAGCATGTCATTTAGAGGTAAAATCAAGTGTAAACCAGATATGTCAAGCATTCCTGGACCCTTTGTTGGAGATTACACATATAAATTAGTTGATAGACTATTGCAAGCGCCACTAGCAGCATTCTCTCGTGTGATGTTTTACAAAAATGAATGAATAACTAAATAATATTGATGCATAAATTAATAAGTAAATAAATAAATAAAAGTAGTTCGCAGTTCTGCAACAATATTCATACTGAGTACTCATAATACATTAACATGTTCTCTATTTATTTTTTCTGCAGCCATGTCATTAATTAGCTATGATAATCCTGTACTTCTTACTGCACGCTAGTGCAAGGCGGCCCGGGTTAGATCCCAGGCGACCGCAAAGTGAGATTTGTAATGGACAACACGGCACTGGGGCGGGTTTTCTCCGGTATCTTCGGTTTCCCCCGCCATCTCATTCCACCAGTGCTCCATCTTCATCTCATGTATCATCAGTGTCATCGCCTGCGGTGCCGTATGTAGTAAAAGTGGGCGTTAAACACTACACATTTCATTTTGTACGCTAGTTAGCGCGATTATCGGCTGTTACTTTAGCCCTCTGGTGTTATTTTAGAATCTGAGGTATAAAATGTTTAATGTACTTCGAAACAACATTAAAACACATCATATTCTCTTTACTGAGATTAATGTGAGCAGGCAATTACAAAACATCGCTTATATAATGGATAATAAAAGTTGTAAGCGAGTGAAGAAAACAGTAAAATAATACAACTGGCACGGACAGATAATCCCGTAAAGATGGTATAGTAAAATAATGACACCTGCATTGCAGGAGATTTCCTTAGATAAGTATCTTTCTATGTCCAGACATTAATTTATCCTTCAGAACACATACTTCATTTTAGGCATCGATCAAAACAATCCAATTACTTTGAAAGTCTGAATATTCCCTGTGTATGTATTAGGCAGTCTACAATGAATATGTTGAGTAGGTTTGAGTCACGATTTTGTATTTCGCTTCGTGCGCGATGGTCTATTTATATATGTACTTGTATGTATGTATGTATGTATGTATGTATGTATGTATGTATGTATGTATGTATGTATGTATGTATGTATGTATGTATGTATGTATGTATGTATGTATGTATGTATGTATGTATGTATGTATGTATGTATGTATGTATGTATGTATGTATGTATGTATGTATGTATGTATGTATGTATGTATGTATGTATCTATGTATGTATGTATGTATGTATGTATGTATGTATGTATGTATGTATGTATGTATGTATGTATGTATGTATGTATGTATATATGTATGCGTGTATGCGTGTATGTATGTATGTATGTATGTATGTATGTAAGTAGTATAGAATTGAGAGAATCAGCACAGTGTAGATAAGATGTTGAACTCTCCTCTGTGTTAATATATGAGTGATGTAGAATGCTCATTGATTTAGAACTCTCCTATATGAAAATCGAGTTGTAAAAGAAGGGGAGTGTTGGCGTAGTGCCGTTCTCCCCTGTGCAGTGAGATGTTTTTGAGGGTTGGGATGATGATGATGATGATGATGATGATGATGATGATGATGATGATGATGATGATGATGATGATGATGATGATGATGATGATGATGATGATGATGATGATGATGATGATGATTGTGTGTGTGTGTGTGTGTGTGTGTGTGTGTGTGATGTGTAATGGGTGGGATGGGTAACGGGGGGGTTCCGGGGATGTTTGAATTAAATGTGAATTCTTTTCGATGTGTGTGTGTGTGTGTGCTTGAACTCTCATGTATGAATATCGAAGTCTAGGGTTCGATATTGTGATGGGGCGGTGTGGGTAACGGGGGTTCCGGGGATGTTTGAATTAAATGTATTGATAGTAATTCTTCGATGACTGTGCTTGAACTCTCATGTATGAATATCGAGTGTAGGGTTTGATATCTATTACGTTTAGTGTATGATATATGATGTAGTATCGTTATTCTTTAGATAAAAGAATATCGAGAGAATGATTAGGTATGTTTACTGGGAGAGATTTATGAAAATAAATGTAATAAGACATTCTGGTAAGGGGTGTTCCCTATGCAGAATCTCTCCTTGAGCTATTATATCCAAGAGCGATGTAAAGGTTAAGAAAAGGTGAAATTCCATTCCCACATCGAGGTACGAGAAAATATAAATCTATTCCACATTGATGAAGTATAAGAATGGAAATGTAAATCTATGTGAGAGGGTCGCATGACAAAGAAATGTCCCCTCTAAGCATGATAAAAGTGGTACATAGCAAATGCAAATAAAAATAAAAGCACTACCCATCTCTTTAAGAATGATAAAAAAAAATATTGAGAGAAAAGTATAAGAATGCAAATGTAAAGCTGTTTGAAAGGGGTTTCATGATAAAGGAACGCTCCCTCTAAGCACGATAACCTAAAAAGAATATTCCCTCTAAGCATGATAAAAGTGGAACATAATATCGAAAATAAAATAAAAGCACTAACCATCTATTTAAAAATGATTAAGATAACGAGAGAAAAGTATCTCATCTTTAAGTAGATATGAGTAATACAAAACTGATCAATCAATACGATAATATATATACGCAAGTAGGGGTCTATAGTGTAGATATCCTAACTATTCATGGCAAGGTATCACCCTCCATATAAAAAAATTGTCTAGAAAATCTCCCCTCAGTATTACGAATACTCCACTGAACGTCATCCCCCTTGGTATGTAGGTCAGAGAAAAAAAGAGTTAATCTCTCCAGACTGGTGACAGGGGTGATCAAAACAATCCTATTGCTGTAGCGAAGTCTAACTTTGTCAAATAACGTTAGGAAAAAAAAAGAATATATTTTAAAATTAAACGAATGAATCTATATATTTGTATGAATGATGAAACAATACTATGAATGTGTTAGTATACCAAATGTAAAAAAATCAAATGTTCAGAAAAATATATTTTGTACAAGTATGTGTGTGTAAAGAAATGTGTAATTATATCCCCCCCTCCAAGATGTAGGGAACGAATCACAGTTAGTGTGCGCACGCAACATGGTGTTTGGGAAGGAGAGATACGGTTGGAGGGGGTGTAAAAAATGATGAACCTATATAAAGTTTAAACTATGATAATAAAGTTACTAGTAATATGTTTTAACTCATAACGTAGTCACAACAACTTTAAAGTCATAGTGTAATATGTAGACAGTAACAGCTCTCCCGGAAGGAGGAGGCGGAGCCTCTCTCAATAAATACCCCGGCACGGATGTGTTAGGAGGCAGTCGATTCTCTGGAAATATGGATCCTACAGGTAAGATAGAAA